>NW_010587610.1:55496-89767 GCF_000705375.1 Tinamus guttatus | reverse complement strand
CCCGTGTCCCCGCGGGAGCCCGGGGCCCCCGCAGGAGCCTCGCCCTGGCCCGGGCCCCCGCGCGTCCCCCGGGCTCTGCGCCCCACAGGGCGCTGCGGGCAGCGCCTTTTCCTTTGTTTCACTCTCTATTTTAGCGTTATTTTTTAGCCTCAATAGAGAATTAGAGGTGTCAACAGTTAGGATTCAAGCGCACTTGGTTATTCCTTCCCGCCCCTGTTTCTTGCTCTGCCTCTGCCCTGTCTGCTAGGCTCGTAGCACAGGGGGTTGGTGGTGGCCGTGCTGTAAACTGGAGCTATCGAATAGCTCCCTTTGCCTCTGAAGTACTTTAACCTGCCTGTGTTGTGATTGAGCGTTTATTGCTGGCAGGTAGTATAAAGGATCCAGGATCAAGGGTCACTGCCGTATGGCAGGTGTGTCTGTTTAGCCAAGAAGTTGGGAAATGTTTCTGTATTTCCTGGTGACTTTGAGAAGTGGAAATAAAGGGCAAGAGAGATGTTGGGTTATTTTTCAGACATGAACTTCCTGCTAGCTAGATTTCAGTAGAGCAGTGTAGTCTGCTCCTGAAGACCCCATGTCTCACCAGGACAGGTGGCTGTACCTTGTGTAGACACTTTGTAATTGGCACCTGAGGTCTCTAAAGCTTGTCCTGTCTCTTATATTGAAGTATTTGCAAAATGCAGGAATCTGTTGAAGGGGTGAACTTGGAGGTTGTCAGTTAAAGATCCTTAGCCCTGGAAAGGGAGAAGTCATGTGAATGTGGGTTGGTGTAAAGTTGTTCTTCTGCCTCTGAAAGGTGGCTTTAAGTTAGCTACCTTATGTACAATAAATGCTAAGTGTTAGAAGAAATGCTTGAGCAAAAATCCCCATAGGTTGTCTTTGTGTGTGTGAAATCCAAATGCAGAGATTGGAGCAGCTGCCAGGCACTTTCCCTGAAGTGCCATTAGGTCCAGAATCCCTTAGAGGCATCTAATGCTTTTAGCTCGCTGACATCTACAGTGCAGAGGGGTCTGGCTAAGGGACCTGCTCCTGCCTGTATCTGCTCTTGGAAGTGCCCCGTCGTTCAACTTTGCCCTGTGTTTGGTGCGTGTAAAACATCACTCCTGAACTGTGCCCTGCTGGATCCCACCCTGTCCCCACGCGGCCTCGGGGTCTTCGTTAGGCTCAGGGTGACCCTTCAAGGGAGGAGCGAGAGCTGCTCTGCTCTGCGATTTCCACTTTGGGGCTGCGTGTGGAGTCGTGCGTAGCTAAAGGCTCCTCCTGAAGCAGGGTGGAAACCCTCTGGCACCGATTCCACAGGGCACTTCCCTGCTGTCTGTCTTGTCAAGAAGTCAGCCTGTGTTTCCTATGTCTCTTTACGGGTGGCAGGAGACAAGAAGCAGAAAGTGACGTGGTGGCTCGGTGCTGTTACACATCTAGATTACTGGAGATGTTTTAATATATTTTGTTAAGGTCTAGGCCCGTAGTGGCTCACAGATGGTAGGTGGCTATTCCAGTCTCTGGACATTGTTTGCAATTCACAGGAATCAAAGGCTGAAAGTTTCATATCATCTTTTGTTTCTCTGTTCCTGTGTGTGTGTAGAAAAACTATGTTAAAAGTAATAGAAATCAGATTTCTTTCAGAAGCTGTTTATGCTGTGGAATCATTTAACTTGATAATTTAAAATTATCTACTGATAGGGTTTTTTCCTTTGACTCGGCAAATGAACTTTGTCATTAGAGCAATATTTCATTAGCAGCATACTTCAAGATCCTAAAAAAAAATAGAGCTAGTCTCAGTAAGCAGCTCAAGTGACATCTCAGGTGACTGTGAAGTTGTTAATTGGAGTTGTTTCCTGAAATTATTCCTGTTGGAGAAGAACCTGATTTTGCAGGGTATCACTGTATTAGCTGACACCCTAACCAGACTGCTAGGGCTTACAGTAATTTCACAGTTGTCTCCTGCTTAACAGGTGATGTTCATGCACATCAAACGTAAACTTTTTTTTTTTTTTTTTTTTTTTTTTTTACAGAATAGGGCCGTTTTCAGATTTGATCCAGCAGATGAAGAGAAAAGAAAGGTAAGTAAAATGAACTACTAGTTAAACAGGAGAACTTCACTTGTTCTCTGTTTAGGAAAGTAATGTAAGAAAATTTGTCTCCTAACTTAGCTGCCGTTGTGAAATGATGCAGATAGACACTGTTTAAATGGTCCTTACAAGAAGTTCTGTCGTTGAATCTTCAGTGAAAAAGACCTGAGAACTTACCCATTCCCCCAAAATGGGAAAATAATCCTCCAAGCATAAAGAAAACAAAACCCTGTCTCAAGCAAAAATAGTAACAAAAAAGACACAAGGAATTTTGATGGCTACAGTTTTTTTCATGGGGAGAAAAGGAAACACTTAAGATTTTGGGGGGAGAAAGAGGGAAAAAAAAAAAAAAAAGGTATTCTCTTTCTGAATCTGAGTTAGAAAGCAACTTTGTATGACGTGTTTCTATCTGCCTCCCTGCCCTTCCAGCGTGTAATAATGCAGCAGATAGAGTTCCTGTATGTGTTAGACATTTAAAGAATGTTATGGGTTAAGATGAAGGGGGAAGCTATTGAGGAAAGTTCTGAAGGCATAAGGAAAACAGAACTACAGAAAGCTTGCTCCAGAGGTAGGGGAAATCAGTGGAATGGGAGCTGCACATGTGAAGTGCCTAAAAAACACTGTCCGATGGCAGGAAACTGTACAGTTCTGTCTGGTTTTAATAGCTTAATAATCTAGTGTTACATTTACAGTTTGGATTGGCCCTTTTGTTATTATTATTATTGTGGCATAAAATGTAATCATATGTCCCTTGCATATGTAACTTTTTTTCCCTTGAATCTGCCCTCCTCCTTTTCCAAGAAGTACTGCAAGGCTGTGTGTGTCATGTAATTGTATTATAATGTAGGTACAACTGAGCTTAACACTATTCTACACTTGATTCTTGTAGGGAAAAGACACCCTGAATAGAGCACTGACATCCTATAAAACAGCAAAAATAATAAGGTCAGAATTATGTCTTGATTATAAAAGTTGGATAAATCAGCAAAACCTACGTTTGTCTGGCATACCATGACTATCAAGGATGATTTATTAGGCTGTAAGGTAGGTTATCTCCTCTGAAAGACAGAGAGGCCAAGTGATCAGGCTCGATGAGGAAATCTGTGTGGACGAAGCCTCAGGACTTGACAAGTTTGTGTTTTGTTGTCCTCCTACGGTGCATTCATGTGAGCTGGTCCTGGCTGTGTCCTGTCTAATCATGCAGGTACCTGCATTGACCTGTGTGGTGGGTGCCGGTGGTAGAAATGGGTTAACAGTCTCCAGGGTACTGTAAATGTTACTCAAAGGAAGTCGGATCCAGCTGGTGCCATTCCTTCGTAGCTGGCTGCTAGCTAATAAAATATTCATTCTGAAAGCTTAGTTTCAGTTCATGTGTGTAGACAGTATAGGAATGCCAACCAGAAATAACTTTGTCCTCAATAAGTGGCTGAAATTAAGCCAGTGAGGTTGCTGTAGAGGAGGTTAGCCAGCTTTAAGAAATCTCAAATGTCTATATGATCTCCCCAAGGAGCTCCTAACAGGGTTTTGTTGGAAAAGACAAAGTCTCAAAACCTGGAAGATTTCTTGGGATGCAGCATGTTGGGCAAGAGCAGTTGTTTCTTTAGGTCTATGATGGAATTTGGGTCAACTCCAGAAAACAAGTGTCTGGTAACGTGAGTGGGCAGGTCACCCCAGAGAGGGGAGTTAGGCTTATGGCACTGACCTGGATGTGGTATCACAGGCACAAGCTGCACATACCTTAATGTAAAAAAGTTTCCAAAATCCCAAATTTGCCATATGGTAACAAGTTTGATTAACTTTCTGCTCATTTGAAAAATAAGGAAATAAGTCTTATTTTTCCATTAATTTATCTTAGCAAGCCTTAATTCTTCTTCTGAAGGAGGACACTTGTGCAGCTGCTAAACTTATAAAGGCAAGAAAAATCACAGCATTGTCTGTGGCCTGGAAACTTCTGTCAATACTGATGTCCCCATTAACAGCAACCTTCCAAATCTGGAGAGAGCTACAGCACCAGCATTGTTTGCCTATGTGGTGATAACAGAGAGAGTAAATCTGTCTGGGGTAGCCAGGAGGGGTGGCTTTTTCAGTTGGGTGAAGACAATACTCAGCTTAAAGAACAGGAAAAAAGTAGCCAAATGCAAGGTTATTACATTTGTTCTTCTTCTTACCTGAAATGATAGGTGGTCTTGATCTACATGCTTCCTCTTGAACTTATCTTTTGTCTGTTTCCCCTCTGGTAGTACTCGTAACATTCAGTTTCTACACCCTCTGTGTATTACAAATAATAAAGGAAGTGGTTATAATCACTTTGACAGTTTTTTACCCTGTTTTCATAAGTTGTCTCCAAATTACTGTCATGAGTCAGTTCCTTGATGCAAATCTCTAAAGTTTATTTGTCTTTGTTTCATGAGTTATTTCTCAGCTTCGATTTGAACATAATCTAAAATTCAAGGCTAACAATAGTCAGAAGAGTCTCTTCCCTCCTATTGCAGAGTGTGTTGAAAGTGTTAAAATAGGTGATGATAAAAGATTGCATGTATTGTGGGCATGTCTCAGGGCATCATGAATTTGATTAGAAGATTCCTTATGGCTGAGGGCTATGCTGAACTTGAGCTTTGCAAAGATGGAAGTGGTAAAGCGTGTTGATGGAGCAAGATGGTATCCTGCTCAGAATCTCAATGGAACTAATAGGCTAGTGCTGTTCCTGGTTCCCCTTGTGTGTCCTTCTCTGAGCTGAGCTCATTCCCTTTGGCTCTGTGTTCTTCACAACTCTTACCCAATCTTCTGTAAACTTAAGAGTTCTCTACAAGGATAATACCAGAGCTGTCTGACTGTGCCGTGCATAGAGGAGAAGTGGAGAAGGAAAGACTAACTCCCAGTAAGCAAACACAAAGAGTTAAAGCTGATGTAGCTCCTTGATACTCCCAAGGAGTCAGGTCCCTCTGTGTGCTCATGGTTAAGTACACGAAGCACTTGAGCTTTCCTCTCTGAGACCCTCTAGGTGAGTGTGTCTTGTCAAGTGAAACTAGCTGACTTCTGAGGCCGTTGCTCTTTATTTTGCAAACACAGATAGAAAAGTAAACTATACTGCATGATCATGAACTGTAGTGCAGGAAGGTGAGCTTAGGGTATGGAAGCTGAGCACACTCAAATAAAGGCATATCAGCAATGCAAGGTTCTTTGTACCATGATAAAACTTAAATCGTGATTGTGGCAGTAGTTAAAACGGTGTTCAAAATGCAATGTAAATTTAGCATTAAATGTTCTGTAGTAACCGGGGAAGTGCCCGAGAGAGGTGTATTTTCAGAATATCCAGATTATGGAGCCATGACTTCTACTTAGTTTTACTTTTTGTACTCTGTTAATTGCATAACCAGATAATGAAAATGTAAACTTTGTGAACATGCAGTACACACAAATGTCATCGTGACTTTCTGAGAAAGCTAAAGCTTGAGCTAATATTTGAAGTATTCTTGGATTTACTGTTTTAGGGCCTCGGATGCTTAACTCTAAAACCTGATAGCAGCATAAGACAATTTTATTCTCTTAATGCTGCTCCTGTTACCAGAAATGGTTAGCCAACCATTTAGCCAACCAATTGCTCAGCAATTCCAAATTACATCTTTGATTCTGAAATTCCTTGTGATCTCTGATGACAAAGCTGTAGTCTCCAGGTTTTCTGCAATGCTGTTTTGCATGGTCAGTGAAAATATATGAAAAATAAAATACATAACTTCGTTTTCCTTGAGATAGATGCTTTTGTGTTAAAGCAAGTTTCTGAATAACTTGGGGAGCCACAAAAATGTAGAGTTGGTGTAAAAATTCAGATTCAGTTTATCATTGCTTGCTTATTTAACATTCCCTTCACCTAGGTGAAATTGAGTAGAGCTTACTATAAATTTTCTTGTTTATAGCAAAGCAGAGGCATACATAAAATTAAGTTTGAGGAATAGACAGCAATACAAACAAGGTGAACCACAGCACACCTGTATGACCTCTTAAAAATAGTGTGTTTTTGAATGCATTTCCATGTGAGTGCTGTTTCTGGTGCTACCATTGACTCTTCTGCCCGCTGAGCACCTGCAGAAATAGCCTGAATTAAACTTTAAAAATCCCTGTCTCATGAACTCCTCGGGGAGAAATTGGTTAAATTTCCTTAAGTGTAGCAAGATTTTTTTTTTTAATGTACCTATTCAGATTATTCCGTGGGGCTTCTAGGAGTGTTGTATCAAGATGGTTGTATGCACATGCCTTGAAATATTCCTAGAAGTAGGCCCTGCATGCCTTGATCACGAGGAATCAAGGGAAGGTGATGTAGGAACGAGCATGTGTTGAGCTGTGCTCTCTCATTTCTGTTGCCAGCAGGATTTCCCAGCAGTTCTATTAATGTGCTCTGATACTGAGGAAGATGGAAAGCAGGGGCTCTGTGGCAGCAGTTTTTTTTTTTTTCTTGCCTTACATTAAGCTTGAAACGTGCAAAACTATATGTACTTATGATACAAAAATAATAATAAAAAAATCTCAGGACTAAATACTCAAAAATAAAAGTGCAGAAAATGGGAGATTAGTTTTTTAATACACTTCTGTAATATTTAGCAGTTGTTCATCTTTAGTTGAAACTTCTCTACCACTGACTCCCCAGGATCTAAAAGAAGTGCTGTATTCAATAAAGCAGTGCGTACTTGATTGTGAATACTTCTGGGATGGAAGCTGTATTCCCTTGCTCCTGCTGTAATCCAAAGGCAGGTTTAAGTGAAGAGAATGATAGGTCAGGAAGGCCCAGTAAATATCGGCTTCAAAGACAGAGTGAGCAGGTGGAAAAGGAACCCCTGTGCAGGCACCGCACGGTCAAAGAGCAAGATCAAGGAGTGCCCTGTTTTTCAGTAACATCCAGCATCCTCAGCTCATCTTAAGGTGGGAAAAAATTAACAGGGAAGTTAAAAAGGGTGCGTTTGTTTTGTTGTTGATTTTGGCTTGTTTGTTTCTTTTGCCCGAAGCCATGCAAGAGGCCAGTGGTTGAGCAATGAAAAAGCTCCAAATCTCGTACATCTCAGCTTATTGCTTTTTCTAGAGGAGCAGATTGCTTCTTAGTATCAAGTGCTTGTTCTTGCTATCAGGAAAAAAAGCACCAAATAGATTAGTATCTTGTCAGTATAAGCTGAAAAATGGCTATAAATGGGCTTGGTATGTGTTTTGACATGCAATAAAATTTTAGGACAATGTAACATTATTGACACTCCAGGCATGGACAAATTAGTACATATTGCCGTGTGACTATAATTTTGAAAGATAGCAATATGAGTTTTAGAGAAGTAAATGCTTTAGAAAATAGAGAGACTAAAAACTGTCCTGTTTCTAAAATCATATGAAAAGTGCTTGTTCCTGTGGCTCACTTAATGAAAATCACAACTCCCTTCTGAATTTTCAGAAGATAGAACCCCTAACAGAAATATTAAATACACACAATTTAGGGTCAACAACTAATTCCCTGAAAGGGATAAAATCGTATTATGTGAATGGGGAAAGTACCTTACTGTCAGAATTCTTTCATTTCGAAGCAAGTATTGCCTTGAAAATGCATCTTTGCTCCCAAGGTTATGCCATGTCAATGGAGAGGTAGAATGAAGCTCTTCCTGAGGAAACGAAAAGTGTGATTTTTGTTTTTTGTAGTTCTCTCCTATTTGTCTCCTCCCCCTGCACTCGCCCTTCTCTTGTCTTGCTTGCATTATTAAATCTTTTATAGAGTCAAGACCCCGGGAAGGTGCAGAAAGAAAGCAGCTTGCAAGCATACCTTTAAGTTGGAAGTGGACTGCTAAATTTCATAAAATGCTTGCATTCTATCTAGTATCTCTCTTTAGCACAGCTAATCGTAGACAAGAATCTTCTATTGCTGCATTTCACCAAGGCTTGGTACCATTAGGCAGTGATGTTTATAATCTTGAATTAAATTGCAAGGATAGTCTTCAAATGTGTGGATCGAGAGAGAGGTTTCCACCTCCTGGGGTAAATCAGTGGGAGTTTAGTGCTGTTTGGAAGCTCCCCCATAGTGGTGCTGACATTTTGCAGTGACACTTTCATAGCACCAGGTAGATGCAACTTGGGGGAAAAATACTCTGAATTTTGGGGAGATTGGTTTCCTCGCATTCAAATGAATGTTCAGGTTTTTATCTGACTGAGATTACAGACCAATGTGCCAGCTGTGAGGGTGTGTGTGTGTAGACTCTGTGGTTAACAAAATCTGAATTTTACTTAATTTCAATGGGTATCAATTGAAACAGGTTACTTATGAGGTGATCTGCAGCCTTAAGTCCTTCAGGGGCTTAACACAAGCACCGTTCTTTTGATACATTTAACCTTTCAATTTTCTTTAGTTTAGCTCTGGTACTAAGAAAACTTTGTACCAGGCAACAGGAGGATATGTACTGTCCTTTTGGCTTATTGCTTTTGCCAGT
Source organism: Tinamus guttatus (assembly GCF_000705375.1). The sequence goes on along the minus strand of NW_010587610.1, from coordinate 81,249 downwards.
GGTGATGTATTTGCATTATACCCATAAAGAAAAGTGCTTTTGATGACCTTCAGACATCTTATAGTTCATGTTTGAAAAACTGATATAGAAAACCTAGTTTCTCAGTGTAAGCTATCTGAGGAATCCTTAGGTATACTGAAGATTAGCAAGAGAAGCATCCTATTGACACCAAAATTTTCATAAAATTGTCTGTTTTTTATTTCTGTTTGCATAGAAACTATGTGAGGAAATACTAAACATCCTTGAAAAAAACACAAAAACTTCATGTCAAGTTGCCTGCCTGGAGGCCCTTCGGATTCTCTCCAGGGACAAGAAGGTTTTAGTACCTGTGACCACGAAGAAGAACATGCAGATCCTCATGAGGCTAGCCAAGCTGGACACTATGGAAGATTCTCTGGGACGGATGTCGGAATATCCTGTTATAGTAGAAGCTTTAAAATGCCTCTGTAACATAATTTTTAACAGTGCTATTGCACAGAAGCTCAGCTTGGAACTGAATCTCGCAGCTATGCTCTGCAATCTTCTGAAAAAATGCAAGGACCAGCAGTTTGCTGATGACATTAAGTGCTTTGATTTGCGCCTTCTCTTCCTCCTGTCACTCCTGCACACAGACATTAGATCACAGTTGCGTCAGGAACTCCAAGGGGTGCAAGTCCTGACTCAGGCTTTGGAAAGCTCCCTGAGTGTGAGATGGACAGCAGAATACAAAGCCGCTGAAGACCATGACAGGCCTCCTTTATCTCTGCAAGAGACAGATTGCGCCATTGAGGCACTAAAGGCTCTTTTTAATGTAACCCTTGACAGTTGGAATGTCCACAGCGAGGTAAGACTTTGCTGAAGTGTTTGCTGGATGGTTTTACTTAGACTGCAAGAGCCGTGACCACCGTGTAGATGCTCGAGGTGGTGGCTGCCCAAGACTCGGGGCAAGGATTTTAATCCTTGATCTTTTTCGTTGCTGTAATTATAAGATAAGATAGATCGGGATTTTCAGAACAGCAGCTGAGGTGCTCTTGGCATCATAGTCACTTTCTCTCTATGTAAAATCTGTCTGAAAAACATTGTGTCCGAGTTCTGGGTATGTGTGGATGGTTGTGGGTTTTCAAGAGGTGCTGAGTCTTTAAGCTTATTACTTTGAATGCCAAAAACAGTTTTTATCCTGTTACTACTTAGGGGAAGAAATTAATACATTTATCTGTGTAGTGGTGAATAGGCTGTATTATATAACACAAGTTAGAACTGTGTATGTTGAAATATAAAAAAAAAATAGTAGAATGCATTTAAAAAGAGCATTTAATGAGTCAGAGACTTCCAAAAGAAATTAAATGCTGTTTGATAATAATTAGTGGACTAGGAAAAACTTGTTAATACATGTATCTCGGCTACATCTCTGAAGGTTGTTGGCTGTAGAATAGTGATTAGAGCGAGGAACGCTCCCATGCTTCCTTTAGCTTTTCTGGGCATCTTCGTAAGCACATCACCTCTAATACTTGATAATAAATTACTCTGGGTGAAGAAATAGTAAGGGCATTGCTTTTCAAGTCTTTCTCTCCCAGCCCTGTGTCTGGATTGAAACTTGATTTTTTTATTTTATTTTTTTAAGATGACATGCAGTGCAATAACCATATACACTTTCATTGTTACTTGTAATAAATAAGATTTTTTTTTTCTTTTATTTTTTCATGACATAAGATCTCTTCCCAGCTCTGACAAGTGTGCTTGCTATGTGGTACATCTCTAAAAGTTTAGAAGCAGAAATAAGATTCATAACTTTTTTCGAATAACGTAACTCTCCAAAAGAGTAATAAAATAAGAGTAATAGTAGCTTTCTTCCTATCGCACATAATATTGACTCTGAAAGAGGGTCATTACCTTTTCTTTGGCTATTGTAATTGTGACCCAGTGTATAAAACTATGTAGAAGTTTGTGGAAGTTAAAATGGACAAATAATTGTTCTGCTTAGTGCATTGGACCGATGAACAGCTAATATGATATTAATGTTATATTAGGTGAGATTCGGTAAGGAATATGAAACTTGAAAATGGAGTTTAAAACTCGTTCTTTGCTAAAATAGTCTAAGAGCACTCTAAAAGAAGTGTTGAATTACCCACGGTTAAGAGGAAGATAGGAGAAATCAGAATAGCCAGTATTTAAAATAAAAAGAAAATATGAAAAAATGGAGATTTTCTTATGCTTCTGGCCTAGTCCTGTATTCAAGATATCTTTATCTCTGGAAATATCTTCCTTTACTGCAAAGGAAGAAAATGTTCTTTGTCTAGGCAGATGATTTCATTTCAGATCAGAAAAAAATGACCCAAACTCAAGTAAATAACACAGCCGTATGAATGTCTGTGGCATAAGAGTTTTAGAAGAACTACCTGTGATTAAATACTTCTGTGTGAAGGAAGTAAATTCAGATATTAAGCTGGATAAAGAAGCTATGTTAAATGTTCACCTCTTGAGAAGTCCTATTGGAGAATCTGGGTCTGTTTTCACCTTGTTACGCTCTTTTGCTCTCTTGAGATCACCAGTATTTTGTAAGTTCAATTTAGTTCTGAAAGAAGGATGAAATACAGCACACAGTTTTTGTGAAGATACCTCGTAACACTGTTGTCCTTCTGGAATAGGGGAGATTTGTCCCATTGAACTTTTTCTCCCCAGAGAACTCAAACAACTAGCTAACAGAGAAATCTCTCAGCTTTGAGGAAATTCTGGTGTTAGTAACCTTTTTTAATTTTTATAAGTTAGATGAGTGCTTAGGGTGTTCTGAGGCTGGAGAAGCTTATTTTCTGCTTTGAAATAAAGCATTTATAGTTAGAAGTTCATAAAGGCCAACAAAAAAAAATTAAATTTAAGAACTCTTCGTTAGTTGTGAACCATTAAGGAGATGTTCAGTGACGTTCTGCTTAGCTCCCTGTGGAAATCTTAATGATCTGCAAGAAGAGTAAACAGCATGTTAATGAAGTGTGCTGAAGATTCAGAATTTGAAGACATTACAAACTTTAAAGGGAATGGAAAATAAAAGGAGACCCAGGAAGGTTAGGCATATGGGAAGACAACTAAATGAGAGCCCTCCTGGGGGAAAAGAATAATTGAAAACACCAATATTTAATGACTGGAGATGATACCAACGTAGCAAAGCCAGCCAAGCTGGTGCAGTTGGCAGATTTGGACATTGATGTTACAGTGATGCATTGGGTGCTTTGTGCTAGAATAAACACATGAAAGTACGTTGGATGCCAAGAAGAGCTAATAAAGAAAGGAATAGGACCATGCTATGTGTAATGAAATGATTGCAGTTATCGGTACACTTTGTGTGGCCCCTGTTTGATGGGGACTTGGTGGGAAGAAGTGCTTGGAAAGTGCAAAAGTAGGGCAAATAAGGTTGATGAGAGTAGAGAAGTTTATAAGTAGGTGGAGAGAAAATGTCAAGGGAAAAGAAGCGAGTTAGAAAAGGAAACAGATCAGGTGGAGGAAATGAGACTGTTGGCAGCAAAAAGAGTAGATGGGAATGAAGCAAGAAAACGAACAAATGGAATCTAAATTGGTGAGGAAAGGGCTGCATGAAATCTCAAAAAGGAAGATAGTAGAGATGTAACTAAGAATAGTGATATGGAATTGAGTGAATGATTCTAACTGGCCTGAATATCCCAGTGTGTTTTGTGACAGTGAAAGCTCATTTGATGGGCAAGCAATCCCCAAGGATGCTAAAAGGCCATCCAAGCACAGCTCCATTGCACTAAGCATTCAGTGAACTCTAAGGTACACTCCTTTTATTGATAGGGATGGATGTTATGATCTAATAGGTATTTTCCATCTTTAATTTTTATTATTCTAGTGACCTGAAATCCTCACTTGCAATCTTCAAAATGAAAAAATATCTTCATAATTTATATTTATATAGAATGAATCTCATCAATTTCGTTACATGGCTGCCATCCTCCGACACTGCTTATTAACCCACGGCCCTACTGAAGACAAAACTGAAGAATTACACAGGTTGGTAGAGTTGCAGAACCAGTCTATTTTGAAAGGTTATTTATGAACAAATATTTTGGCTGATATCTAATTTTAATTTTATTAAACTTGTTTAAAATCTATCCATGTTCTTAATGAATGCTCTTTGCCTGAAATGCTGTTCAAAGAAAGAGAAAGAGGCTGGTAAGGCTGTTATTTTTTTATTCAACGATAATGAAGTTGACCTTTCTAAAATCTTTTGCGTGCAATTGAGGATGAAATTGTTTGAGAGTCCTAGGAGTAGTGGAAATTGAGGTAGAATGTAACTATTGTTGCTTTGCATAGATGTTGATGGAGAAGCGACACAAGGAGGTTGTGGTGTGCAGTTTCTGCAGTTTTGATGCACTGGCCTGGAAGCAATAGGTTGATATTTTATTTCATGTAGTTCTAGGCAACTTTAATAGAATTTCAAAAATCACTGCTGTTGCATGTGTTTTGTTTTTCTAAAGCACACAGAGGTGAGTGAATCAGCTTGGAATTTAGGTTATTCGGTTTGTTGTCTTTTTTTTTTTTTTTTTTTCCTTTCAGTCCGGCTCAGGGAAATTTTTGGCAGGCTCTTGTTGCTATTGATTTTTCTTTTTATTTTTTTCTCTTTCCTTTTTTTTTTTTTTTTTTTGAGACACTATTTTTCCCCTATTCAAAACTATGAGCTTTCTTTCGTGTTATTTTTGTCTTTCTGAATAGGTCAGCTGCCCACAAGCCCACCAGTATAGTAGTTCCAAACACTATCCCATATCATCTCTTGGCAATCTCTTGAAAAAGGCTATTGCCTTTTTCTTCTTCAAAACATCTAAGTGCAAGATCTTCTAAAGATCTAGTTCTGAGCCAGATGAGGATACAGCTTTGCCCACCCAGCAGTGAACTTGATTCAAATCTTAAAGGATCTCAGGAGTCAACAGTCTGAGTAGCTGGGCACAGACATTCTGTGCCAGAGCTCTTCTCAGTTGGGGCAGACCAGTCTGGGTATCACTACAGTAGCTGCCATGTGTAAAAATAATAAGCGAGTGTGAGTGTGTCCTAAAAGGCAGTTTTTGTCTTTTCTCTGCTGCTGTTTTTGGTGGGTGCCTCTCATCTTCCCTTAAGGGAGAGCTTAAAGGGAATAATTTCCCCATACCTGGGAATATTGAAGAGATTTGGGCAAGTTTCATAACTACAAGAAGATAATGCCTCCTGTATTTAAGCCAGTGAAACTCTGTCTGATATTAGTTACTGTACAGCTGCTGCTCTTCTGGTGACAATGTACTCTGATTCCTAGCCCAGGAATATGGGACTATGCTAACACTCTGTAAAATATATCACCCTTGAAAGTTTATCTTAAGCTGGGTGCATGTTATGATGCTAGTACTTCTCCTTCTCGGTTTTGCAGGCACTTACAGATCAGGACCAAACAGGGCTTTGTGGCTAGAAGTAGGCAGCTAGGGAGCCAGTCTAATATTGATGTGATTTCTGCCCTTGCTTTTGTCAGTCAGAATAAATATTTTGTGTAGATTTGCTGTCTGCATGGACCATCTACCCTTCTGCAGGCACCAATTCAAGGATTCTTCCTAATGTCAAAGAAAGGGAGACACAGGCAGAAGGAAAATGAGTCCGAGCAGCACTGCCTTGTGTCAAGTCAAATATTCCAGCTTGTCTGTAAAACCTGGATTTTGTTTTTGCATGCTACTCACACGGTCACTTAAATAATAGCCTGCTGTCTGCTCCACAGAAACCATATATAATGCCATATGTGGAGCAGAAGTTAAAAAGTGAAATAATTCAATACACTTTCCCCCCTAATATAATTCATCACAAGGTAGTTCTGAAATAGAAAAGTTGCAGCCTGGAGTAATGCTCCTTATAATCCTCAGAGGATCTGGACAGCTCACTCAAGTGCCCTGATGCAGAAAGTTAGCCATGTACTTCATTCAGGATCAGAGTTTCAATAGGATATGAGTAAACTTGTGTTAGCAGCTCACAGCTAGCATAGCTGTGTCATGAAATGAGGCCATGTCAACTGTTAAGTTATGCTAACCTCTGAACCTTTATTGCTAGAGACGAGGTGCAAGCCAGAGCAGAGCTTAGCTTCTCAGCAATCCACCTGGAGTTCATCACCAAGTCATTTCTTAAAGAAAAAAGAATAGAATAAAATATAAACAGACTTGAGGACAGAATCAACTTCATATAGCATCAGGCTGGCATAAGTATGTTTCTTACAGCTGCTGATCGCTTAGGCTTCTGTAAGTTTGTAAATCTATAGAATATAAGATGCTTAAATAAAGGGCTTTGACAGCTTGTTAGAGTCTTTTGTTTGGAATGCTTAGGATCTGGAAGCTTATGCTGAGGATTTATTTTGAACGAACACCAGGTACTGAATACAAGCCCTGAACTGTGATGCATCAATTGACAGTTTGACTTTTCTTTCCAACAGGCAGAAGCTCCCTAAGGAAAATAACTAACGTAGGACCTGTACTGTTGTCATAACTGTGATTGTGTCCTGTCCTTGCTCAGTGCTCAAACATGAGCAACTTAAAGCCTCGCACGCGAGTGCCATTTTTGCCCACTAAGAAGGTTTTAGTCCAGGCATTCAACAGCTCCAACTAGTCCTGTGCTCCTGGATTTGCATAGCAGGAGGGGGCTGGGAGCAGGAGTGGGTGGGTGTCATGTCCCGGTGATTAATGATCTCTAGGAAGCCGAAAAGGGGAGAGCAATATACGCAGTATTCCTACCCCCTGTAGCAGGAATCCAAACACTATTGTGCGGGTCGGTGCATAGCCACTGACTTCCCGGTAGCTGGAGAATTTCATACACTCCTCGACCACAAATAAAACTGTCAGTGAAGTGACAAAGATCAGAAAGCCGGGCTTCATTTATTGAAAAGAATAGCTCAGACACAGTGATCCAGAAAATTAATTTTGTAGGTGTTTGGGAACTCGGTTGTTTAATAAGAAACTAGTAAAAAGAAAACTTTTGATGAAAGGCCTGAAGCCACCAAATATTTGTTGAATTTCAGTCAGTCTTGTTGCTTGCTATCCTTGAATTACTGGAGAGGGCATAACTTCTTTGATATAAAAAATATCTTAAATGGAAATTAGAAACAAAGAAAACACCCCTTCCAGAATGCATAAGTTGTCCACATTTCACTTGCTGAAAGAGCCAAAGAAAGATGACATCATGTGAAAAAGCCTTCCAATTTGATGATACTAAACCAGTGCATTTGTTAGAAATGTGCTGCATTACATTTGAATGTCTCAATTTGTTTTCTGCTGTGCTCGGTCTTTGTTAGAGCTGTATTAAGTAGTGCTACTACTAGCTACTTCAAAGTATTATTTAATGTGTTAAGTGAAATTGTCTGGAAAGTTCTCTCTGCTCTTGAAATATTTTGTCAATCCTTAAAACGCTTCCAGGGCTCGTGGTTTTGTTGCTAGCTTTGGGCTCTGCATATGTAAACCTGCCTAGTTCTGTATTATTTCTAAATGCAGCCACTTACAATTTTAGTTGGTCTTCAGGAAGTCATAAGGACAGAAGCCTAATCTTTCCAGCACCTGTGTAACTGAGCATCAGATTCAGGGGGAGTACAAATGCACATCAGTAATGAGGACAGGGTAGGCAGCAAACTCGAGGAATCTGTATTGCACAGGAGAGCCTTACAAAGTAAGCTAATGTGAAGAGGAGGGAGGTCCCTATGGTCTAATTTAAATCACTTAATGGCTGTGTGAGAAGCACTTCTCTTTCGTGCTGAACAAAACCTGGACATCTATGTTTTGCTAGATGCTAGTGGGAGTGTTTATGAAATAACCTACTGCTTGATTTAGAGTATTGTCCCTGTTAGTGAGTGCTTTGTGGAATGCAACTGTTGAAAAGTTCTGCTGAGTAAATAAACCGGGATCTTTTACTATTTATTAGATATCTTAATATTTTCTCTACATTATATTTTAAGGAAGAGTGCAGGTCTTTTGGAGGACCTAAGACATTTCCAGACCCCATTGTTTTAAGGACGAGGAAATATTTCCCACAGTGTATTTTATCATGGCACTTGTAGCAATACGGATGCATCGTAGAATGCTTAAGCTTCAAAGAGGGAAAAACTGTGGCTGCCTCAAGCCAGTGTGCGAGGTCCCCCTGCCGTCGTGCAGGACGAGCGGCCGTAACGCTGCCGCCGGCGGCACCGCGGCCAGGGCACGGGGTCCTGCACGGCCCCCAAGGAGCAGGGCGCTGCTGGAGCACAGCGCGTGTGGCTGGGCTCATTCCTTGCTCATTCCAACGGTCAGTGTGCAGGCCATGATGCACTTCATGTTTTTTAAGGTTTAGAGAATACAAAATAAAACATTAAGTTGCTGGGCCTCTTTTTAATCGCAGTTGAACACACACTTTATGGTGAGTTGTACTGCTTTTAGTTCTACTTTACAGATGAGTAATGACTCTTTGAATTCTGTTTCAGCAATGCAATCAATCTCTTAAGCAATGTGCCGGTTTCTTGCTTGGATGTTCTTATTAGTCCATCATGTCAAGAAGAAACAGATATAAAATACAATGGCATGAATATGGGAGCAATTCAAATTTTACTGGATTTTATGGAGAAGAGAATAGACAAGGTATGGACTTTAAAGATTCTTGATAAAAGGAGCCTCCTTTAATAGAGCAAAAAGTTCTGTCGTGTTATGTTAAATTATTTATAAAACCTACAAACCATATTTGGTAGAAATGTGCTTGCTTCTACACTGTGAAACACTTTCAAAAGTGGGAACAAATAGCTACCTATAAATGTCTGAAGTACTACTTGTTTGTGTGCCAGACAGTGAACATTTGGCCTTTTCACCTGTGTTGCGATTGTATTTTGGCTGTCGCATGTGATTTTGTTGAAGTGCCCATAGGATTTGAAATAGGCAACTTGCTCTTAAAAGTAAATTACTTACATTTGTTTTGGTTTTAGGGAAGCAGCTACAGAGAAGGTTTGACTCCAGTTCTCAGTTTATTAACTGAGTGTTGCCGAACTCACAGGAATATCAGGAAGTTTATCAAAGCTCAGGTAGGTAAAACATTCATGAAAATCTGCTTGCAAATCTAACAGCAAAATTCGAGGCTTGTACGATAGCAAAATTGGACACTTGTACCTCAGTGAAAGACGCTGATACTTTCAAAGTAAGAATGGTTTCATATTAAGTTTCCAGTGAGGGCTGCCCCCTATGTCCAGTGTAGCAAAAAATCCCTGGTCCATTCAGTGAAACAGCAGAGCCAGACAGTAGCCAGCAAGGCCATGGATGTTTTGGTGGCTTCTACCTGAGCCTCAGCAGATGTGAGTCACTGGAACTGAAGCTTACGTTGCAGTGTACATCAGCTGTTCTGGCAGAGCAAAACTCTTGCACAGAGGCACACGTCTCATCACATGGTCTCTTAAAAGAGCTGTTAAGTACAGTGCAGACCCTGGGTAGGCTCTCTACAGGAAAGAAGAGATTTCCGTTCCATGGTTGTGGGTCTAAACCATCTTTATAGCTTAGTGGCTGGTAGTATGTGCAGTGAGGGTATTCCGTTTGTTTTCTCCAAAGTCAAGTGGAGAGAAGTTAAAAGCCAAGCAAGAAAGAAACAGGAGTTGAAACCAACTGAGAGGTGGGGGTTTTCTTCCTATAATCTGCAGTGGTTTTCAGGGTTCCAGTTTAGATACCAGCTGTGCCCGAATTCACGAGTGGAATCTAAAATGGAAAGTATTCTGCATGCCATGTGCGTTCCTCCTCTGTCATCTACACCGGAAAAATGTTTTGAGGGGTTTTTTTAGGAAATTGTTCTTGGCGTTTATTCATTTGTTTGCAACAGTTCTTTTCCAAGCAGACTCTCCTAATTGCTTTGTTTTGTTGTTAAGTTGTAGAGCCAAACATTGAGAAGTTACAGAATGAAGTTTTCTGCATGGTTTTTAACTGCATATTGTTGTCTAGACATCAGGATGCAATTGCATGTAGTCTCTTAACGCTGCCTCACATAGTGCACAGAATGGATGGATGCTGTGGCTAACTGTGTGACCAAATGTTTGATAATTTGAGTTATCCTCATTCTTAAATGTCAGCCTTGGGCCTCGTTTATTGTGCACTGTTCAAACTTTCCTATGGCACTCATCACTCTATCAGCATTAGAGTATCCAAAAGCCTTATTTCGTTTTACAGTTCGCTGTGCAATGGCATTTATGGTATCTGCCCTGTTTTGGAAAGTAACTAGAACTTGAATATTTTGCTTGAAAAACACATGACCTGATTTTTCCATCTGTAGTACTCATTTGTTTAAGGACTGGTTGCTACTGGATCCTCTTTCAGTAACAGTTGTATAGCAAATGTACATGGAAGATGAGTTTTTAAATTAAATAATCTAGAAGAAAAGGCCTCCAGTTTTTAATGGCAATCAATGAAAAGGTGGGTTTTATTCACTGGTAAAACACTGAAAGTCCATACTTGTTACAGGAGTGTTCAAGACCATTAAATATTTCACACTACAGCCCAGGTTAGTCTGCAGTTCATTCCATCCTGTGCATATGAAAAAGTCTAGGTTTTGAGTCAGAATAAACATGCACAAGGAAGCTGAGTTCAGATTGCAAAAACAGCAATATTTGAGATATTCCCTTTCTTCAGTGTTTGAGTTAACAATACTTCTTTAAGCAAAAATCACTGCTAGTACAAGCAGAACCGGGTTGCTTTTGTTCCGTTCCTTGAAGGAGCAGAGCTTACAGTGCTTTCCTGTCCTACTGACTGTTAGTTTTTGCAAGGGTTTGGCAGGTATTTCCATGCATTCCATCCTTCTTTCCCCTTTTTTATGGTCCCAGGTATTGCCTCCACTCAGAGATGTATCAAATCGTCCAGAAGTTGGCACGACAGTGAGGAACAAGCTTGTTCGCCTTATGACGCATGTTGACCTTGGAGTAAAGCAAATTGCAGCAGAATTTCTTTTTGTTCTTTGTAAGGAGAGAGGTATAAATGTCTTTTCTTTCCCTTTTATGTAAGGTCTTGTATTAGTGTATTAACACTCTTAACACGATGCTGTGTTGCCAAATCATGTTGTTTTGTAGCTTACCTATGTTCTAGCTGAACAAATTCTGTGTATGACTCTTTGCAGTCGACACCTTGTTAAAGTACACAGGCTACGGTAACGCGGCAGGATTGCTGGCAGCAAGGGGCCTGTTGGCAGGAGGAAGAGGAGAGCACTGGTACTCCGATGATGAAGACACAGACACTGAAGAATACAAATCAGCAAAGCCCAAGTACAGTATTGTTTTCAGTTTCACATTTTCCACTGCTGATTAGGAGTTCTGACATAGCATTTTTCTTTTCTTTCTTTCTTTCTTTTTTTTTTTTTTTTTTTTTTTTTTTTTTTTTTTTTTTTTTTTTTTAAGATGCCAATTCTGGAATTATGTGTGCTTATAGGAACTACTGTCTCCCACTGAGCTCACAGTGTAATTATTGAGGAGGCAGCCTCTAATAGACACTATAATATACCTAGATGGCTCCCCTCCAAAATCCACTATGGTAATGATTTAACCCCAGCAGGGGAAACTACATAAAGATGAAATCCTTCAGAATATATTTACACTACTGATTTAAATGACACTTAAAATGAAATTGTGCAAAGCTGGAATTGCTGAATGAAAATAAATAAGGCTATCAGAGATGACAGTGTAAAACGGTAGCAAAGCAGACCAAAAAGGTTCTGAAGAACAGCTTACTAGCAACTAAAGAGAACATTTTTCAAAGGTTGAGCAAAAGCAGGAAGCCAGCAGTGTGCATACGGTCATTAGGTAGCTGACATATAAGTAGGGCAGAGATAGGAGGCAAGTCCATAGCAAAGAAGCCAAGGGAATTCCTTGCATCATGTTCTATATGAGGGAGTTCTGAGGCTACACTTTTTTTTTTTTTTTTTTTTTTAAAGGCTGTGAGTATGAAAAAGTATATAAAAATCAAGTGAGAAAATAGCCTTGAGAACAAACTGAACACATTTAGAAAAAAAAAATGCTAAAAAAAGCTATCAGAATGCTATTTGCCCCAGATCTTCAATGAACTCATATGGAACTGCCAGTCTACTCTCTATTGCAAATGGAAAATCTTTTCTGTAACAAAGGAAATAAAGGCAGTAAATGTGACTTCATTTCTTAAGGGACATGATAAGAAGGAAAAACTTGCCTGATATTCAGATTTTCATAAAGAATTGACTAAGTCACATGGATAAATATGAGAAGAGCGAAATAACTTCTGTAGAAGTCATGTCTGAGAAATCTTGTATCTTTGAAGGATACAGCGATCCTATAAAAGCTGTCTCTCTTAATTTTGATTAACTGCAATTTGTTTGAAACTGGAAGTTTCAATCTGAGTTATATTAGACCCGTGTTTCAACACCATTTATAGTATCTTCTGAGGTTGCTGATAACACACTTGAAGGGCCTGCTATTTTTCTGGCTTTACTTAATTTTCTTGAAGAAATACCCAGATGTGAGTAGGTATATGTTGGGGAGGTTTTGAGGCTTAGTGGAGGGTTCTTGATAAGGAACATGAATGGAAGGCAGTCTTAAATCTACAAAAAGTTACAGAAACAATATTACTTCTATTAAAACAGGAAGAATTGAAAGACAGGAGGTTTCTTTTTATCACTGAACTTCAGGATTTTTTCCATGCTATTTTCTTTCTGCACTTCTTTCATATATCTAGTTATGTGCGTATAAAGACAAATGACATATTTAGTTAAAAGGTGACACTTAAGTGGAACATCCCAGATAAATGTCAGTCACTTCATGAGTCTGACTTTACTGCTGATTTTAAGTGTTTGATTATACTATTTAAAAAGGTGATTTGCTCTGAAAGTCCTTCTCAAAATTGTCTCTCTACTTTTGTTATTTACCATTTTTGTATCAAACTGACTTGCTTTAGCAGTTAAAACAACTGGCATTGCGAATTTGCAATGTAACATTGGTTTGGTTTGAGCGAAAATGATCCTGAGAGGAATGATAAGCTACTTCAAAATTTCAAAATAAGAAAAATCTTATTGGAACTGGTCCATATGTTTAAAATTAAGCCTGTAGAAAATTAGTGGTGAACACATATTTGCCATTCTGCTTTCCATCTATCTTTATATCATTATTTCAAGCTATTTGTGTATGGGTTGTAACATAAGTATTAGTGGGACATGCATTTCTGAGTAGTTAACTAGAAGTTAATGCAATGAATCACAGGAGTAGACTACAAGATGGATGGAAACAGTATGAGGGTTGGCTCTCCATGGTGAAAGCTTTGCATGCTGTTCTGATGGTCTCTGTCTGCATCCTGCCTGCGAAGACGGGCAATGCACGTGTGCATTTATATAAGAATGTAAACTACAGTGTTTTCCCACCTCCAGCATTAACCTTATCACCGGCCACTTAGAAGAACCGATGCCCAATCCTATGGATGAAATGACAGAAGAACAAAAAGAATACGAAGCTATGAAACTTGTCAACATGTTTGATAAACTTTCCAGGTATTGTATTACAGCTGCTCTTGAGAGAGGGGCCTCAGACACTGGCTATCTGCCCTAGTCTCAAAAATAATATTATAATCAACTCTTTTGCAGGATTAGGGCTACTTTCACTGCAGAGATGTCTAGCACTTCAAAGAAGAGTGACATTTAATAAGACAGGATTAGGGCTACTTTCACTGCAGAGAAGATGTCTAGCACTTCAAAGAAAAGAGTGACATTTCATAGGATTTTACAGGGAATTACATTTGGAGAGGATTGGATAGCCTAAAAATGAGGAGGTAGCCTACTAAGCAGTTAGGCTGGACTGGTAACAACAATAATTTCTCCCTTTAAAGTACTGGACAAAATCCAAGCCCAAGGCAAGTGTACTCATATCCCTTAAGTCAGTAAGCAGTCGTCTGAGGGTAACAACTTATGTCTGTTGCTTAACTGAAGAACAGGTGGAATGAAATATGAAAATAGCTGTCAACAAAAGCATAAGATATATGTATAAGAGCAGTTACAGTATATTTCAAGTAAGAATTATCGTAGTAGTATTAGAATAAATGTAGACTGGATTATAATGTGACATCGAAACCTTTTTTTAATATAAATAAGGTAATGCAATAAAATGAAAGTATAAGTTTCTTATACAGAAAATTTTTTGAATTTGCAATTTTCTCCATACAAAAAAGGGAGTTGGGCCATAGTAGTGATTGTAGCTATTTGTTATTTTACTCAATATGCTCAGAATTTACAGGTGTTTTCTGCTCCATTAGTTGTAAACATGTTAGACTGCTTGCTTGTAGTTTGTTTTCTGTTTAAGCAAAGTGTAAGATTCGTGAGGAACACACAGTGTAATCTTTATTTGTCAGTGACCTGAGCTGTAAGAACTTAGCCTAGATAAATATTTAGGTGGATTGTTCTTCAAACATATGAAGACAGAGACCAGAAACACATCTGTACCTGCAAGTGTCAATGCATATTCACATAGCAAGAACTCGTGACATTAATTCACCAAACTAAGTGTTTTTACAGCTCTCCTAAAGGTTAAGAATCTGCAAAAGATAGGGATGAGTCTGGATTTCATATTAGCTGGTAAATATTGAATTCAGGAGCAAAAGCAGGAAGGGACCTCAAGAAGGCTGCCAGTGTAGCAATTGTATAGTTTTTCACATTTCTTGCACGGAAAAGGAATGTAATATGTGGTCACTATATTAATAAAGAAAAGAGAATTCGTATACAATCTAGATTGAACTGCTGTGTAAAATGGAATGATTGCTGGGTAGGCCAGAGGATTAAGAAGCAGAGCTTTGGGGGTGCAATAACGAAATGACAAAATGGTCTGCGATTTCAGGAAAGAAGTTTGAGACTGGAGACAAGCTAAGACTAAAGGCAAGTTTAAAAGACTAAAGGCAAAGTCTCAGTATAACTGTTACAGGGAAAAAATCCAAAAGGCACTGCTGTGACATAGGAGCCTTTCCAGCAGCTGCTGTGCGGGAGCGCTGCTCATCCCCTTGGCCAGTAGCAGCCTCTTACCTTGGGCTTTCTCAGTCGGCTACATCCACCTGCAGTTTTCTTCTGTAGTATTTAGACTGGAAACTCTGAAGGACTGGGGCTTTTTGTTGTAATGTTGTTCCCTTTTTTGCTCTAGTGATTACTGCGGGGCAGTTCTGATGATTTGACCACTTTAGGGGCTGTGATAACATGAATAAAATGACTTGGCTGTTCCCTCCCCCTTCTTATTTATTGACAATTGAAAAGAAAAAAAAATGACTTGTTTTCAGGAGGCTGTGGTGTGTTTTTTGGGGAGGATGTGGGAGTATAATTAAGTGTGATCGTAGGTTTGGTGCAGATGTTAAATAAAATGGAAAACTGCTCTTCTTATAGGCAAGAATAAAGTGTTAGTAATATGCTAATAGTAGCAGTGCCCTCTGCGATTTTAGAGTTGAACTCTTCTGCTTCCAGCTTGGGCCCTTTGGTAGAAGGAGTTTTCATGGGGTATTCATGGAATATCCTTTTCTTCTTGCCTTGTAACTTACAGACATAAGCAGGAGGGTGCTTGGATATGAGACTTCTGCTGATTCTTGGGCTTGGATCTGGCTTTGAGGCAGGTTGCAGGCGGCAGACTTGCAAAGTCCGTTGCTCTTGGTTGTTGCCATAGGAAGTGACATACCATGAACTGAGCAGTTTCAGCTTGGGCCAGGGCTTTGCTGGTAAAAGGGGAGGAAACTTGACAGGAACGGGGTAGTAACGGTTCTTTCTGCTCATCTTGACCAGATGCTCATCTTGACCTGTGCATCTTGAACAAGAGATCAGAATGTACTCGTGTGACAACTGCACTTCTGGTTTCCTTAGCACAGTTGCTGTTGTCCCAGTTTTGGAAGTTAAGCCATAAAAATCTAGTGTGCCTTTGTGGTATAAAAAATGCAGGGCTAACAAACTTGCTTCCTTTCCCAACTGAAGAGAGTAGTTGGGCTGGCCTGGCTCTAGGTTGCTCTAGATTTGTGACTGCCTGCCTTTCTTTTTTGAAAGTTACCTGATGACAGGTGGAGTTCCTTGGCAAATGGATTTGCAGAACAGCACCATTTTAATGAAAAGTCACAGCCTTTCATTAATGTCTGCTAACAATTTACATACGCTGTGCAGGGAAGCTGTACCCTTTTATGCACATCTATTGAAACCCTAATGAAGTGGTATTTTCTGCCTTCTTCTCTAAGATGCCAGTGGGTTTTTGCTCTCCAGGATTCTGGTATTGAAGAATTGAAACTGCTTTGAGGTGATGTAAATTTGATTTGTGTTTTTAGGTTGTTTGAGGAGTTATTTCCCAGATTTGTTTTGTTTTTTTTTGTTGTTTGTTTTTCTTGTTCTTTTGGCCTGTTCAAAAGTTACATGAATCCCAACAAGGTTAAATAAAAATTAACCAGTTTTGTTTTTTGGCATGCATCAAGAAAAGCTGAGAACTTGTGTGAACCACTTTTCTGTCCCTGATATCTTGACACAGATTTTTTTTTTAAGCTTTTATAGAAGTGAATCTGTTGCTCAAATCTGACCTGATGAGGTCGCTTTTGAAAAGCACTAGAATCCTATAGGTTATAAATAAATGAAGATTGGAAATCTTGATTACTGCAGTTCCTGGAAGGTGTAGGTTTTATTTAAGTAAGTTGCTGGATGCCCTGAGATGGCTCTATAGGTGTTGTCTGTAATAAGGGTATTGTTGAGAATTGCTGGCTGGTGTAAATCAATATCCTTTGTATATGGGGCACATCCTTAAGCTTTGAAAAACTCTCTAAATTTGCAGAAAGAAAATTCAGCTTTTTGGTTTTAAAAATATCAACACTAGCTGAATTAAATTGTTGTTGTATGATATTCTGTCTGTTTATATCATAGGTTATCAGAAATACTTTGTGTTAATTAAAATGTATGAAAAAATACACTAACATTTTTTTCCTATTAAATGGTGAGTAGAATTGTATATTAACTGATTAATTTAAAATGTCAGGGTGCTTTTTCCAAGCCAACCTTGTATTAATAGCAAGAATTCTTTTGCTGATGAAATGGTCTCCAATTATCACAGCCTGGGTTTTGTTGTACATTGAACAGAAGTCAACAAAACAAGTAGGGTAGAGAGGCTACCTAAATAAGTAGTCATACTCATTAAAAACAAAATTAATCATAGGAGTGAAAGAAGGCAATGCTACGTAGATTTTTTTTTTTCTTCTTCTTCTTCTGTGTTCTAATCATAGAAGAAAATAATGTTACATGAAAGGATCGGAACTATTATGTCGTGCTCAATTATAAGGGGGTGAATAGGCCCCTAGCATGCCATTTTATCAAAGCAGCAGACTGGTGTTTGCATGATGGCTGTTTCATTACAGACACTGTCATTAATTCCATGTGTCAATACTGCCTCGCAGTACACAGAGGGGACAAGAAAGAGGTGCCCTTCAAAACAAGGGACTGGTTTTGAGTCGTTATCAAGCTAAGTGGCAAGCAGGAAGCTAAAACTTGTATGGATATATTTGAAGAGACTCTTGGGAGATCTGCAAGTGGAAGAAGAGAATGTCTTTTGCCAAAGGTTTAATTATGGTGTGTCTCCAAGAATGCTTGAATGCTTTGTTTGTGTTAGAAAAATGAATGTTGAGGAAAAAAGAAAAAAGAAAAAGATTGTATTGGAGGTCCCATCAGGATGTTCAAATGGGTATAAATACGCACATTTGTGCATTTATATAGATCTTAATGGCTACAGAAGAATTCACACTGCCACCTACTGGGGTGAAGTCATCTCTCCTGTGCTGTAGGCTGACTATAAAGATGCAGTTTCTGAATAATGAAATGTTTTTTTATTTAAGTTATGCGTTTTTGGTTTCGTTTTCCCAAGCTTCTCGTGTTACCTTTGCAACAGCCCAGATTTTTTCTTTCATCCATTCGTCTACCTCTGAATTTTTCCTCTTTGAAATACATCAGTGGGCTTGAGCTGTGTTTGCAGCTTGCAGCAGGTTCTCACCAGTGAAAGGATACACGCTCCAGGTAACCCTGCGTGTGCAGGAGGTTGGACTAGATGATCTCTAAAGGTCCCTTCCAACCTTAAGGATCCTGTGATTTCACACCATCTTAGGACTGAGAGCATGGGCTTTTAAGCATCATGAGAGAATACACAAGTGCCCTTCAGTGACTCAGACTTCTGAGTTGCTCTGTCTGCAAAACTCAGTGTATTTGTCAGAACGCTTCCCTCCCTCGCCCAACTCGACTCCTGTGTGTGGGTATGTCTTATTTGCTGTATCTAGTGCCCAGTGATTCTGCAGAGGACTCACTTGGAGACAGAAAGTTTGTATTTTGTTCTGGAATGTGTGTAGCAGGGGTGTAAAATGGAAATGTGAAGGAGGAATTGCAGAGAAACGGCTATTTCTTTATAATGGGCAAATGAGGTAGATAGAAGTCCTTGAGCAGCTCCTGTTTCCAGACAGCTGTAGGCATCCTTACAGGGGAAGGGGGTGGAGGAGTGAGAAAATGTGTAGCCTTTTCTGCAATTTGGCAGGTTACCTCCTTGCTTTCCACCCACTGTCCTTTAGTTGCATTCTGTTTCAAAGGCTGAGCCGCAAAGCTGGCTTGGCCAGCGTGTGTTCTGCAGCACAAAACACAATCTGTAAAAATTCAGTCAGAGGTCATGCATTTAAAAATAGAAAAATATATTCCCTATTTCCTCTGGGTGCTTGCACTCCAGCTTTTCCTTAGCTTATCGGTGTTCCCTCAAGGAATTGCCTTACAGCTACTATGGGGTCATGCATAATTGATCCATATTTTCAAATTGTTTCCATCCTTAAGCCCCTGCCTGTATCCCCCTGTAAGCTTCCTGTTCTGGTTCAGATATTTTGATTATTTCATTATTTTCTTCTGTTTCTTCTTTCTTTTTAACAGTTTCTTTGTTTTCTTTAGGTATTCCTTTACCCTTTACTAGTCATTACTATATATAATAAAAATGAAATTTAGAGGGATAGTAAATGAGATGATTCCATCACTTCTGGCTGTGATTTTGAATGTTATAACCTAAGAGCATGTGTTACATGATTTAAAAAAAAAAAAAAACACAACTAGGATCTCCTCAGCATAGAGCTAATGCAAAGATGACTTTGTTCTTTCTTTAAAGGTCTTCTTGACCTTTTAACACTAAAAATATGAGGAAGGACTTATTCTTGAGGTCATTCTCCTCCAAAAAGGTATGATTGAAAGATGAACACGTATTCCAAGACCTGAACCTGAGTTAACGCTGCCAGCTATTGCAAGACTAATTAGATTTCCAGTCATTTATGGTGTTTTAAATTAAGTTAGAGTTTTACTGTCTGTGGCTCCATGGGGGGCGCAGGAGGGGCAGACTGGCCAAGCTTTAGGGGCTGCCTTGCAGCATTGAGCCTCTCCTACCTTATTTAAGGTGACTCCTGAATATTCAGAGGTGTGTTCTGTTTCTGAGCAGAGGTGCAGAATGTTATCTCTGCCCTTCCAGCTTGGGCTATAATCCTCATATAAATTAGGTGATAAAAAGTAAGGATTAAATAAATCTTTGCTAATACTTTCTGATTGGCTTAATCAATAATTAATCATCTCTTAGATGAGGCTGTAGCTTGTGGAGTAGATATAATTGGATTAGCCAGTGAGAGGCCTTTGGAGCTTTGAAGAGATTAAAATGGCTGTCAATCCTGTAATTAAAGTGCTACAAACAAAAGCAGTAGTGCTAGAATCAGCCACCTTTTTTGAAAATGAATCAACAAGTACTTGCACACCCTCAGAAGTGGTGTGGGCAGCGTGTGTTCCCCCGATGACGACGATTACCCTGAACTAGATAAATCTGCACGAAATAGCTTATTTTCGTTGTGTGTGCGTATGGTGGCCAGAATGGCAGGTGAAGCTTCCAGGAGAAGTGCTGGGCAGGGAACCCTCAGGAGAAAAGCTGCCGTGTGCATTGCAGCGGGTGAACCTGAGCCCACCAGGCACTCGCTTTCCCTGGGGCCTTTAATTGGCTAAGCAGGTTTGGCTACATGAATGAGGTCTTTATCTACCCTCCTCTTCCCCTCCCACCTATTTGGGAAGGGTTTTTGTTTCTCTTTCTGCCAGAGAAAGCTTTAGCAGAAATTACTTCCTTGTAAAGGCTCATTATGCATTAAAGCATGTACTGAATGTGACTGCACTATATCCATGTGAGCTGACGTGTGTGCATATGCTAAAATATATTCCTTTTTCAATCTCTTACAGAGATGAGTTTATAAAACCGATGGGAGTGCGACCGGATGGTACAATGGCTCCTTTGGAAGAAACAGCCAGCCAGTACCACACCAACAAGCAAGACGGTTCAGATTCAGACTAAAGCATCACCTGCTTCACTCCTACTTCCCTGTAATCCATGTCCTTCCTTAGAACCATGACATCCTTTATCCAAGCATTTTACCCTCACATTAGCCAGCCTCACTTTAAGTGTTCTATTGCTGGGATATTTAAAAGATGGATCACGTGGTGTAAAATTGCATTTTTATTATGTCTGTTTAAGGAACATATCAATTTGTTTATGATCAACTGATTAAATGTATTTCAAAGGGATGAAAAGCGAAAACCTACAATGTAAAATAAAATAGAGACTTTAATTTTCCAGAATCCTTTTTTCTGAACTCTGTAGGTTTTTCCTGTATTGTTTTTCTATTACCTAAGTAAAGAAGCAAGCTGGCTTAATTGCATTAGGATAGTAGAGGATATTTAAACCTAAAAGTCTAACTGACCCGAGGAAGCTGCTTTAAAGGGCATTCGGTGATTTCACAGCTATAATTTTTAAATGTTATAGAATTTCTTCCTAGTACTCCCTTCTGTGGTTAAGCTGTCTCTTAGGATTTTACCACTG
This sequence comes from Tinamus guttatus, assembly GCF_000705375.1. Next base: position 60,413 of record NW_010587610.1, on the reverse strand, counting down.
TGTCAGATACCGGTTGCTGCTAAAAGTACCTTTGAAATGGGAACAAGATTGTCTATGTTGTGCATTCCCCCTCCTTCATGTTAAGACCACGCAAATATAGTCCCTCTTAAACCTCTAGTTAAGTAAAAGCATCCCTATTCCAAGCAGCATTCAAGTATATATGCACTTACCTGCTGCCATGCATACAAGTGGACTGAAGTGAAACGCGGGTGTGAGTGTTTGCCTGAGCTGGGGCCTGCGCCTCGGCCCCGGGCAAGTCAGAGCAGTCACCACAGCCAGGGTCTCGCTGAGGGGCAACGCTGGGGCGTGCTGGGATGGAGGCCCAGGGCACACGAGTGCCGCCTTGAATCTCTAGAGCTCTGTACTCTGTAAAACAAAGATTAAAGTTTTAGGCGTGCTGCACAGTTGTTGCCTCTTTGCCTGCCTGGTTTCTTTCTCTGTGTGTTTCTCTTGGCACAAAACATACGAAGAATAGTCTCACTTTGCTCAGAAACATACACATCCCCATCTTGTGCACGTTTCAGAGGCTGGTGAATATTTTCCACTGTGTTTTTGTTTTCTTCAACTTGACACTGCATCCTTGAACTAAAGGGAATTGGTGTTCAAAGACCTTGTAAAGAGAGGTCTCTATATGAAATCATGCTTCTTCTCTCCATGTGAGAAGCTTTGCCAGAGTTCCTTGGTCTTCCAAAGGCCTGAAAGGAAATAAGCCACTGCCACCAACTCAGCAGTGGCTTATTTTCCTGAAGGGCACGGCTCAACCAGAGCTGTGTCCCTTTTGTGTATAGGAAACCTGTGACATGGTCTCCAGTTCTATACACTGCCATCGGTTGGGACCCTTTGGAGCATTTTAATAAATCTGTGTTCTAGGTTATGACTTGATTTGGGATGTTTTCTGCTGCACCAAAGTGGAGCATCACAAAATGCATAAGGGCAAAGAAAGCCAGCTAAAGAATCACTGCATTTATAATACTATAATCATACCTAGAAGCCAAACCAGAGGGAGATGGCATTTAAGTCTTCTGTTAAAAATTCTTTCTTCTTACCCTGGTTTCTTGAGTGATGCTGTTTTGGGAGCTGATATCCAGGAGCAAAAAAACATGCTTAGTTGTATCTAAAATTGAGTCTCAGAAATTATCTTCTTAGAATAGCATCATCCATTACTGACTCGTAGCTTGGCATAGGCAAGCGTTAAGCGCACTGCAGGTGCAAAGAGTATTCATGAACTCTCCCTGAGGAGCAGAACTTAACTACCTCTGCTAATGAGGGTTTGAGCTGTATTTTGGCATTGGCTGAGACTTACGGTGCTGCAGAAGAATCCATGTTTCTGCATGGATTTCTACAGCAGGGACGAATACAGGGTAAGAAAGAGAACAAAAACTCAGTTTCTTGCATGAGCATAATCTACTGCACCTAAAATGACTGGCCTAAAGAGGCCAGTAAAACAGTATTGGCTCCAGGGAGATCATTACAAGGACCAGCACAGCAAAGGCTTTTGTGATCTGATTTCTGCCTATTGCAACAGAACAAATATTGTTCCTTTTGTCTTAGAAAATACGTGTTTCTGCTGGGTTTTACAGGCATGAGATACTGCTTTGATTAAGAACTGAGACGGGAGGCAACTGGGTGTAGAGCTGGAGGTTCTACCAGCACAGTCTAGCTCAAGAGCGATTTGTGCAGTGGAGTTGCCTGTAGCAAGTTCACTGATAGATATAGCTAAATCAATAACTTCCCCTAGTGCCAAGTGCCAAAGCTGCAAGGCGACAGTTTGTGGAAAGGTTGCTGCAAGACTATCAGCTCCTCTTTGAAATAACCCAGCTCTATCCATAGCTGCATCAGCTGGACGTCTGTGAAAATCTTGGGGCAAACTTTCCAATACAGCAGTGCATCTGCTGGCTTGTGCGATGTATGAGGTTTGTTTTTCTCTTCAAAGCGACCATGCACATATGCAAGTTTCTTTGTGGTTGAGACTCTGGAGAAAAGCTAAGTGAACACCTGGTTGGTTAACAAAAATGCTCTCCGAAACTGTTTGCTCCGTCTATGAATTGGGGATTTGCTTTTGGGCTTGTTTTCTAGGACAAATTGCTCCACATTGAGCAATTGGACCTTATTTAAAACAGCATTTCTCTGCGGAGTTGAGTGACTTTGAACAATTTGTCTGGGCGATGCGATGGGTGCAGCTGGCCCGTGGAGCTGCTTCGGTGCTGTTGAGAGTTCAATAGTACTCGGTGCCTTCGGGACTCTTCATAGTCTGCCCCTCACTCGACAATCAGTCCCCGTTTAGTAGGTTCTAGTCCTTACAGGGGCTTTCCCCTTGCAGCAGCCGTCCAGCAGTTCCCCTTGCATTTAATAACTCCAGGGAGAAAGGGGCTTCTTTCATCTTTGCTAAAGCCTGGGCTGCACCTCTTTCTTAGGGGTGCTGAGAAGGGCACGGGGTTGTCTGAAGCAAGAGCCCAGCATCAGCGAGCAGAGAGTGGCCGTGCCTGAACTTCACTGTCCTAGGCTGGGGCTTCTCAGTTTCTCCCGTGCCTTGGCCACCACCAATGCACATCCCCAAGAGTGGAGCTGTTGCCCCTCGTTTTCTAGGTGACGAGCCGGTGAGTTTGCCTGTCATGCTTGTGCTACCCGCCTGCCATGGCTGTCTGTGTATTTTTGCTTTCCAGTAGATCACAGAGGTGCTGCAGCGCCTTTCACCAAGGTCCAGACGTGACGGGGAGAGTCGGCTGCAGCATCTGCATCCCCAACAGCCTCCAGCGTGGAGCACAGTGAAAGGTTTGCTGGCTCTTCAGCAGTCATTCTCATAGATCACTGCGCATCTATGCGACATGCAGTTCCACATAGTACACTGGCTCTTCAGCAGTCATTCTCATAGAATCACTGCATATCTATTCGACATGCAATTTCACATAGTATGAACTGTCCTATATGAAGTAATGTTTGATGGTAAAAATGCATGCTTGCTTTTTTTTTCCTGAAATTCTTGATGTAGTTACCTAAGAAAATACTATGATCAGAAAAGGGAATATGGAAGGTAAAATGTCAATATACATTCTGGTGGTGACTATAAATTTTTGATCAACAGAGTCCAAAAGCATGCTTTGCACATGCAAAAAACCTATCACACTTAATCCCAAACACACGAGCTTGTGGTTCAGTCTTTATATTGGCATTAACAGTTAAGAGTAACACAATTTTCATTGAAGCTTGTCAGTGATTTGGAAGTTTTGCTTTTCTTTGTTTCCCATTAAAATAGAGTTATGAAACAAAAGATCATGGGAAATACTGAAATTTGTTGGAATACTTGGTTCTTTCACAAAATAGCTCAGACTTATTTGTTCAAAAGTTAATGAAAACTTCCTGGCAGGTATTCTCTAGTGGTAATTGAAACTTCGCATAGCCCAAAAGTAGTTTTTGAGGAAAAAGGAACATTTACAATATGTTTTAAATGTTGCTTGTGAGAAAATTTGGGAGAAATAAGAAAACCATACAAGCTTAATGCTCTACATGTATAACATTTATGTGTATGTATGTGGCCAAAAAAGTTTTTTCCATGCTAAATGTGGACTTTTTCTTGGTATCTGAAAGTCTGCAAAGGCTTAAAAAATTAAAAATAAAATCAACAGAATAGTAGTATAGTTCCTTTGTATTTCTTCAGGAACTAGTTTTTCTCTATGTGGGTTAAAACAAGAAATCTGTTGTCAAAAGTGGCTCTCAGGAAGAGGACGTTACAGGGCAGCGAGCTGCCGTGTCAGCTGGTTGCCAAGCATTGGAGTCAGAAAGAGCAAAGCAAACTGCAGGGCACACAAGAAGCCCCATCTTTGAGGGAGCATTCCACAACATTGTCCTCCACCTTATTACCACGAAGCAGCTAATAAAATCCTGCGCTTTAATAAGGTTGGCTGTAAAAAGACTGTGTCCCACTATTCAAACAATCGAAAACCAGACTTTACAGGTCTTTGATGAGCAACAAGTTAAACAGTTAGCTGCCCCCGTCGGATTCTTTTCTGACCAAGAATGTAAAAATGATAATTTAGGGTCAGTACAAAGATGCAGCTGACTTGCGGACAAAATATGGATACAATTTAATCTTGCAAATGAAAATCTTTGCTGTGTTAACATCTTAATTACTTTGATGGCTCTAGTTCTTAGGAAAAAAAAAAAAAGTGGCCGGGAACATTTGCTACTTTCTTCATGCAAAGACTTTCTTTCTCTGAAGTACCTTCTCTTCGGAATGTGGGTTTCCATTCTAGTGCTGCAATATTTAAACCAGGACTTTTGAGGGGATGCAAAGTGCTTTTGGCTCAACAAAGTATCGTCCAGTTGGGTGCAATTGGCAATGTGGAAACAGCTCTAACAGGGGCTGCTCAGCTCTCCCTGGAGCTGACTCAGCACCTCAGGAGCGTGTTTTATATCATCTCCCTCGTGACCTCTGAGGCCAGGCAGCAGGCTCAGGCTGTGCCTGCTTGGCGGGAGGCCCTGCCAGCCCCACAGGGTGCAGGAGACCCTGCTCCATCTCTGCGAGTGCTGGTTTTTAACCAGGCAGGCACAGGCCCCTGAGAGGATGGGCAGGCTGCAGAGTGGGGAAAATGGTGATGATTTCCTCTATGTGGTGTTTTGCAAGTCTCTCCTCTCACTGCCAGCACTGCTGTCTGTGGGTGAATCCAATTAATTCTCGGCTTGCGTGTGTTACTTGGTCCCGCAGAAGGCTCAGTGTTTCCCATCAGCAGTGATAATCAGTAATGCTTTGGCCAAGGAGCTCTTGTCCCTGTCTCCAGAGCAGCCCCACACCTCCGTGAGCTGGTTTCCCTCTTGTGTGGCGTGTCCGTTCCTTGCTCCTCCTGGTGGGGCTACAAGGAGGAGGTCCCAGAGGAAGGCATCAGGAGCGTCCTGCTCAGGGAGAGGTCCCCAGCAGCAGCT
>NW_010587610.1:35878-52991 GCF_000705375.1 Tinamus guttatus | reverse complement strand
ATGCCGATCTCTGGCGAAAACGCCGTTTCCTGGCCTTGCTGCCAAAGCCCTCCTGGCGTTGAGCATATAAAAAAGAAAGAAATGGCCCAAGGGGAGGATTATTTTCCATGGCTGCAGCAACAGCGAGAAGTAAGAGATTGCAGTGATTTTATTGTACATGGGGCATGATGTGGTATCACATCATCCTATGTGGAAGATGGCAAACGTCTTGTGAGAAACAGGCCACGTTGGTTCCCTAGGCTGCAAAGCAGCTTGTCTCAGTGGAAGCAGATCCGTAAAAAGGTGATGAGTGACCAGGAACCATTCATTTCTTGTCACTTCTTGCCCAGCTGTGGACAACTAGGGCCATAAACCTTTGTAAGCAAATCCTGAGATTCCTGGAGTTGCACTGACAGCACAGGAATGGCTAGTTCAGAGCCAGCACAACTCCTGTATCCTTTCCAGGGGAATCCAGGGTCCTGTTTTGTGTTTCCTGACTGTAAAGAGGCTTTCTGGCACCATAAGGCAGCAGGAGAGGTTGGGGAAGCTGACCAACCTGCAAATAACCTCTCCTTCCTCAGTTAAACAGGGAGTAGGGGAGATGTGAGGTGAGACTTCCAGCTGCTAGCAAGCTCCTTGGCTTCTTCCTTTCTTTGCTCTCCTACTTTTGCTATATTTCCTTTTTTTTTTTTTAATCCCCATTCAGTACTATTTTTTTTCCTGGTTGGTTGTTCCCATTCAAAAAAAATGGAAATGAGAGCATATTGGGAAAAAAAAACAGTTTTCAAGTCGTCCTAGGTGCGAGGGTTTTTTTTATCTGCTTGTAATTCATAATAAAAGGAGAAAGGAAGAATAAGCAAACAAAGAGCAGACACAAGCAAAAAAAATCTTGAAATGAAATAAAACTATAACGTTGATTTTTTTACTGGTAGAGGAAGACTTTAGAATAGGACATGTAGCTCTTCTGCCTTTCTGTAGTTGTTGGGGAAGTTTTAAAAGGGCAGTAATTTTTGCTATTCGTACTACACCTCCTTTGGCAAAGTCCTTGCATGAGTAGATGTCCGTACCTCCCGTATATGTGGGGTGGGCAGTTTGGATTTGCTGATCTTTAGGAAGGGGAAGAGTTTGATTTGGCCACTGCACAAAGGGCAGCTGTGCCCAGGAAGATCCACCACCCTCCTGCTGCTTTCTCTGCTCTGTTCTGAATCTTGGAAAAAAACTTCCTCACCTGTGATTCTGTGTCCACCTGAGCAAATCCCACTACCTCTTTGTAGCTGATAGTTGAGGAAAAAAAAATAAGAGAAAAGCAGAAAAGGAGAAAAATACCTGAAATCTGTGTGTGTGATGCAACCAGTGTGGGTTGCTATGAAAGGTTTTCTTGAAGCAAAATGTCCTGCTAGACCAAAGACTCTACATGCAGGTGACTAGACTCTAGGCTTCTCCAAGGTCTCCACTTTTAAATAAAAAGTAATGTTATGACAAAAAGTAATATTAGAATTGCTGTAATGCATATAGCATGACTTTAGGTAGCTCAGCAATAGATCTGAACAGTAATTGCAGCTGGAGAATGTCATCCAAAGACACCTTTCCAGCAGGTTTCCAGAAAAGCTGTGGCCCTGGGTGTTTCAACATCTGCATCTGTGATTTGGGAAGCAGCCCAAAAGCCCTGGAGATAACTCAGAGCTGGTGAATAACAGAGCAGAGGAGTTATAGAGAGACACAGGAGTGGCTCCTTGTGAGCTATCACAAGGAGAAGGCAGGGAGCAGTTTACAGAGCAGGACCTGTGTCCAGAGCAGTTTACAGAGCAGGACCTGTGTCCCCAGAGTCACAAGCCCTAGAGCAGTGCTGGGTTCACACAGCTCCGTGGCAGAACCAGTGCCCAAAGATGCTCTGTAATCCCTGCATGGACAACACAAGAAGACATCGTGAGGGGTAAGGAGATGATCTCCCTTCCTCACTGTAGTGATGAGACCATGACTGCAGCCAGCTTTAGTGCCCATAACCTACAGACCTGCAGGGGCTTGAAGGGTCCAGGGAGATGATTTCGGCCTATGCTGCATCGCATACTCATGGGAAGGTTAAGAGGAGGCTCGTGTTTGAGCCAGAGCAGATGTTCTTTGTAATTTTTGATTTGCAGGTCACCACGATTTTCCAGGGACAGTGCAAGGACAGGATATGGGCTGTGGAGCTCAGGGTCTTGCATTGTTCAATTACCATTCACAGACTGGTTAATAGGGGCCCGGAGACCCTGGGAGCCGCTAAGAGCCGGAGAGTGAGAATGACTGAAAACCTCTGCAGGAAGAAGCTTTGTAAACCCTTACGTGTTTCATGGAGCTGGCAAAATGAAGTATGATATTCTATGTGTGTAGTTGGGCATCAAAGTGATAGACTGTGGGTCTGTGGGCTTGCTGTGGCCGGGCAGAGGAGACATCTCCCTCAGGTGTCTGCTTGTGTGTGCATGGGCATGGGGCACCAGCCTCCAATGGAGGTGCTCCTGGAGTACCTTTGCACTTTATCAGTTGTTAAAACAAGTGACTGGAATATCTTAAATATGTTGTGTTTCAGCCAAAGCCTGATCATTGGTCCCATTGTTAATTGCCTTTTTTTTTTTTTTTTAACCTACATGGTGTGTTGGTCTCTCTGCCCCTCTCCCAGTCACCTGTGGTCACTGCTCGACTGTGTTCTCTGAATTCAGCATATGGGAAGAGTTTTCAGAAGTACCAAGTCATCTCAAACTGAACTACAGGAGTCAGGTGAAAGGGAGTGAGGGATTCAAGTGCACACTTAGCTTGTTATAAAACAACAGAAGATCTACATGGAGGAGAAGCTAATAAATACTTTCATTTAGGTTTGGCTTTGCACTGAGGGAGCACCTTCTTAGAAGCCAGCAGGTATTGGGCACAGATCTGTAGGAAAGGAGTTTTGCTGGTTCTAGCGCTGGGGGGCAGTGGGTCCGTCTCGGGGGGCAGGGATGGGGTTTGGGCCTCCCTCGGTTTCTGTGAGCGTGTGGATCTCCCGCAGCGCTCCGGGGGCCCCAGCGCGTCGCTCTGGCAAGCAGCAGGTCTGAAAAGCTGGCGGGAGGAAGGAGCGTGTTTTGCAGCTGATCTCCTTCCGTAACGGTCTTGTCCTTCTTGCAGCCCGCCTTCCAATCACAGCCTCGCTGTGTGTCGGTACACGAGTGTTTCCATGACTTCCTATGTCCCCTCCAGTAATTTTAAACCTTTTTGGCCAATTTCAGCTATATCTGACAGCACAGTAAAGGTATGAAAGATACTGACATTCCTGCACATTTACTGAAAATCCGTGGTCTAGAAGAAAAGAGGTGCCACATGAGTCTGCCGAGGGCAAGACTGGAAGACGCACTTCCAGTTTGCGGAGGGATTTCCCCTGAAAACGCCTCAGTTTGGCTGGCGCCCGCGGGCGCGCTCCTGCGTGAGGACCGGCCTCCGCGCGGCCCGCGGGCAGGCTGCGGCCTCCAGCCCTTGTCCCTCCTTGCGGAGCCTTGTGTTACCCCGCGGGAAGGCGAGCGCTTTTCCAGGGCAGGATATTGCGGCGCGCTCTGCGGACGCCGCGGATGGAGCTAATCCGACCGCTGGGGAGAGCGTCCGCAAGGCAGCTGGAACGCGGCGGGAGAGGCCTCGGAGCGACGGCTCAGAAACGCAGCCCCAGAGCAGCGAGTGCTGTGGTGAGGAGCTAAGGAAACAAAAACACTTAATATATAAGTTATGCAATAAGGCATCCAAGATCGCGAGGGAGACCCTACAAATCTAGCAGCGAGGCATTTGCATGTAAAAAAACATGCAGCTTGCTTTCAGCTGCAGCCGAAACTTTGTGCTCAGCTAAGTCTCCCCAGCCCTGGTCTGATCCCTGCAGCCCCTCCCGGGTTTTCAATGCATCCAACAATGAAAGTGAAATCCAATCCCATCCAATTAGAGGAAAATGAATGGCTCATCTACAATAAATGGGCTCTGAATAACAATAAGCCAACAAGAGAGCAATGAACTGGAGACAGAGTACAATCTTCCTGAATGTTAATCGGCAACTAACTCCACAAGCTTCTTAGAGGTGGAAAGAATTGGAGGAAAATAGATTAGGGAGGCTTTAGAACACATTGCCTTTTAACTGCTTAGGCCTCACATTTTTACCTAAATACAAGAATGTTTCTAATGCTGCCTTTTACAGGGCTGGGGGCAGGGCAGGGGGGAGGTGTCCTCTGTTCTCAGTTAAATGTTTTCAGCTTGTTTATAGTTTGACATGGCAGGTCCTCCTGTATGTCCCCTGATGCTATTCCACAGTTTTATTTCTTCGAAAGACACTTTTTTAGAACAACAGCATTTGTTGAGTGAAAGACTGGAAGTCCTTGGAAAATGTTTTCTGTAGATCTGAGTGTTTGGGGAGCGAGGCTGAATGAAGCTAGACACCAGCCCAGCTCTGAAGAGCAGCTGGAAGAGAGGCAACGCTGCAGCTTGGTGGCCGAAGTGCTGCCCGCATCCACCAGGCTTTGCTGATGCCATTGGCGCCGTGGTGCCACGCAGATGTCTGGGTGCCCTCTCGAGGGTGGCACCCGAAGCACTTGCAGAGCTGCCCGGCTCCTGCTTTCCACTGTCTTCAGCCCCAACGGTAATTTTTGTAAAGCAAGGGAGGATGCAGGATTCCTGGTCCATCACTGATGAGACAAGCTCTGTCATCCAAACGGGCTCCCATGTGTGAGGTAACCGAGTGTCACCAGTCTGAGCTGGACTGCTCCTCTCTGCTCACCCTGTGCTCTTCCTAATCACGTTTTTTTAGGCATTGCATGAGCCCCACCAGATCATCCCTGAACCCCACTGCAGGGCGGCCCCGTGTCTCGGCAGAGCTGCCCTGGGAGGGGGTGAAGCAGCTCTCAATCCTCCGGAGCAGGAGCGCAAGGGGCGGCCGCGGCGCCGCTGCAAAGCCGGGCGCTCTGCGAGGGGTTCGCTCACGGCGCGCGTCGCTGAGGCTCGTTTGGGCAATCACGGTGGTTTTGACAGCCCTGGTATCCAGAATATGTCATGATGTAAATAATATGCATATGCATGTGTACATAATATATGTAGGCGATCAGTGCTTGCCCCTGAAGGAAGCCATCAGTCAGATTTCCTGCAGAAATTGTGAAAGCTTAGTGATTGTGAAGGGCAGGTGTCATCACAGACATTGAAAACACCTTGAAGATGCGATACACAGTAGTCCCCGGTGCGATGCCTGCGTTTGCAGAGAGCCTGAAGCAACATCCTACCATTCATGTTAATGGGGTCTAACATTGGTGCTATACGTCCCCCGCGCTTGCCTCCTTTTTCAGTATTTGCACTCTTCAGGATGCGTCCCTGAGAAGGGGGAATTTCTGAGACCTGGGAAGGCTGCAGGGATCTTATTTTCAGCTTTCCTGTTCTTCAGTGGAAGCCGCGTTCTCTGCTTTCAAGCTCAGCCCTTGCTGCTGGGGCTCTCCTCCATCCGCGGGAAGGAGGCAGGTCGGGCAAAACCTGGTGCCCTGGCTGAGGGCTGCAGGGTGCAATGCAGGGGAAGGAGGCAGGGACAGCCTTGACCCCTCAGAACAGGGGGTCCAGAGTTTGTTCCATGAGCAGGAGTTCTTGATGCAAATGCTTCCCGTGGTTCGTTCTCTCTTACAAACGTCCTCCCAGCTCCAGATTTGATATGTCGTATTCAAATAACGCAGCCAAATGTGTCTATCAAAAATAAAAGTATATTCATGCTATGCATGGAAAGATGGGATTGAAGAAAGGAGATGTATCTCCCTTTTCCCACTGCTGTACTTGCTGTACGAGCAAGAGGTCGATCATTGTATTCTTTCAGAGGAGCACAGTTTGATAGGCATGTAGATGAGCTATTAAGTAATATATGTGCAGAGCTAAAGGGGATTTAGAAGAGAGAATTATTCATTTGTTAAATTAAATAACAATTTGGTCTCGGCAGCATTAAAATAAATTTCCAAAGGCCATTGTTTGTTTGAACAAAGAGGGGAAAGAATCTGTTAGAAACAGTTTACACAGTTCAAATACAAGGGGTCGTTTGCATTAATAAAACCAGCATTGGTACTCAGCATGTAGCACAAGAAAAACACATTTGCTCTACTGTGCTGGACACATTCTGGCTAGTGCTTGGGAACACAGTGCTACATCCTGTCAAAGCTCAGCATCGAGAGCAAAGGATGCCAAAAAAATGTCAAACCCCACAAACCCCACATTTTTCTTCATACTGGTCTAGACTATTGGACCAGGATGAGGCAGTATCAGTGGGCAGTAAATACCCCAGGCTTTAGCTAAGGGTAAAATAATGTTTCTTTTCCTTTGAACAGGTTCAAAGCATCTTCATGCTTCTTCTGGTTTCCCTCATCACCTCAACAGTATAAATGGAGAAACATGGAGCCTTCCAGCTTCTTTAGTTTCTTGGCTTTGGTATTCGCCAAATCTGCAACTGCGATTATTTGCTTAGTCTGCAATTTTCCTCAAGAGATTTGCTCTCCAAGTCCTGGAAGGAGTTAGGATTGATGGGCTCCATAGTCCAGGTACACCTTCAGATCTAACCTGTGCCAAAGCATCCTAAAAACACTGAAGTAATTAGCAGTCTAGCCGTATTGTATCTCTGTGGTATTTTTGCCAGGAAGGGGAGTGGTCTCCACTTGAACGTGTGACTGTGCATCGTCAGTGCATCGTCATGTGCCAGTGCATCGGGCACCGCTGAGGTGGTTTCCCTGCGTTTTGGAGATGCGGGGCTGCCCTGGATATGCCCCCAGCCAGTTCCTCCTCGCTCCGGCGGGCTCGGCCCCGTCTGCCGATCGCTCTGGGTCGCCGTGTGCTTCGCTCCCGGTACCCGGCTCCTTGCCTCGCTCCGGGCACGGGGCTGGTGACCTGCACATCCCATCGCGGCTCCCGCGAGAGGGAGGTCTCCTCACACGGGGCCTGTGTGGAGAGAGCGGCCATTTCTACCCATCTCTCTCCATGGGGCCGCAGCAGCGGCCGACCTGGGAGAGAAGCACTTGAAGAATTTGCCCAAGGCATAAACCCAAGCCTCGCCGGGTGATTTCAGCTTGTTGCTGAAATCATTGCTTAACTCGAGCCTATGGCTAAATTCTTGCTGCCTCTTTTCCCTAATGCCAGGCCTCTGCTTCAGCGGCCATGCTGGGCTCCCCTGAATCTAAAGTATTTTGGCCTCGGGATCCCCATCTCCTGTCAGATGCTTTACCAAGCTTGTTAGCTAAGTCTTCTGGCAATGTGTGACACCAGGTCCACAGAAAATGCTCCAAAAGGCCCTCTTAGGCACCTTCATCTTCATCTTCCTTTTTGGAAACTCCAAAGGATATACCTCTGCCTTTATCCATCCTTGGGTTCTACCTTTCTTTCTTTCTTCTTTTCTAATTTTACAACAGATAGATCGGTTAGTATTTTTTTTCCATGCCAGCTAAAATATCGTGGCAGGAGAAGAGCCTGAGTCGCAGTGAGCAACGCCAGCCCTTCCCGGCGCCCTCGCCGAGCTGCTTCCTGCGGGGTCGCTCCAACAAAGCCGCATTTGAGGCTGCCTGCGACAGCCCCGGCTTCCTGCAGGGAGCTCTTCAAGGTTTTGAGAAAAAATCTGGCAAAACTCTTTTTTTGTTGTTCTCCTGGCATTTGACTGGTTGCCATCTTCAGCTGAACTTCACTCGTGTTGATGAATTCCCAGTGCTGGTAGTTTTCCAATAGAAAATGGGATTCTCCATCCCTACCCCTCTGCAGAAGAATCATTCACAGGTGAGATAGGAGAAGTCAGGGGGGGACTGAGTCGAAGTCCACAGAGTGCTGAGGACCTGTTTCCTAAATTTGGGTTTATTCCTGATACTGCTTTTTGTAGCTTCGCAATAACCCTTACTGCAATCAGATGGCTCTTATTCGTGTCACTGACTGTATCGGTAGTGGCAGAGCAATAGTAAACAGAGCTGACCATGTTTCCCACCTCTCTGGCTTTATCAGCTGGAGAACAAACACCAAAAAAGTCTCTATGCTGAAATCTCTGACAAATCTGGACCTTGATGAATGATTTTCATTGACCTTTTTCTGTGATGAGAAAAGCAACTCATTGAGCAATATTTTCCTGCCTGTTTTTCATCAAAATGAAATCTCGGTTAACACAGCAGAGCTACCCTAAGAGTCTTGGGTTAAAAAGAAGTGGAGGGGAAAAAAATAAACAAAAAAAACTCTTAAAACGCTAATGTTTAACCTCAGCTCGACCTTTGTCAATTGGGTCAAAGATGTAATGCAGTTACATTAAATGTAAGGTCAAAAATGAAATTTATTCAAAAACTTGCTATGGGAAAATGGTCTCATTTTTAGCAGGTCTAATAAAAATCTTCATGTTTGCTGGAATGTTTGCTAAGAGAAAGGGAGGAACGGCCTTGTCCCCAGCACAGCAGTAACAGGCACCTCCGCTCTGCCTGTCCTTCGAGTTACATGGGCTCTGAGTTGGCAAAACTCACCAGGTATTCCGTTTTCAACAAAGACTTCCAGGGAAACTATAAGAGCAATCCAAGAACAGTAAAAACTTTACTTAAGGGTTTTCTCTCACTACAGAGCAAGTGTGTGTCAGTGCCTCTCGCAGGGATTTATCACACGGAACAATGAAGATGTTCTTTTCACTGCTTCTTCTTGCTCTTAGCCAGGAAATACCAGAGCGTTCAAAACACGATGCGCCACACTCAGAGACAAAATCCTCAGCTGTCAGAAAATGGGATAACTCAGCTAATTCCCTCCGCCGCTCTACTGATGTGCACCAGCCTAGGATCAGCCCCATAGCACAACCTAGGCACAGAGGAGAGCTCTCTTAATTCTTGTTGGAATTCAGTGCCAAAGCTGTTTTACAAAATGCATGCTTAAGAATCAGTCAGACCGCACTTACACTATTTAATCAAAAGCAAGTTAGGTCAGCTTTTCTGTGATAACAGCCTCTGATTTTGGTGCCTCTTTCTTGTGCTGGCTTAAAACTTGCGAAATCTCCTCATATTCCTGTGAAATCCCTTGGGAGATTTAAAAAAAAAAAAAAGAAAATCCTCCGGTTAACACTCCTCATTTCGTTTTTAAAGGTCATGCTTAGAGCTGGCAGTTGTTACAGGGGCTGTCCCCTGTAAAGAAAAGTCTTAACTAGCCGGGCACAGCCTTAACCTCGCCGTCGAAAAACTAACACCGTCACTAGGATATGGAGAAACCATGGCGAAGAACTAGGGCCGGGCCGCGCACGGCAGAATGAGCAGTCGGCATCCGCTCGGTGGGCCTTTATCCGGCCGCGTCGTGCGAGCGCCTCGAGACGCGCGGGACGATTGTTGCGCTGATGTAGACAAATTGACTCAAATTAGCTGAGCATGGGCCGCACGGCGCTGCGGCCGCCGCGGCCCCCCGGCCAGGGCCGCGCTGGCAGCAGTGGGTTTTATGGAAGGGCTTGGGAGCTTTAATGTCAGTTTATACTTCCCTAATCTTTTGACTGTTGCTTAATGACAAATAAATCCCCAAAGAACTGGGAGAAAAAAAAAAAGAAAGAAAAAAGAAAGGAAAAAAAAAAAGATTAAAAGGATTTTGAGATTGTGTTCTCTGCTTTCAGTCAAACTGTCCCAAATCCTGCCAACACAATTCTCCAGTGCCCTGTGACACCCCTCCCCAGACCACCAGGAGTGAGTTTCTTATTGTATTTACAGTAATCTAATTACAACAGTTCTTCAATTCACAGCCAGCTTTGGTATACAGACCTTAGCAAGGACTCTCCTCTCAGTAGAGATTGCAAACTTTAATCTTTTAAACTAACACGCTCATGGAAACACCCCCTCCCCAAAGTTTTGAAATGCCTACATAGCTCATAAGAAATTTTCCTTCCTCCCCGCCTCCCGCCACCACTTCTCTTGTTTTGTGTCAAGTTTTCTTTGGGCCAACTGACTGCCTAAAAGTAATTCTGAAATTCCTAAGAGATAATATTTTATAAGCTTATAAAAGGATGAACAAAAGCAAGTGGCCTGCTAACAAAATTCTTTAAAAAAAAGTTTCTAAAAGTTTCTATGTATTTCTTAAAGTTCTTGAATGTTTTCATGTATTTCTGTAGTAGAAGAAAGGGCCAAGTGCAGGAAATAAGGACAAAACATGTTACTTCTTAAAAAATGAAATATGGTCTCAGCTTACCATTTTTATTGCCCAAAATCAATCATTACAAATTTTAAAGCTGCTAAACCTAATTTAGAAGAATCGCAACACAAAAACAGTGGAGTTTGTATATATTAGAAATGCCAAGAAAACGATTACAGAAAGGATTGTTTTATGACATGCAGAACATAAAACAAAAGTAGAATCCTCGATGAATTAGCAAAGGGGGATGTTGCAGTGTGTCATTGCAGCCATCTAGCTCTGTACAGAAGTACTGCACTATTTGGGTTCATTTCTCTCCTCCCAAGTTTTCCATGTAAATCTTGTTCAGCAATACGAGGTTTCCGGTGAACCTCATATGGATCTGGGAGATCTTTTTCCCCAGTCCACCATTCAGCGGAGGCTCTGCTAACCTACAGCCTCATCTTGAACTCACTATAGTTAATAAATCTATTAAATAATAGATTAATAAATCTTCTCTCAGAAGATGGAAGGAAGGATTTTGGCCCAACATTACTGTAAAAGATAAATCTCGCCCATTACTGGATCTTTTACAAGATGTGTGCATAGGACAGAAATAGAGATAAAGTCACATGCTCTTTTAAAGTATTTCCAATCCTTATTTTTGGTTTCAGTGCTCTGGGAGGCTCATCAATCATCTTTCTTTTAAATGCACAGCTACATTCACTGTCATGGTAGAAACCCGTTAACGCTCAATTCCTGTTACTGGGATTCTTCGGCACATGATCTGAGAAGAGCTGGACCATCCAACCTCACCTATTTCCCACTATCTCCTGCGAAACATACAAATACGGGGAGCAAGCAGTAGCCTTTCTTGTCTAACATTCCCACTTGAAAAGCTGACTCTAAGGCACCTTCACACCGACTTCCCTCTGAACAAACTGGCCAGGATAATATTAGCTAAATGAAGCAATTATTTCATGCGGTTTGTAATTCTGGGGAACTGCAGAATAACGAAACGGCTCTGAAAAGGTCATATGAAAGAGCAAGAGGCAGCAGCTGCTTGGAAACCTCCCAACTTTCATCAGAGTGTTATGGAAATGGCAGATTGTACGTAGTAGATTATTTCTGTGAGATCTAATTTAAATGTTAATCTCAGGGATAACATTCCTAATCCTCCTAGTCCAGTTATTTATCAGGCTGGACAGGGTACAAGAAATACTCCAGCTCTTACTCAAGCAAAGGTCTCTGCCAATCTGGAAGATGTTCCTGGGCAAGAGACTTGGGCTGTGGGGAAAAGGCCGTGCGGCGCTTCCGAAAGGAGGTACGGAGCGGAGAGAAGCCTACGAATGCCATCTGCTGGCTTCCTAAAAACCCGTCCCCGGCAGCTGTGCCTGCTGAGTCTGAGTGTGGATGGGGAGGCCCAGGTCTCGTTTCGTGTATTTGTATGAAACAGTTGAATTATTCCATAGTGGGACACATGAAAATAAAAGAAGAATCCGTTTTAGCATTACATTAGGCATATGTATGCCTTGATGTTTGCATCTCTGCTCAAGCATTCGGTCTTTTAGTGCTTTATGTCATCAGAGTTTTGTTAGATTGGGGAAAAAAGCATCTGGGCTTGCAGCTAGGAGGTACCTTTACGCAATATGGTGCTTAGGTGTACTAATCCTTGTGTAAGTTTATAGCGTGAGCTTATTATTTGATACACGTAATGCGTATATGTATATACAGAGAGGGTGCTGCATGGCAAAGCCAATTTTTGCCAGGTTTAATCTCTCTCTTGTGTGATATCTTCTTTAGTGTTAAAAGTATGAAGAAGAGCAGCATAAATCTGAGTTCTTAAGATTACACCATAGGCTACAGGATAGTAAGTAACTTTGTAAGTACTTCAGGGACTCTCTTCTCAGCAGGTTCCTGCAGAAGCTGCTAGTTCAGCTTGGAGCATGATATCAAATGGTAATAAGCTCTGCATTAACACATCGAGCCCATGCCAGGGATGTGTGCGGGCACACACTACCCTGCCTGTGCTGGGCCAAGGAGTCAGAAGATAAAAAAGGGGCCTGGTTCCTGACTGTCCACTTGGGGCAAGAGAAGGCTTCTTGATAGGCTCATCCCTAAGCTTAGGCCGTGCTGGTTGAGTGCGGGCCCTGCTCTCTCTGAGACTGCGCTGCTTGACAGCAAACCTGAAAACAAGGAACGGATGGACTCACACTGTCCTCTGATTTCCTTTTTTGTGAGACCAGAGCAGAGAGACAGCAGCTGCTCAGGGACTTCCCAGATCACATCAAAGTCCGTGAGGAAGCCCCAGGTTGCTGCTGGGGACAGAACTTTCTAGTTTCAGCATTGCAAGGCTCAGCCTTTCAGAGCTTGATGTGACCTCCTAGACTTAAAAAAATACCCTGTGTTTTTTCTTGCCTTTCTATGCAGGGTTACTTGCCTTCGCTATTGCTTGTCTTATCAAAGAACCCATTTCCTCTGCACAGTGTTGCTCCAGATGCCGTAAGATGTCAACACTGATGCAAAAGAACCAACCAGGGCATGTGATTTTTTTTTCTGCACAGAGATGGGACCGACTCGGGTGCGTTTGCTTGGAAATATTAGGGTGTGATTTAGAGAGCTTGTTTGCTGTCCATAATCAAAATTATGACAAATATTTTCATTTTATAATCAACAAGTATTCAAAGCATTCCCTTTTTTTGATAATTCTCTTGGTTCTACATATGAACGGGTAGTGCCATCTCCCTTGTATTCCCTGTCCCCATAATGACTGGTAAATATGATGTACTGTATTTTTCCCCAAATTATCCATTCTTGTGAGTCTTTTCCTGTTCCATGGTTCCACTAAGAGTAAATTGTGAATTTTTTTTAGTTTAGATACCTTGTGTTGTTCAGAGATCACCCACAGTCAAGCAAGCTGAGAAGACTGTTGTTATCTAGTGCTTTAATGCCATGTGATCTGCATTAGGTAATGGCTGATGATGGCAAGTGGTTAATGATGGCTCACTGATGAGGTAGATATGATTAATGCAGGGAAAAAGATTAAAGAACTGCAAAGTCACTGAAAACCACTGGGAAGCACTAGTATGAAAGCTCTGTGGGCTCTCCTCACTCCAAGCCTCCAGACACCTTTTGTCCCCCATCTCTTTGATGGTAAAGCCACAGGGGAAGGCAAGAACTTCCCAACGGCCCAAGCCGGTTCCCTGAGAGAGCCCAGCCCGGCCACCCCACAGCCCCAAGACCCGACCTGCACCCGCCCCACAGGCCCTACGGGACAAATTGCACCTTCTGCTGCCATCCTCAGCTTCACCACTGCTATTTCTGATCTTCTCCTGAAATGAAAAACAAAAAAAAAGGATTTAAATCAAGAACAGAGTTTGATCAGAGTGAAGAGGAGATGGGGAGAAGGAAGGAAACAAGGAGGCCACAAAGCCACAACGCAGAATTTCGACGCCGTTGCAGATGCCTGGCATTTCCCAGGGACTGTCTTTCACAGGGGTTGCATGCAGGCTCTGTGAAGAGGAAAGGCTTCCCTTGCTCTTGAATGTGCCTTTTCCTGCCTCAGCATACCGGCTCACAGGTACGGCGTGATCGGGCAGACAGCAGCACTAGAAAACCAGAGGGTCCTAGAGCAGGCTCCCTTAGCAGTATCAGCAATGTCTTATTTCTTACTTAAAATAAGTGTCACTGCATGGCCGCCCTGATGGTCAGTGGCAACCAGCACTGGGTCTCCAGCTTAGCAGCCAGCAGGACACAGCCCCTTTACTGGACCTTAAGGCAGATCCTGGAGTGTTTTGCTGTTGCATTGCCCACCTCTGGAAGGAACCCTTGTAAAGTCCTTGGTTATCTATATGCTGGTAATTAAATGGCCATAACAAAGTGTGGAGATACCTACTTGGTTTTCCAAATGCTTGGAGCTCTCGTGGATCCACCGGGGAGCAGAAAGGGGCTGAGCAGGGCACGGAGTGTCTAACTGAACGGGTGGACGGTATGTGCGCAGCTCTGCAAAGACCCCTTGGGAGACGAAAGGAAGGAAAGAGGAAAAGCAAGGAAAGGAAAAACACGGCAGGACTTTTTGTCTTGTAGGTCTGTAAATCTGGGCCTGTTAATGCTTTTTTTTATATATATGTAGTAGGAATGGAGGAATGGTAGTGAGAGATTTGAGGAGCTGCCTTCAAGGCTTAGCACGGCGTGTTATTTCAAATGTTAGTCTTTTGACAGGAGATCTTCTTCAACTGGGGCAATTTTCTTCTGAGGCTGGAAGCTATGAACAGAGGGTGAACACCTACCCAACTTCTAATCTGTCAGCCTTCCACCTTCATAAAAACAAACCAAAAAACATGCACACGCCCCAAATAAGTAGAAGACACAAGTGGGGCACAGCAAAAAGGACCTCTTACTTATAATGGGACAAAAGACCAAACCCTTACGTAAGAGTTGCTGAACAGTGCACCACACCTTGGAAACCAAACAGGACTTCTTTTTATTATTATTTATTCAAGGTAGGGACCTGATCTTTCCAGGCTTATGTATTTCAGCAAACTCTGTTCATGCTACTCATGACTGTTCGTAAGAGTTGAAAGACTGCAGTATAAAATAATTACTGATTATATTAAAAATGTATGATAGGAGGAGCAATACTTTTCCCATTATTATGTGATTTTTTTTCTTTAAGAGCATAGATTAATTTGTACTCTGAGAAATGACTTCAATTATTTTAATCATTTTCTTATCAAAGGTACATTCTGAAATTGGCAACTGCACTTTCACAGATATGAAGCGTTTTTGTGGTCTTTGCAACAAATCTTAGTGACTTGATTAAATGATATTATAGTGTTACTGAATAACATTATTGAAATAATTTTGTTCCAGCTTTTTCACCATCTGCCCAAGCCCTTCTCTCAACTGCACGGAGGAAACACAACCCACAGATTGAGGAACAAGCCCAGACAGCTTCAGGGCTGGGTGACTTCAGTCTTGTCGCTTGGCCTCCAACTGAGCCGGTGTCATGACCTATGAAACAAGGATAGTAAAATCCATCCACTTTTGTAAACACCGACGAGACAGATGATTGAATATCCATATGTAAAATTTAGATATTAATGAAATGGCGAGAGGGCTCGAGGTGATCATAAGGCGTACCCTAGTGTAGACATCGCTGCTGCTGGAGCCAGTTTCCTCGTGCCTCTGCAGTAAAGAGCGGCAGTGCCATCTACAAAATCATGGTCTTGATCATTATTATATCACATTATTATACTAGTGGTTTGAAGTGGGGTGTACACACATAACAACAGGATACCTCCAAGCAGTTTACGGTCTAAGACTTAAAAATCTATTGCTTCTATTGCTCTTCCTTCTCGTTTGTGTTACCAGCACCCAGTGTCGCTAGCAGAGTGTTTCACTTTCTACAAGACAAGATGCATCTGCAGGTGAGTCTGAAGTCACACTTCAGTAAGCGTGTCTTGTCACATGCGATAAACAAAGTCTATGTGCTTAACTGGAGTGCAGTGTAGGGCCTTTCACTCCAACCAGTTTTTGCTGCTAGGATAGTGTTGGCCACTGGATTCACTGCCTCCATTCCAGCCCTTCCTGGACGTTCACCTTCCTTCCTTCCCACTGGCATAATTTTCACCTGGATTGTCTGCTCAGGAAAGCAGTTTTCAAGCCCCAAGTTAGACTGAACCTTTTCGGCTTGCACCACTCTTGCCCAGCCTTTCTCTGCCTACCCTCCCAGACCCCAAGTTCAGGAGACATATTTCTCCTTTTAAAATAAGTTCTGCAGTAAAGGAGAGCAACTGTTTCTAGGGCTTTTTTCTGTCTACAGCAAACTCTGACCCTGGTCGCCGTTACTGCTGCAGCAGAAATATCCATACTCATAATAATGGCCTACAAAATGTATATTTCGACCTTCCTCCAAGTATTTTCTGCATCCAAAATCACCTAGTGCACTGACAGACATAACCTATAGTCTAAATGAAGCAACAGTTCCCACACGGAAAAAGGCTGCTTTTTTTTTTTCATTTTAAAATAGTTAGAAGCTGCTTATACCCTGTTTCCTGTGAAGGAAGGGTATTTATTTAGCATAAAGTCTAAATAATATGAGAGCAGCCTATCTGGAGTACACCCATAGCAGACCATCCTTGGGAAAGTTTATTAAGGGAGTGTTTAATGCATGAAAAAACAAAAGAGGGAGAAAAATAGTCTCAATGGTTACACCTCTCCAACCAAACCCTTTTCCTCAGCTTAAATATTGGTTTAGCAGCCTCAGAGGGACACCACTAATTTGCTTTTGGTTCCACTGCAAGAGGTAAGTCTAAGGTCACCTGCCAGTGAGACTCCAATGCCAATTACTGTGGTTTTAAGAGAAAGTTTCCTCTTTCTGTTGCTGGGCAAAACACCCTTGCAAGTTCTTCTGCTTCACTATAAGCCTATTAAAATTTGAGAAGATTGAGAGGGCATCTGATCAACATGTACAAATAACTCAGGGGAGAATGTAAAGAGGGGGCCAAACTCTTCTCAGTGGTGGCCAGTGACAAGGCAAGGGATAATGGGTATAAATTAAAACACAAGCAGTTCCATCTCCATATGAGGAGGAATTTCTTTACTGTGAGGGTGACAGAGCCCTGGAACAGGCTTACAAGCTTCCCAGGGAGGCTGTGGAGTCTCCTTCTCTGGAGATCTTCCAAACCCGCCTGGATGCCACCCTGTGCCACGTGCTCTGGGTGTCCCTGCTGGAGCAGGGGGGTTGGACTAGGGGACCTCCAGAGGTCCCTTCCAACCTCAGTCATTCTGTGGTCGTGTGAAATTTGGAAAACGTGGGCTCTTAATCTCTGCAGCGCCCTCCGTCTCCAGCATGGCCGGCGCGGAGGGTCACAATATCTTGGGCTACCTTGTCCTCCACAACTGATGGGGGATTCCTCCTCCTGCGGGAAACGCAGTCAAGTGACGACTGCTTCTCCGGGAGCCAGGCACAAGAACACACAGCTCTGCCACCGGAGCCGGGAGCACGTATTACATCTATACCTATAGCTACACCTATAGCTGT
>NW_010587610.1:12996-34850 GCF_000705375.1 Tinamus guttatus | reverse complement strand
AGGAAAGTGTTGCAGCTGCTGCCTCCCAGTGCCTCCTATGGGCCTCGTCGGAAGGGAGAGCCGAGGAGGATCAGGAGCCGCTCGGGGCAGCGTTAAAAGGCAGCAGGAAGGCTCTGAGTTGGGAAGCGGAGCGAGCAGGAGGCGGCAAGTGACGGTCCTGGTGAGCGCGGTCGGCCCTTGAGCTCTCTGAAGCCCTTACGTTGCCGAAAGGCACCGTGTAATTCCTGAGGGCCCATTCTGGAGAGCCGCGCGAGGGAGTGAGGCCCTCGCTCTGCCCCGGCGCCTCGCAGAGGTGCTGCTGCAGCGCGTACCTGGCGGCAGGGCCCGGGCCTTCCCGGGGGGCGCGGGGGCCTTCCCGGGGGCCTGTGCTGCAGCTCGGAGCTGGGGGTGATAAAATGCCGGGTTGTTCTCTAGGCAGATCCTGTGGAGTAACATCCTGGAAAGTTACAGTTGCCTTGTTCCAGGAGAAATATCTCCTCTTGTGCCTTTAATTATGTGGGTTTTGTGTGTCTTTTTTTTTTTTCTTTTTTCTTCTTCTTTTTAACCCGGGTGTGTTTCACTGCTGAAATTCACATGCTGTAAACCTCTTATTTATACCTGAGGCAGACTTGGTAACTTTGCACTTTTTCTTTTTTCATAGCCCACCCCAGTTTACTCTTAAGAGCAAGCTGTGGTTCATACCTGGAAGCTTCTGATCCCACTTGCTGTCATCTCTCACTGCAGTCTGTGCCTCGTCCCTCTGAAATGGGCATGTTGTCTTCAAGCCAGTCTTGCTTTGTATATAAACCTGAAATTCTAAAACTTGGCTTTTAAACAGAAGGCCCGTTGACGTGTCCGCCGTGCTCGTGTTTTCTTAGCCACACGCTCTGCGCGTGCCTGGATTTGTTTCTTGCTGCAGTACTGTCAGCATCGACCCGTCCTTCGATCGGAAGCTCAGGAAGCTGCCTCCTTGGCATTAAGTAATGGAAAAGCACCTTTCCGTAAGGGTTGTGCTCGGGGGCCACGTCTGCGGGGACCAGCAGCACTGGGTGCTTGTGTGTGCATAGCACCTGGGACGCACCGACCTGTGCGCGTGTAGCGCCTGGGACGCGCCGACCTGGGGCGAAAGGTAGGACAGGTTCATCCAAAACCTGCGGTGGCTGCTGAGAGAAGGAGCCGACCGTGTGCTGGGGTTTGTGGTGCTTCCTCTGGCCTCTCTCTCAAAGCCTCCTGCCTGCGTCGTAGGAGGACGGAGCAAGACGGCACTTTTCGTGGTGGCCTGGGAGGAGGCGTTTGCTGGTGTGTAGCTCTGTCGGGCGAGTTGTCCCGGCGCTGCCTGCTGCCGTGGCTTCTGGAGCCGCCGGAGGCTGCCAAGTGAAATTGGCCTCATCCTTGGGCAGTTCCACTGCTGCCCACAAATATTTGAGTAGTGGCGTTGAAACAAGCCAGTTTTCACTGGCGGCTGCTGCTTGGCCCAGGTTTGCTCTGCTGAAACAGTGAGGCTTTTTGTCCGTAAAGCCCGAAAGACGTCGTGAGCATCCGCCGAGCTCTGGGGAGCTGCGCGTACGTCTGCGCTGGCCAGAGCCTTCCTCGTAATGCAAGGCTAACGTTTTGTAT
Source organism: Tinamus guttatus (assembly GCF_000705375.1). Next base: position 33,254 of record NW_010587610.1, on the reverse strand, counting down.
CAGTTGCTGCCTAAGAGCTCCTGACTTGCAAGGAGAGGTTGCATTTGGCAGCGTCGTTACCAAGCTGTTCAGAAACCCTCGTGGCAGTGTGTGGATTAAGTAGAAATCACCTCTTTTGCCCAAGACCACAGAAGGAATTGATGTGTTAGGTAAACCATGTAAACTCCCTAATCCGTGCTCTGCTTTTCTCTTTCTTACAGTAGTAGTGTGGAAAACAAGCGTGCATGTGGTGGGAGCCATAAATACATGGCAGGAATGGGGCAGTAGCACTCTTCCGTAAGATGTCATTAAACATAGCACTTTTCTCATAGGTGTGTGCGGAATATCTCTGTGGAAACAGCTGAGCAGACAGCTCCTTCCCGACAGAATACATCTGGTGAGAACTCTTTTATTTAAGTCAACTTCAACCTGGATGTGCATGTGTTGCTGAATTAGAACTACTTAACACTCTCATTCAGGGTCCCATAATGGTGTTATTTTTATTGTAAGTAACTCTTGAACTAAAAATCTTCTAAACCACTTCTTTCTTTACAGCTGTGTGAAATTTGCTTTTGGTTCTTTGACTGAAATTTCTCATATCTTTCATACTCTTGACAGTATGAAAGTCCAAGTAAAAGCATGACTTCATTTTTTTAATATATCTTTTTTACTCTGAAGGGTAGTATGTATTTTACTGGTATGTTAAAAATATGAATGATAACTTATCCCTTGAATGATTAGTACTTCTGTAAGCATGGACCAAAAACTAGTTGATAGTTTATGTGTATTCTTGTTTGATTGAAATCTGTTGAAGATCTGGGTTTGCTTCCACTTCTTGGCAGAAGAAAACAGCAAGCTGATGCGTTAGGCTGCACAGGGGAAAGGAAGGAGCACGGAAAGTGCTGCTGGAGTGTTGGATCTTCATGCCCAGTCCCATGCCTTCTGCCAGGACTGCACAGGGATCCCGCCTCCCTCTGTGTGATCCCTTAACGTGTGTGTTGAAAGAAGAGGGAGTCTTTTTCTCATGACAAAATGTTGTGAATTTGGCATCATGAGGTGAAAACACCAATCAATGAACCATTTACCTCCCTCAACCTTTTGTCCCCTAAATCTTGGAATAATTTGTAGAAGGTTCTGGAAAAAAGGGGGGGGCTGAGTTCCAAAGTTCAGATTTCTGCCCCGTTATATGAATCAGTGTGTAATGAAAGAATTGCCAGCCTATGAAACCCTGTACTTCTGGCTGCTTTCTGTTTGAAATTACCAGTGTATAGCTGCATTTCAGCTGTGCTTTAGATCACTGTCCTGCCACGTGAAGGGTAAGTCATTAAAAAAGAGCTCTGGAGCTACTTACTGTGCTTATTGGATGCTGCAGGGTAATAAAGACCATTTTCTTTCCCTGAGTGTGAAGACAAATGTGTGTATTTGTTAACTGAATGTTATTCCAGCTCAAGTCTGATGGAGAGATCCTATGCAAGGTCAGCAACTTGTAGCAATTAGTACGTTTTTAGACAGGTAGTTTTTTCCTCTCATATTCTGCTTGTACAAGAAATTGTGAATTCAGAAAAACCTTTGTTCCTTCTATGACAAACGCTTAACTTGAGGTAATGAAGGAGGGAGCTCCATATCATGGCTTCTCCCAAGAGCTGCTCTTGTTTTCAGAAGCAATGTTTTCCTTCAAATTTGGTAATGTGGCCAAAATTGTTCTATGTTTCATCTCTGCAATATAATCTTGTTGAATACCTGTTAAAGTTGTTGTGTTGTTGTTGTTTTGTTTGTTTGTTTTTGTATTTTGTTGTGATTCTCTCTCCCTGCCTGCTGTCTCTATGGAAATACAGATTCTAACCAAGGTGATTGGTGACATTTGGAAAACTTCAGTGTGCTGAAGGTGACATTTCCAGAATGCTGATTGGAAAATAGAGGGTTTCAACAAATTTAATTCTGTGTCTTCAGGATCAGTGTGAAATTGTATGCTATTTGATAAAATGCTTAGGGGCATACAGGGAAGTGCAGTGCATGTGTAAACTGCTTATTTCTGCATATTAACTCCTGTCTTCAGATTTTTACTGTACCAGCCAACACTGGGACATGGGAATTTCTTGTACCTTCCTCAATACTTACAATCTTAGGCACTTCTTAGAGAGTTGGTACCTTCCCTCCTTCCCTTCTCCTCCAATTTTTATTAATATTGAAGCTAGAATCCCCAAATAAGGTCTGCTCTTCAGTGGTGAACACTCAGTGCCATAAAGTTCATTAAATACTAGCCCTTGATGAGGCAGACCCCGTGCTTGGAGGCAGGCACACAAGTCAGCCTGTTGAGATCAGGTATTTACTTCTGTGAATAAACTTGCACATTGTTTCAAGAATTTATAGGCTTGGGGCTGTATTTTTTTTATTAAAATATATTTTGTGTGTAGCCATTCCTTAAAAATCATACTGATAATAAATAGCATTAACCTCCATCCTCGCTTTTTTAATATAGTGAAGTTTGATTCTAATGTTGCAGTAGCATGTAGCGTATCATACTCAGTGGTTAATATAAGTAGGGAAAAATATAATCCCAAATTACAGCATTTTAGATCCTTTTAGTTTAGGTAGTTGCTTCAGAAAAAGCAGCAGCAATACCAAGCAGTCTGTGGGACAAGAAGTGTGGGCTGCATTCATCCTACCCAAATCCTTCCACAGTTTTGTCTGGATGTCGTATTACTCCAGTGAGACCCACCAAGAGACACTTTTGAAATGAGATCTTTCCCACCTCAGCTGAGGACTGTTTAATTTCATTTGCAAGATTTTAGGATATTAGAAGTCTCTTAACACCAAACTCCTCTGTGGTGTGTTTGTGTGTGTTGTGTTGTGGTTTTTTTTTTTTTTTTTTTTTTTTTTTCTTCTTGGAAAAATGAAAAGTTGTTCCTGAATGGTTTGGCTTTTCTCGTGTGCTTCAAGTATTTGTTTGCATAATTCCCTTGCAAAGTGTACTGGTATCTCTTACAGTAACCGGTAGCTTGAAACTTCTGAACAAGGTCTTCAAACTTTATGAATTAACTTTCCACCCCCACTTTCTCCCTCTACCTTCCCCCTTTTTTTCCCTGAGCCCTCTCCCTGTAAAACTAAAAAATGCTAGTTCTTCATCTTCTACCACAATCCTGAATTGTAAACCAAACCCTAATTCTGTATGCAAGTGAAGTTGCATAATACATCCTGATGGATGTTCTTATGAGTTGCAGTGTGGCATGAAGCAGTTCCTAGCTTTGCAGTTTAAGTCTTGAAATCAGTGCTCTCCTTCTGAAAGAAATTATGAAATTTTAAGTCACTCTTCATGATGGAGCGAAAAATTGAATTGGGTCTCTCAACCTATTCAAAACTGTTTTCCAAAGCTGCTGGAATAGTTCAGGTTGACTCTAGCACCTCAGCCTACAGCGGAGACCGAGTCTAGAAGCTGGGACTCCTGGATCTCCTGCACTAAGGACTTCCAAGGAGGCGAGAGGAACAGCAGACAGAAACTCACCGAATTGGCTGGGTTTCAGTTGCCGTTCTGTCAGTACGCTGTGCTTTCATGGGAGATTTGCTCTTCAAATCTGCAGTTCCCAATTAAGTTTCCAAGGAGCTTTAATCAGTACCACATCTGAGCGGCTTAGTTCTCCCCAGAAGGTCTGTCCTTGCTCTGCCAGGTTGATGCCCTGGGTGTTAACAGAGTCGTGCCCTCTCTTGGGTCTTGCGAGTTCTGCATTTTTTTATTTCTTGGGATACGTCTCTGGCAGGGAGGGCGCAGAGCAGTTTCCCTCGCCGTAGGCTGCAGCCTGGGGCCCTGGAGCTCCTCTTTCAAGGTGGGCCACAGCAGCACCCGCGAGGTGCTGAGCGGTCTGGGTGCTGCCGTGGCCTCACACAGGGCATAGCGAGGGGTCCTGCTTAGTAAACTCTTGTGTTTAAAGAAAAATAATAGTCCTGGGGTGATTGGGTGAAGTCATCAGTGACCAGGAAGTTATTCTAGTCTTTTGACCTCCAGTCAATAGAAATACCCACCTTAAATCTCTGGAGGGGAGTCAGGCTTAAGGCCTTCTCCTGCATTTAATGTTTCACCGGTTGCATTGCGCAGTGTGCAGCACACAGGGTTTTGGGTCTCCTTTCGGAGGCCCTTAAGTCTCCTGACATGTTGGGTTGGGTATGAGGTCACGTGGCCTAGGGTTTAACCCAGGTGTCTTAAAATTGGCTGCGTAAGCCTTTTGTTGGGGTAAATCTTGGCTTTGTACCTTACCAGAGAGTGTCCCTGGAAAAATGAACACTGGAACTGTCTCAGCTTATTTGGATCTCCTTTAAGTCTGCTTTTTAGAATTATTTTAGTTGTTTTTCTGGTAGGCTGTGATCTCCTTCCAGTTCCTAATACAGTAATTGTCTTAACTAGCAGTGTGGGCTAGTATTAACTAGCAGCAGTTATTTTAGTTCATGCAGATGTTTTGGTTAACGTCCTGTCTTTGTCAGTTGGTTTCAGCATCTGCCTTAGAGTGAGACTCCTGATTCTGGTAACACTTCTTGATGTGTGTTTGATTGTTGGGTTTAGTTTTGTTCATTTCTTTTGGTGATATTTTTGTGTGTGTGGTTGTTGTTGTTTTTGGTTTTAAGGAAAAAAAAACAGCCTTGATGTAGCTTTTCACGGTGAAGATGAAATCTGCTTATTTCTCCCAATTCACATAATTAATAATGAAGAAGGGTACAAAGAAATCACTTTGCACCTGAATTCAGTCCTTTCTCAGTATCTTTGTCCCCTTCTATGTTCTGCTCTATGATATGTCAAGTGCTTTTTTTCTTTTTCTTTAAAAAAAATACTGATTTATGATTAAATAAAAGAAAAAAAGGAATTATTTAATTCCCTCTTCTCCCTCACCCTGCTTGCCCCTTAGCCTTCATGTGTTTGGTCTTCCCTGTTAATGTGCTGTAATTCAGTCTCCTGTTTCTTGGCCTGCAGGTTTCGATTTCTGCCTTCAGAAGGAAGCTCATTTGGCGTTCCCAACAAACCAGCCCCACTGCTGGTGGGTAGTTTTTGCTTGCCTTCCTGCTCAGCTGTCTTTTAAAGGTACGTATGTGTTCTGAGTCATGGACGGATACCCTCAGTGCTCTCTGTGAGGCTCCTTAATATTCAGTTCAGGCTGTGCTCTGGTACAGAGATGTGTCATTCAGGATGTGGGCACCAGTTCTTACTGTGATATTTGTCATTGTTATGGTACTATGAGGGTTTTAGCTATTGCTTTCTAGGTGAATCTTCCCACCCTGAAGTTCTGCTTCTACTGCCTGCTCACCCCTCCTTCAGATTCCAGCCCCCGCTTTCTCGCCCAAATAGCAAGTGGGTTTGGAGAGGTTTGAAAATAGGCAAAAGAGACTGGAGTTGTTCATTTGTGACCGTCGCCTGGAGGAAGTGTGGTGATCGTGAGGGCTGGGGTGTATGGCAGGGAGGAGGGGACGAGCGCTGGGAAGGGCGGCAGCGGGATGCGGGCGGTGCGGGCTGCAGCTCCGCTCCTCCTCCTGGCCGGCCGCCCTCGCCTTGTGCTGAGGGAGAGAGTGGGATTAGCGGGGGCTGCGGGAGAGGCGAGGCCTGGGCCTGAAGCACATCTTGGTGGGCAGGGAAAGCTGGAGGGAAAGCAGGGCTTTAGACACCGTCTCCCTCATCCTCATAGGGAAGCTCGGGAAGTGCGGGCTGGGTGGGTGGACAGGGAGGCGGACTGAGGCCTGGCTGGGTGGCCGAGCTTGGAGGTTGTGACCAGTAGTGGAGTCTGGTTGGAGGCTTGTGGCTGGTGGTGCCCCCAGGGGGTCAGCGCTCGGGCCTGTCTTGTTGGCTTATTCATCAGTGAGCGGGGTAGAGGGGCAGAGCCGCCCTCAGCGAGTTTGCTGATGGTGCCAAGCGGGAAGCAGAGCCTCATACACCTGAATTTGAGGGGGAACTGCCTGACCGTGAGGCTGACCGAGCCCTGGAACAGGCGGCCCAGAGAGGCTGCAGAGTCTCCTTCTCCGGAGATATTCAGATCCCTCCTGGACACGACCCTGTGCCACGTGCTCTAGGGGGGCTGGACTAGACGATCTCCAGAGGCCCCTTCCAACCTCAGCCCTTGTGTGGTGCTGTGAAACTCAGGTTAGTCCTTCCTCTCTCCTCTGCAGAAGGGAACGTGCAGGGGGCAGAGCTGACCTGAGCTTCCTCCCGAGCTCTGCCCCTCTGCTCGGGGCTGCTGCTCCAGAACTGCTCCAGAAAAGAGCTTTTCCTGGCGTAAGGAAGTGCTCGCTGCCCTGAAAGCCTGCATGTAGTTAAAGTCAGCTTTTCCTGTTGTTACCAGCTTGTGCATGCAGCACTGTTACAGGATAGCTCGAGTGCTTTTATTGCACTTGTTCAATCTTGTTTTCATGACACTTACTCAAATTCTACCACAAGGGAGATTGTGTCTTGTTTGGGGGTTTTTTTGTTTGGTTCGTTGGTTGGTTGTTTTTTTTTTTTTTCTCCTTTCTCAAGGTGCTGCTTTCTAGGTCACATCAAGTCTTAGGGATAGGTGGCTGTTGTTTCTCTAGCATCTACCCGCTTTACAGCTGCTAATCTTTTCTTTTATATGTAAACATAAGCTGTTATCTGGCAGTGGTTGTTTTGCTTTCATACCATTTTTCTTCTTGATCACCTCGTTTGAGAGGTCCTTAGTGAAGGAGGGGTGGTTAGCACCCAACCTGCTGACCTCTTGAAGTTTCTTTTTCAAGCACTGAATCAGTTTGAACAATGTAAAAGCCCATTCTGGTAATGGAAAGAGCACTAGCTGGTTAGTAGCTTCTGCCTTACCTAGTAATGAAAAACAAGTTTCTTCCTTATGGAATGCTAAACGTTGAATTTTAGATTTAAATGTTACATTTATACTTTGCCAGAAAAGAACTGCAGCATATGTGATTTTCTCTTTTAGGCAATAATGAATCAAACAGACAAAAATCAACAGGATGTCCCATCGTACCTCCGCGATGAACTGCCAGAAGGTAGGTATTAGTTCCCATAATATCAAGTAAGTTTACAGAAATCCATCAGCAGCTCAATTAACTCTCCAAAATGGATCTGCAGGCTAAAACACTCCTGGCTTTTGTTTAAGTAACAGTAAAGAAACTGGCCCTGGAATGGAATGGGGTGAGCCGGGATTCTTTTTCCTTTTAATATTATTCTGATTCCTCTCACTTAATTACTCTTCCAATTATAATGATCCTTTAAAACCCTGCTTATGAGCAGGGTGTGTTTTAGTTTTGTTTTTGTTTTTGTTTTTTGTTTGGCTTTTATAGCTTGTATAACTAAGCAAAATAATTTACTTAAATGATAGTGTCCATTAATGATAGTGGAAGGAGTTCAGGTGGAATAACTTATTCTAGTCCTAGCAATCAATCGTAAGACAGGAATTGTGCAGGAAGATGAGGGGAAAAGGGAAGAATAGACTTTTTTTTTTTTTTTTTGCACAGTGGTTTTCAAGCAGCATACAATGGCGTTGTGTTTTTAAGAACCTTTGGAGTTGTCAGGATTTCTGGATGTAAAGAAACATCAGAAGTTTCTAAAAACAAAGGCCAGGTTAGAAAACATGCCCATATGCGCTATTCCTAAGTCTAGTTTTTGAGATTTTTTTTCCATTAAATTTGAGTAGAGTTTAAATGTGTTCAACACAGTATCTAGAGCCTGAAGTGTGCTCTGACTGGTGAATTACATTGGCCCAGTTGTCTGCTTGTCTCCTTCAAGGGCCTGTTTTTAACTTCTTTTTAACTGAATGAGTAATCCAGATCTTAACAGCAGAAGATGGTTGTCTATAGCTATTGCAGAGTTTCATTTAAAATTCGTGAGTTACTGAGACTTCTGTTTCTTCTGCGCAGCATTGTCTGCAAATAGGATAGGGATCAATCTGAGAGCGTAGTCTGAGTAGCTGGAGGGAGTTGATGGGACGGAACTCAGCCTAAAGGAAAGACCCCCTTTCTGTTTCACATACACTTTAAATATGTTTAGTTTGAATGTTGGAGCGCTCATGAGGAACGTGCCTGTTTGAAACGTCACATGAGGCCTTTGTATGTTATACCCTTTCACCATGGTGAAATGAAGGCCAAGTGAGGAGGGAGCCTTTACCAGTTTGGCCTTGGCAAGACGGGTGGCTTTCTGAACCGGCTGCCAACAAAATTCCTTACAGGGAAGTCTTGATTTCAAAACCAACTCGCTGTCTTTTTTAAAGATATAAATAGTTGCAAGTTGTCCAAATGCCACTTGACAAGTTAGGTGCCCACAGGCTTTAAAGGTTTATATATAGGAAGAGGTTTCCAGGTTCTTCCATGTGCTGGCTGGGAGCACGCGGTGCTCTGCATGTTTGGCCTGTGCTCCGTGCGCAGCGCCTGCGTTTGCAGCCTCCTTTCAGCCACGCTCTGCTGTGCTGGCAGAGTGGCACTTTGCTTCCCATTTAACCTCATCAGATGGGTGGGGATGGGAACGAAGCAGGTAGAAGTGAAGTGTTATCTCAGTGATTTTTTTTTTAATGAGGTGTACAGTTCTACTCATAAGAATACTTTCTAGGCCATAGAATTTACACCAGGCTCTATAAACACTTCTTTCAGAGTGCAACTCCTTAAAGGCTTTTTGTATGTAAATAGAAATTATGATCTCTATGTTCCTCTTTGCTGGAGTTCTTAAGATTGAAGACTACTGACTTAAATAATATCTCTGTTCATTCATGTTGACTTTAGGTGAAAGGCTGTGACTTATCCTCCTAGTTTCCACAAGCATTCCTTCCAGAAATTAATTTTTTAATCTTAAGTAAGGATGCCAAGGGTGCCGTAAGCTGCAAGTATTTTTAGTATTTTCTGCTTCCTTGACCTGCACTGTTCTTTTATTTATTTATGGCCTATTTTTTCCCACCAACCCTATAAAGAATTCGTTCTTTGAGATTTCTTTTTTCAAATGAATACTTACCTAGTCCCAGGTCAGCTCTGGCATTATTGCAGACTCAGTGGATGCGCATGAGAAGTCATTGGTTTGAGTTTCATCTGTAGCAGATGAGTGTCCGCATGGGAGCTGACTCTTCCAACCTCTCTTCCATGCCTGCCATGGCTCACTTGCTCTTTTCTCATTTTTTTTTTCCAAGTGAGGGAAACATAGTCATTAAATCCAATGTGCTGCGTACAGATGATTATAAATTAAAAAGAAAGTGGAAAGAAGTGGAAATCTCATCCTACGTTCTTGTTGATTGGCTGTTCATTGTCACATTTTTCTTTGAAACTTTTTATTGAGAAGGAGGGAAGGAGGCATTTGGAGTTGGTGAGGAATTAGCGAGGCAGGATACTAAACTAACCCCACCTCCACATGTACTGCCTGTTATTTTGAGGCTATGTAATCATACAATAAATACACGATACAGGTAGCCAATATATACAATACACAGCACAAATTGACTTCCACTGCATGTAGTAACAAACTGCAAATGCAGTTTAGGCAACGCTAAGAAGAAAGAACAAGGAGATTGGCACTGTCCACAACATGTGGAAACCCCCTGGTTAGAGCTCTTCCTGGGCTCCTGTTGGCACCTCCTTTTGGGAGTTTGACTGCTTGACTTTGATGCTTTGGGGGACTCCTTCTTTTACTTACTAAGCTGCTGGCTTATTCTTTCTACTTCCCCATCTGAAGATCAGAAAATCAGATTTGTGTGTAGGAAGGAGGCAGGAAGGGATACAGAGAAGTGCTGGCCTTATGATTTATTTATTATTCTTCCTCCATTCTCCTCTCTTCTTTTGAAACCCTCTGGTACCTCTCCTATTCTTACCTTTTTCCTCTTTTCTGACCTTGGCATTTACACCCTGTAAATACATCTTCAAAGCAATAGTTATTAAGGAGAGGAAATGCTTTGTCTCAAGGTGAGTTCTTTCCAAAGAGTATCTCATTTTTAATGAACATGTGCTTCAAACCTCTACTTCTCCAGGAAACCTTTTCCAGCCTTCCCTTAGGGAATTGTGCTGCTGGTTGTTCTTCCTCCATGGGTTAATTCTGAATATGGGAGTGGAGAGAGCAGTGAGAGTTCCCTTGTTACTAAAGTCTGGAAAAAGCTAATTTGGATGTGAGGCTTTCCAGAGTCTCGGAAGGTGGTGTTAAATTCCTGTCCCTGTGCAGTGTTTAAAAGACTTTGGGGAGCTCTATTCCTGCGAGCTGTAGGTTCAGTATTGATCAGGTTTTTTTTGGAAAAGGGTTGTGAGATCTTGAGATATTAATTCTTGATTTATTGAGCTGTCTTGCCTACAGCAAAGTGACTGTCTTATTTGGAGCGAGGGTGTTGCTCGAGCATCCCCGAGAAGCGACGCGCGGGGTAAGCGCAGCCGCGTGGCGGCGGCGCTGGCTGACGGCGCCGCTCTCCCCGCAGGCTCGCTGAAGGACCACCCGCAGCAGCAGCCCGGCGTGCTGTCCCGCGTCACCGGCGGCCTCTTCAGCGTCACGAGGGGAGCCGTCGGCGCCACCATCGGCGGCGTAGCTTGGATCGGAGGGAAGAGCCTGGAGATCACCAAGACGGCCGTCACGTCGGTGCCTGCCGTGGGAGTGGGGCTGGTCAAGGGAGGTGTTTCGGCCGTGGCTGGAGGCGTCACCGCTGTAGGATCTGCTGTTGCGAGTAAAGTGCCTTTAACGGGGAAGAAAAAGGATAAGTCTGACTAAAACAAACGAAACTGAGACGCACTTGATTCTTTGGAATATTACGTCGGTGGCATTAAAATCTGCTAAGATTGGGACCACGAGAAGCCATGTGTCTTTGACATCTCTCTTCTACGGAGCTGTGCAGGTAACTTGATTTCATCTGAAAAGGACAGGCGAAGCTTGGCGAGCACCGTGCATGAAGATTTATTAGGAGCTAGATCCAGGCTTCGCAGCTGGTGAAATGTTACACCCGATAACTATGGGAGTGAGTATGTGTATCCGAAGGGATGATACCTGTTTGAATATTCCCTCACTCGTGCAGTTTTGGACTAAAATGTGAACACAGAAGTCTCGGTTGGTTGTCTCTGCAGCACCGCAAGAGGCTGATCGCTGTTCTCAGTGGTTTCCACATCTTCCTGCTAAGAGTGCTTGAAATGTGTAAGGGCCTCGTGGACGTGTCCGAGTAGCTCCACGAGGAAGCAAAGCTCGGCATGGGGCACTCTGCTGGCGTGGGAGCAAACACAACTGGAGGGGTGCAGGAATGGGGCATGGCAGATAAGAGGTGAGAAAGGGTGGTAGAAGGGATCATAAAGAGTAATGTAACTGCTAATGCCTTACTGAGATTTTTCTAAGTGAAGCTGTGTAAAGAACTGTCCTGCCATTTCAGTGCAGTTCACAGACCAAGCTTTGGACTCTCTTTATGACTCCTCATACCAGAAACTTAGTCAGCTTTTACTGCAAACAAGATTGTTAAATCTCAGGTGTATTTAATGATACACATCTTTCTCCTGCAAGTGAAAAACTTGCTGCTTCTAATAAACTTCCTACAGACACTAGGGGAAAAAATGATGGCTTATATGAAACTGGACCGAGGTTTGTGGTCACTTAGCACTATATTCTGACAACTGTGTAACCTGAGAGAAAATCCTTCCTGCATTTGGGAACCACTGAAGAAGAACTAGCAAAGTTGTCATATAAGTTCATGATGTGTCAGGTTCTTGTTTCTAGCTTCTCATTTAAACAAACACAGCAAACTTTTCACTACATCTCTTTCTCATACTTTACATTTTGATTTCAAGCATATTAGTACTTGTATTTAAAAAAAAAAAAAAAGCAAATGAGCCCTTAAAGGAAAATAAAATGAAAAACATTATCAAAGTAATGCTGTTAGATTCCAAACCTTGATATACCTCGCTCGCCTGGGAGCATTTGCAGGTCCTCAGCAGAGTGGAGCAAACCCACTTGCAAGAGCCAGCTCGAAGCTGTCCTAAAATAGAAGCTGGCTGTGATCTCTGTGCTGACTTTGCAAGTAAGTGACTTCTTTGGAGGACCGTAACAGATGACTGAGGGCTTATGTGAACACTCTCTATGCAGTATTTTCTATAAACTTGTTTTCTTACAGAAAATGTTTAAGCATGTAAGCTTACTTTTTCAGTGGCTACAGTTGTACAAGAAGGATATATACATAGGGATTTTTTTTTTTTTTTTTAAGAAATTAAATCAAAGTGTATTACTCGTCTAAAGCTTCCTCCCGTTCACGGACGTTGAAAGCAAACCGCGTGTGAGTTATGGTGCAGTAGCCACGTAGTCTTTCTGAGCCATTAGTACTTTAACTGCAGTCTGGAGCAACTTTTTTATTTTATTTGATATGAATAACTGTTTGTGCTTAACACAGTGAGAGTGGTGAGTTGGTGGCAGGGAGAAAAGACCAAAAAGCCCAACATATGGAACGATCTGTTCCTGTGCTGGCGGCACCAGATGCTTAGCTCTGTTCTGCTGCAACTGTGGAATGGGGTAAAAGAAGTCTATGCAAAACGTGCAGACTGTTTTATTATTATTATTGTTAAAGGCTAATAATATAGAATACAGTGTAGCTTAGAGCTATCAGTGAGCTGTAGAAATGAACTAGCTTTGACACGAGGAACGGTTTAGTTGCAGCAAATGACCTAGTGTGCTCTGCTCCCCTGCAGTTCTCAGCGTAGATGTATCCAGAGCGCTGCTGCTGCACCACAGGGCCGGCCATTTCAGAGCATAGTGACATCCGAGACCCTCGACCAAACCTTTCCTAATCATTTTCCAAAAACTTCCACATTGAACAGATCATACCTCTTTTTTACGACATTCTGTAATTTTTATACTATGAAGTTTGCAGCAAAACAAGTGTGGTCTGAGATGCATAAAGTTAGAACTGTAAAAACCAACAACGCTTCATTATGTTTTGTTCTTGACATATCCTGTAGTAATTACCTCTGAGTCTCCTAACTGAAGTGCTTTAATGTGGCGTATGGTTTTAGTTTTAGAGCTTTGTCCTATATTCTGTGTATTTTCCATTCACATATGAAACTCACTCCTTTTCTAAGATGTGTTCTGACTCTGTCCTGACACTTGTGAAACATTAAATTGTTGCTGTTTTGGACTTCTGAAAGCGTCTGTGTTAATTCATAGAGATGGGCAGATCGGTGAATACGTGAGGGGGGAAATCTTCATATTTCATGCCCTGAAGTGCCTTATTTGTGCATGTAAGTATATCAACGACCTCTTGAAACTGCAGCCTGTGTTGCAGGCTGTGCATAGATACTACACAGTCCCTTACTGATTTTTTCCTGGGAACTGAGGTTTGAGGAAATCCACTTTTAAGCTTTCAGGAAGGTTAGGATGGTATTTTGTTTTGTTTTGCTCTTCAAGGATTGCAGCCTTAAAATCAGGACTAATTTGCTTTGTCCCCAGCAAAACTTGTAATCAAGAACTCAATTTCAGGCTGGAGTCTGAGAAACTTCTGAGTGTGGGTTATAATCTGGAGATTTCACAACAGCCACTTCAAAAGGGGCCATATACCTAAATACCACTTGGGTACCCAGGTCTGCCTTCTGAGAGAGAAACGCTGGTCTATGGATTTTTATGTGACAAACTGTATAAACTTGTTTGTATTCAGTGTAACAGCAAGAGATGGTGATGAGGATTTCGGCAATGGGATGCAAAATCAGTTTGTCCAAGGTTGCTCCATAAATGAATCCTGGGAAGAACAAAGACATGGGTCCCAGAGATGGAGATACTGCATGAATTTTGACCTGCTGGTATATAAAAGGAGTCTCCTTTTATGTTTTTGTTTTGGAAGGGGGGAAGGGGAAACTGTAATGTTGGGAAGAGGAAAAGGTGCTTGAGATGACTCAGACTGTGACTCAGTTAAGGAAATATGTTCTTGTTCCTTTTTTTTTTTTTTAATTTGCCACTGGAAGTACAGCAAGAAATGATGGGAATGAGTTGCATCAGAAAGAAATTTTAAAAACAGACACCTCTAGAAATGCTGAAATTAAATTTTCAAGGAAAACATTGAAGTGGACAGCCTAATTTTTTGAAGTGCTGGCGATCCATGTCCTGTGTGGAATTCTCACCCCTGTGGCACGTGCTCCAGGGGCAGCTTTCCCTCCTCGCCGGCACAAGCTGCCGCCACAAGGGTGGATTTAAGACCTTCAGCTGCTGAGCTTCTTGCACAGCTACAAGTTGATGTTTCCAGTCTCTGCCCAGCTCAGGGCAGATAATTTGCAGGCAGTCTAAAATCATCATCTTGCAGGCTGCCCCCTAAGTGAGTAATCCAATAGTGACTTTACTCAGCAATTTAAAACTTCCCTTCAAGAAAAGCAGTCCTGGACCTGCTGCTAAAACGTCTGTTATAAAAGTGACCTTGAGGAAGGGCGCAGAGGACATGGGTGCGGGTAGCTGGAGCGTCTCCCGCTGTCAGCAGGGAATGTCTCTAGCCAGCCTCCTTGGGTAAATTGTCCTTTGGAGGAATAAAATCACTGGTGACCCTGCTGCTATTGAGATAATCTGAAGTGGTGCTACTATTTCATATCATTTTTTCACAGCCCATTAAAACAAAGCCAAAAATCTGGAACTTAAACATTGTGGAATAGTTACTATTTAAAAAGCCAGCATGTACTTGTCAGCAGTGATATCTGAGAAGCTGCCTTACCAATATATTTAGAAACTGCGGCAGCTGTTTGCAAATCTGGTCGTCGTTTTTAATCGCCCATGGCTCACAGACTAGAGTTTTGTTATGCCTATTATAAAAGCATGATTATTTTTGCCAGTCCAGAAAAGAAGAAATTGAGGACTAGACATGTGCAATAAATGTATTTCCTCCTCCCTCAAACTTTTTACAAAATTAGTTTTCAAGTCTTAAACTACAAAGACATTCTCCTTTAAATTTTTTTAGCATTACAGTTTGTAGGTTAAAAAGAATGGGGCCTCACTCTAGGGATCACTACTTAAAAATAGTGTCCTGCCCCTGTTCTCAAACTCTGCTCTGGGTGGGCCTCCCATCCAGGAAATTAAGTCAGCTTCAGTTCAGGAGCTGGATTTAGAAAGACATCCCTAAGGGAGACCTTAAAGCTGAGTATACCGGTGGATGGAGGAGCAGTACTGGATAAATAATCCTCCTTTTCCACGGAGATTATTCTAAGCAATGCCACACACTGCACTGCGCAATTAGAGAGCTGAAAATCCAGAAAAACTAGTAGCCAGGTAAACAACAACATGCAGAAGAATCAAAAACCCACATGTGAGGTGGTCCCAGGGGGAGGGAGGGGAAGGGATTAAGTCTTTATGTAACCAACAGCAGGTCATTTTTAACATGGTCAGAGTCTAAGACAGTATTTCGAAGTGCCGGGAAGCTGTACTTTTAGCTATACTTTTATAACCGCGTTATGCATAAAACTCCTTTTCAAACCAAGCCTGGTGTAAGAATACAATCTGCTTAAGGTATTGATTCAGATCTTGCCAAAGAATTGAGATCTGTTTTCTCTTTGATCATTTTGTAAAGTACAGCATTCAAATTAATCTTCAGTGTTTATAGGAGCAACAGGATTGAACATTGGTCTCTCCTTCTTTGATTGTATCTTACCACAAGTGACTTCGAAATCTTTCTTAGTACCATTCAAAGTCTCTAGGCTTCCACTCCTTACATTATAGCCTGAAGCGGAGAGTTTTTTAATTCTGTACTGAACGATTTGTGTTGTCAGCTCAAGCACCATTGGTGTCTCTCTGATCTGCTCTATTGAAATTCCTTCTTTCAAAAATCCCTCGAGTCTTTCTTCCAGAATTGGAACGGAATAGTAGAGAAGGGCTGGGCATTTGAGCACTAGCTGCTTTAATTCTTGATCACTGCACTTAAAGACATTTTTGGAGAAAACCATACTCTTTTGCATGCTGGTAGGAGTAAGCTGAAAAATAAAGCCTTTAAGTTTGGACAGCAGTTGTAGAACTTCATGGTTAGTGAAATCATTCTTCTGAAGAAATTCCAAGTTCTCCTGGACTACGGTGGAAGTATTTAATAAAATAAATGGATTTTGGCTCAATAGCTTCAGTATCCAAATCTTCATATTTGCATTGGAACCTCCTAAACTCAAGTAACTTCTCTGTAAAGTCTTTATTGTATGTTTGTTTTTCTCAACAGGATTGTAAAAAATACTGGGTGCACTTGTCAAGAACCTAGTGATTATATTATTCCTCAGTCCCAACTCTTGAAAAAACAGAATATTTGCCCTCTGATTCTCATGAAACTCGGTAGTAAAAAAAGACTCTGGAAATTGCTCTATTAATTTAATGAGTTGTTTTTCATTCTGGCACACTAATTGCCACAGCGCTCTCTGAGAGTTTATCTCCGCAGGGCTACGGAGAATTGCCTCTGGCCAGCGCTCCAAAATACTGGCTATGGTAGCCTCGTTGGCTCCCATCTCTTGTAGAATAGTAGCAGTTTCTTTAACATAAGCCACATCCTGGAAAAGGACCCATTCTTTTAGTCTGCGTATTTTCTTAATATCAACTGACAATCCGTAGAGACTCTCAATAATTTTTTTATTTTCCTCTCTTGATGTTGTATCAGTTGTATAGTGGGAGTGAGGTAGAAGGCTTCTGTTTGCTAATTCCCGTCGTGGGGATGAAGGATTCAGTCCTGGGTTACCGCGCTGAGCTCTCACCAGCCGCAGGGTGAAGGCGCCCTTTGCACGCTGACTGACTCCCCGCAGCATCGTGGAGTGCAGCACTGCACACAGAGAAAAACAACTGTAAGAAAACACGTTACATAAGGCACAAATTGCACCTCTTAATATCCTCAGAGGCACTGTACTTACATCTGAGCTGACAAAGAAAAATGCTCCCAGCCACGGTTTTGGTTATTAGCACAAAATCCATCTTTCAAGCTAAAGGTGAAGGGAGAAGAAAGGCCTTTTGAAAGGTCCATGTTCTGGCTGAAGCCTCCCTGGGCCAAGAACACCGGGATGAAGCACATATGGAAGGGGCAGTGCTCTGCCTATATAAGTGCCCATATAAAATCATGCAAGAATCAGCTGGTCCTTTTCCGCACACCGAGGCTGCTAGTACCTTACAGCTTGCTAATATTGGAACGAAAATCGTGCAATTTGGTTTGACATTAATTCTACTGAATTCATCAAAAAAAGAGAAAACAGAAAAAAGAAGCAAGCTTACACATCTTTCTTGATTCTTCTGAATGTATTTGCTTAATTTCTCAAGCATTGTTTGGAGTGTGGCTTGTTTCTTTGTATGTCCCAGGCCCTGCTGCTTGGAGCTACTTGCTCCTTCCGTAGCGGGTTACAGCTTAATGACATTTTGAAATTGTTCTCCTTATAATTGAAGGAGGGAATAAATCATCCAAGCCACTTATCTGTGTACATGTTTTTCACGAGCACAGTTGGTTCGCTGGGGTTCAGTGAGCAGATGGGCATTTTCAGGGAGAAAACAAGCACTCTGTAATGCCTTTTACCTCGGGCTGTCGCTTGTCTCTCCCAGCATCTACTTCCCTTGAGCTGCCCCTTGCAAAGGTGCCATATTTCTGTGCTTAGGTCACATGCCTGGGCAGTGATCGAATGCAGACAGGTAGCAGAAAGGGTCTCTTTGTCTTCCTGATGATACTCTGGTAATAAAACTTTGGGAAGCAAGCATTATGAAATGGCATCGCTGATCTCCGAAATGCTTGTGCTAATTGCGGCTGGTAGGATCATACTTAAAACTGCTCTAGATGAAAGTGAGGAAAAAAATCCCCAAAATGTCTTTATTTCACAATTGTATTTACAATTTCTTTCATTTTTTTCCCAAAGTATATTGTGCTTCAAAAAATACCCTCGTGAACATAAAGACTCTCTTGTTTGCTTGCTTGCTTTTAAGTAAAGACTGTTATGACCATCTAGGCTCTTGTACAGCACAAACCTAGAAGGTGACTGCAGGAACAGCTGTATGAAACCTTCCAACTTTCTTCAAATGATATCACATCTTTCTAGAAAAGACACAGCCTGTTTAGAGAACTAACGCGATGGAGACTGCACCCAGTCCCAGGCAGGGTTAAATACTTTCTAAGAGCAGAATACTCTTAAGAGCAGCTTAAGAAAGTGCACCTTTGCTTTTAAGCTCACATTTTTCAGCTTCTAAAAGCTGGATTCTTCTCATTCTACTGCAGCATAAAGTAATAGATTAAGACAGAAGAATAATTTACAGTATGCACGCTTATGTTATTCACAGATAACTGTTTGTTAACTCGGTTGTCTTCTAGTAATTATTTCAAGTATCTGTAGCAAAATCCGATTGCCTAATGAATCTGCTTGTGTCATAACCCTAGGGCTAGTGATTTTATCTCCATGAACTTAAGTCCCAAGTGCTGCCCGGCAGGCTAAAGCACAGAGCAAGCATTTTATTTTTAATGTCTATGAAAGCACTCCAGGGCACAGGTAAGTCATTGACCTTCTCTGAGCTATACAATCTGTAACTTGAATGCAATAGGTTCAGTTTGCAGAGGCAAATCTCTGAAGAGCCAGGGCCTTGTTCATTAATGCTTCTGCTAGAAATTGCTGTGAAAAATGACATTTTGCTACCACTGGGATGTTCAGGTGACAGTTACAAAGAAGTACGAACTGGAAAAATAACTAACCATGACTCTCACTTCAATGTGTGGGCATGCTATTAAACAAAATTACCTGGGAGCAATGGAGTCACATAAAATATAGAGTCATTTCTCCCTATTAGGTATAATGCTTTTAAAATAACTGTGGCTGAATTCTGATATAGTAAACTGTGCTTTTCCAAGATCTGACATGAAAATTATACTAAGCTCCCTTAAAAGTTTTAAATAAGTTGTCTGAAAATGTTTGATAACATAGTCATTTCTTCCTACTGTTAGTGAGGATAATCCATACAGAAACAAAAAATACTTTACAAAGAAAGCTGAATTTCCTAAACTACATCTGACTAGGGAGCCTGGGAGTCCTCCTAATATGCTAATTATGAAATACTAAAGAAAAATAAATGTATCCTGATGTCCTGAAAAGCGCTTTAGAACGATGATTTGGTGAAATGCATAATAAAA
This sequence comes from Tinamus guttatus, assembly GCF_000705375.1. The sequence continues at coordinate 14,259 of NW_010587610.1, read as the reverse complement.
TCCATTTCAGAATCTGTAAATAGCAATGTCACAAATCCAGCTTTCTTTGAAATACCCTGATCCTAAAATAACATTATGGCACAATCTGTCCAAAGAGTTCAGAGTTCTCTTAAAGCTCATAGAACCCATTGCAGCTTTTTATTGCAAGTCAACTGAGAGATTAAAAAATCGCCTGCCCAGGCAGGAAGATTGTGCTCACCACCTGTAGCACCCTGTTATTGCTGGGCGTCACCACAGCAGTGAGGAAGAGAGATCTACCTCATCTGAGATCCTGCTTGTTAGCATGTTTGCAGTGACCTATCTCTGGAGTACAGTGATAATTTTTATTTTTTAATGGGTCTCCTATCTATGTCCTCTATAGGAAGTGGATTCTGGCAGCATCTGGCTGATTCATCACTGAAGAAAAAATGTAGGTGTATTTTGAGACTGAAATCTTGCTCTGAAAACAAAAAGAACCTCTTATCCATGCTCTGCTGTTCAGGAAATGTTTCACTGAGGACAGCAACAGTATGACTACTACTGCCTGCTGGTCACTACCATTTTTTATTACAGCAGACTATACCCAGGCCTAGTTTTGTACAGTAGGATATGAAACTGCTAAGGACCGAGGCTAATTTTTCAATCAACTGGGAAGTTTACCTAGAAAGGAGCAGCAGGGATAGGATTTAAACAGTCTGTGGAGAAATATGGAGCAGTAATATATGGTGTCTGTCAACATGCATAGTAAGAGTAATCATCCACCCTTTGGCATTTATAGAAAACATGAACCCCTGCTTTTCCATCTGCACAGGAGGTGAAGTAAAATATACTAGAACATAAGGCTATCTTCACGATAAAGACGTAATACAAAGGATAATTCAGGCCGGGAAGAACCTCAAGAGCTCAAGGCAAGGCCAGGCCTGAGCGCAGAGCAGGCTGCTCAGCAGCTGGGTCTCCAAAACCTCCAGCGATGGACTCTGCCCGGCCTCTCTGGACAGCCAGCTCTGCTGCTTGTCCCTCCCCATACATAGCGGGGAAAGCTTTTCCTTGTATGCAGGGGAAAAAAAAAAAAAAAGGCATAAGGAAGCATAATGTCATCTTAAAAATCCTCCCTCCCCAGGAAATGGTATTCCCTTGCCAAAGCCGGGCGGGAAGCACCGCGTAAGTGGCCTAATCAACAGCTTGTGCCCGGACACTCGTATAATCAACATACATGTATACAATATACATTGTAAGCGGCCTGTCTGTACGAGCCCCGCTCCGCCCAGCCTGAGGCGGCCGTTC
>NW_010587609.1:2265-12887 GCF_000705375.1 Tinamus guttatus | reverse complement strand
TGCCTAGAGAACGGGGCCAGCTGCTCCATGGCAAGTTCATTCCCTGTGTACACACCCCAGGTACACCGGGTAACTTCATACCTCCTCCTCATGGGCTGTGTCTGCTTTTGGGAGGGATAAGGTGATGATGGGGATGGAGCAACCCTACTAAAGGCCTCTTCTCCCTTGCCCCAGAGAGGGGCTTAGGAGTCTAGGCAGTGGTCAAGGTCAGGGAGAATTGGAGAGACAAAGGGTGAGAGCAGTAGGGAGCAGTGGTGTAGGTGGAATGAAGGCAGACAGGGCTGATGTACTGCTGTAGTGTAGCAAAGGACAAGGCTATGGCCTGATTCCCACCTGCACCGCGGCAATCCCAGGTTAACTAGCCGTCCCTGGCCCTAAGCCTTTCATGTCCCTACCTGTTGGGCTGTCTGGGCTCTTTTTGCACCTTCCTGGACCCAAACAAGTGTCCCCACTTGATGGGCTGGCTGCCTCCCGATGCATTGGTGCTGCTCTGCTCCCAAGGGGCTGCTGCTGCTGCTGCCTCCAGTCTTTGCTGAATCCCAGCCTCCTTCTCCTTGCTGCGCTTCAGCTCTGTAAGCACCGAATCTGGGGGGCTGCCCATCCAGAAGGGCCAGCTTCGTTCCTTGGCCTCTTCACTGTCTGGTGCTTGATGGGGCTTTTTCGGGGGCTCTACCAGAGCCTCGGGGCTTGGCCTGCTGGCAGCCTTAGGCCTCTCCTCCAAAGTGCCCTCCGCAACGGGGCAGGCCCTCCACCGCCCCTGCACGGGGTGGTGGCTTGTGAGTCTCAGTTGACCTGGGCACAGCACTCAAAGCCTTCTTCTTTTCGTAGCAAACAAGCTTGGCGCCTTCGGCTGAGCCCTCAATGTAAATCTGGGAGCTCTGCATGAGCTGGTACCACCAGCCTGCCTGCTTGTCTTTCTTCCCCTCCCAGGTGCTGTCTCCCACCGTCCTCTCTTCCTCCCTGTCGCCATTTCCACAGGAGGCCCCCACCCCCTTGACTCTCTCCCTTGCAACTTGGTCAGGGCTGTGGCCTGGTGACAGGTCCCCATCTGTGGCACCTGCTTTACACGCCTCGGGAGCAGTGCTGCAGCCGTCAGGATCCTCACTGCTGCCTCGTGTCCGCATCAGCTGCAGGGTGGAGTGTGCAGAAAGCAGCAGGTCCTGTTTCACACGCAGCAGCTCCTTTTGCTGTTGCTGTTCCTTGCCCATCTGCATCAGGTGGTGCTCAAAAAGGAGGTCTAGGTTGAAGGGCAGCAGAGAGAGAGGCTGGAGCAGTAGCAGAAGCTCCTCGAAAAGGGGCTGACACACACTGTGAGACAGGCACAAGAAGCCCACTGGCTGGTAGTGTGCCAGGATGATATCTGCAGGACAGGAGACAGTGATTAGATCAGAGGCCCTCACCACCTTTGCCCACTGCCAGGCTACCACAGAACTACTGAAACTATGGAGAAAGGAGTCTGAACACCAGTTTCTGGTCACAGCTGTGGTTGCAGCATGAGGTTCAGCACTGCACCACTAGTCAGGGAGCACCAGATGTTCTGTGAGCAGACCAAGGGCCCAGGTGTTGCTTCCCATTCTGCTTGCAGCCTGAACTTTGACAGGATCTGCCTGTCAGATTATCCACCAGAAAAAAAATCTATCACAAATGCTGTGGGTATGGGTATGAATAAAGAACATCAAAGAGGGCTGACACATGTTAAGATTCTCTTCTTCCGCTTCCCAGATATGAATAGGGAGCTGCAAGAACCAAGCCAATACCAGTTCCCAACAGCAGGAAAGTATCAGGAACTGTCTGGGTTGAATTGTGGGTCCTAACAGAAAATCAATTACCTCTTTCCACTTGCAGCATTCAGTTTACACTTTATTTGGCCATATCTGTACCACAATTGACCACCTCTCCACCACAGAGTTGAACATAGGGCTTGTGGTCATTGGGCCCCAGTGGGATAACAAACTTATACCACAGACACGACTTGCACCTTGTCTCCTACTGCTCTGCTCACCCTTCAGTCTCCAGAGACCCTTAGCTATTTCTCACCCTTTCATCTCTTAATTTTGGCTTGAAAAAAGACTGAACAAAAGGATCTGTAAGGGTTCTTCTCTGCTTCAGAAAAACAGTGGTGTCTCTTGCCCCACTTCTGAGTACAAAGGTATGTCTGCTCTCCTGGCTCTTCCAGAGAGAAGTGCTGACTGTACACACTCAGTTGGCAATGTGAGCATCCCTTAAGCCTGCCAGAAGACACTAGGCTGGACTCTTTTTGCAGTTCAAGGGGCTCTAGACTTGAGCCTGCAGTATTCACAGTGCATCAAGCATGTTAAGGGCATCTCTGTCTCACTATGCACTTAGCACTTAACTCATGCTGCTTCTAGATTCAGGCAGCTTGGTCAGAGCTGCTGGGTATCTACACACTCTAGATACATTTCTAGTTAAAAAACAAACAAACAAACAAACAACAACAATACTCCACACAACTGGTAAAATCTGTTCTTTGTTCATCTGTTCCTTTCCATTCCCATGCTTGAAGTTTTTCAGCCAAGTGTTTACACTTCCAGCCATCCCAGACTCCTAGGTGCTGGGCAGAAATTTGCAAAAAAATAAAGAAATTTAAGGAGGGTCAGATCTGCACACAGGCACCAGATCCCATGAGGGCAGATGGAGAGGTCTGCATTGGAGGTGGTACTGGCTGGGTACTGGCTGCAACTGGGAAGGACATGGTTGACCAGACTCAGGTGCATGGACCTGCATGGGGCTACAACTTCCACCTCCCTCCCTGTAGTTGAACAGCCCTCCAACAACTTGTACATTGGGGTTGGGCACAGTCTATTCCTTCAGCTCAGAGCAGAAGAGAGCAATATAGGCTGAATGATCACCAGGGAAAAAAAAGGAGCGCTAGAACTTAGATTTGAGCTCACATCATGCAGAATAGGGTGTCCACTCCAGCCCACACAGGACTCAAGCTCTTACCTTCATGGTTGTAGAGGTGGTTGAACCAGAACTCCAAGGACCGGATGCTGCAGGAAGGAAAAACAAGCAGGTAAGAAGCAGTTAAAATCCCCTCACCCTCTTCATCCTTGCTGTTCTACAGGAAGTGTGGCTGGAAAAGGGCATTTACACAGCACATCCCTGTGAACCTCAAGACCTAGGAAAAGACAGTGGCTTACACTGATCAGCATGCTTTGACCACAGCCACCTAGCATGTCAAGGAGCCATCCTTCCCTTTTTACTCTAAAATGAGGCATTGTGCAATGGGCCCTAATAGACACATTTCCAGCAAGTTTCCCCATCTAGTGCCTTTGTCCTTGGCAAAACTTAGCTTTGCTGAGCAGGGCTCATATGGAAAAGACAAATTATCTACAAACATGAAACTACTGCTTCAGGTTTAGCCCCCAAAATGCTGGCATTCAATGTCTACAGAGAAGAGTTGGGCCACCCTTCACATGGTGAGCAGAGCATAACTGAGCAGTCTCCCAACATTTGGGAATCTTGGGGACTCCATTGCCAGTGTCAGCTCCTACTGACCACTGGAGTGGAGCAGGGAAATAGTATCCTAACATCACTCATCCCAACACAGGGAACATCACTGTCAACTTGCTGTTTAGCACTGAGTATTTCCACTGCTCTCCAGACTGAAAGGATCAGTCCTGGACCAGGAAAACTTCTGTTTCAGCCTCACATACTGGGATTCACTGCAACCCTGGGAAGCAGCAACACAGGAATTTTCATGAGTAATTTAAATTGCATACATTATCTCCACTCCTACATGAAACCAGACAGAAAGATTTCTCCTATCTAATGCTTTGGGGCTAAAACAAGTTGAGATTGTTTTTCAGTGGTCTGCAGCCAGCCCCTCTCAGTCCTGGCCTGGTGGGGATAGGTTTTGATCCCTCTGGAATTCCCTCAGACTCACAGCTTCTTCATTTTTCCATACACAGTTGGGGACCACGTCCAATTTTAAAAAAAATATTTATACTGGCAACTACACTTGTGTGGGGGTGAGGTACAATGCTTGCTGCCTGCCTTGGAGGATGACATGCAGTCATAGGAGTCTGCTTACTTGAGAAGGCCAAAGATGAATGCATTGAACCTCATGGTGTGGTTGGTCAGCTCCGTGTACTGGCTGATCTTGCTGTAGAGGCTGTGCAGCAACTTGGTGGAGGGGCCTATGGACATAAGCACAATGGTGGGATTAGTTTTGAACAGCAAAGTCAAAATGGAACCATAGGAAGAAGCATTCAGGGAAAGGGAGAAAGGGCTTGGGTGCCCCTGCTGCCTCAGGCATTTCTCCTCTGCTGATGAGCAGGACAAATTCACTCTATTCCAACAGCTGGACTCCACAAGGGAGATGCATCGCAGTCTGTCACAGATTGTCACTTCAAAACATTGAGATAGTTTCAGTGCATGCAAGTACCCCAGGGACGTGTCCCTTACTTCAGAGGGGACTACAACCCTTGGTTCAGAATCAGCAAGTACACGGAATTGTGCTGTGGGTAGTTATAATTTGGGGTGTCGTCAAGTTTCCCCAGCACCTCCCCAGGTACAGCACAGCAGTGCTGAGGAACAAAGGGGATCATAGCCCTGTCTCCATACCCAGCTGAGTGGATGCCTCCACCACACTCCAGGGGATGTTCCTCCTCTGGCCAATGATCATATCCAGGACATAAGCCTTGAGCCCATCACTCAGGATATCCCGGACAGCAGGGCACAGATATTTCAAGATGAGATGCCCCACATTGGGGCTCACAGAGCTGTTCCCAAGCTTGGCCTAAGGGAAAAGATAGAAGAGGGAAATGATGGTAACTCTGCTGTGGAGTACTGATATATGCAAACAGTCTAGCCCCATTTGCCTACTGCAGACACCCAATAGGCCAATATCTAGGCCAAAATGAAACTAAGAAGCTGGCTCTTCATTTCTGCTGCCTCACACATACACCCCTCTTCTGGACTGTTCCCTGCAGTGTCTACTCCAGTCTGAGATAAAACAACAGCTTGGTAAGAGGATATCCTAGTTAGAAAGGATGTCTTTAGTTCTCACTATAGCATATATAGCAGGAAGATCTAGCAAGGCTGTTCTGCAGGAGGAAGAAAAGAGTAGGCACTTTTTGTGCTGCTGTAAAAGCTTTTCTTGCTACTATTTTAGAAGCAGGAAGCACCAACTGCAACTTCCTGCACTGAGGAGTTAAGGAACACTTGACTCAGTGACATGCCAAGCTATAATTCCTAGGGATTACTATAAATAAACAGGGTGGAGGCAAAATGACTGGACAGGGTCTGGGTTGAGATGAGGAAGCATTTAAGAGCCCAGCATCAGCAGAGCAGGGACACATTCTGCTGCATGCAGTTCTCAAGTGGTCAAGGGGTCAATCGAAAAGGGTCAGCCCCAGGCCTTGCACATCATTCAGTCGGGCTGAGAGCACAGGTTTTACCAGCTGAGCTAGAATTACACTGTGAGGCTGGCACAGGTCCACAGAGGCCCTGAACTGAGGCTGAACTTCTGGGTCAGGAATAATCCTGCGAAATTCATTGAGTATGAGAACATCAGGGATGGGTGCTGCCTTTTGACAGGTGTATGCTCAGGCCTTGGCACACTGAGGCATAATGAAACCCCATATGAAAAACATGTGGAGGCTGTAGGTACATCACTGTCTGCCAATAAATTAATATGAAAATGTTGCATTTTTTTCCCCAGATCAACACTGAAAGCCTAGGAAATTCACAGTGAAATTGTAAGAAGCTGTGGAAATACAGTCAGAAAATCCAAACAGCTCCAGTTTTGCTACACAACAATCTCTGCAACAGCAACAATTGTGATTAGGGGGCCTCTGAGATATGATTGAAGGGTTTGGAATCTGTCATAGTCAAGTTTCTTCTTGGAAGATGGCACTCCAGGGCAGTCGTCACATCTAAACAGTGTAACATTTCTGCTTTAGAGTTCCCGTGAGCAAAGCAGAATATTCAACTTTGAAAGGAGGCACCACAGCCAGGCTGACTGTCACAGGACTGAGAAACAATGGCTGGTACAGGCGGAAGTGAGGTTGTTCTGCCTGTGTTATTCCAGAAATGGGAGACAAAGGGAGCACAAACCAGGGATAGCCTGCCTCACAGGCAGTTTAGATTCACTCTGAAGATATAGAGAATTTGTGGCAAGGGCCACAGGGGACACCCACCTGTTCCAGATGTCCCATGACTAGCACAGACTGTTTCTCCATTCAACCCCAGCCCCACAACAAGACAAATTCTGATATAGAGGTAGAGCAAAGACTGTGGCAGACTCAGCTACTGTGGCACCTGTCTACTGAAGGCATCTCAAGGGTTCTGTCACAGAACCAACACAGGTCTTCCCAGGAAAGGCATCAGAGAAGGACACCAATGAACAATGACAGAAGCACATTTTATAATCATGGAGACCTGTGGTATGTCAAGGGACTGGGGACACTGCACTGCACTTTTTAGTACTAGTGCATGAACAGGATCACCGGGAGGGCTGGGGAGGGAGACATAATTCTCTGCTATATGAGATGAAAAGAGTAGCTGTATTGCCTCAGACCAGAGGTCCAGATGGCCTGGTATCCTCTCATTAAGGGCCACAAAGAAGTATGTAAGAAAAAGCCAAACCAGAACTACAAATACAATACTTTAACACTATCTCAGTCTACAACTGCTTTCAGCTCAGGGACTGTTAAGCTGGACATGGTTCCTGTGTGTTCAGCAGACCTACTGAATTTCTCTTCCCTGTATTGGACCAATGTTTCCTTAAACTCATGTAAACTTTTAGCACTTCCAGCATCATGCTGCAAATATGGCCACAGATTTACTACCTGCTGCATGATGTACCACCACCTTTGTTTGTCCTGCTCTTAGTGCTACTAGTGTCATTTGATGGCCCATAGTTTTTGTGCTGGAAGAGAATGGAAAGTCAATCGCTATCCACCCTCTATGTCACTCATGACATTGAGAAGTCATAGAGAAAGCAGCATTTACCTTCACCCCTGGATCTCTGCTGGTTCCAAAGTAAGCCACAATCAGGTCAATGGCAGTGTTGATTGCCTTCACCAGACCTAGAGGGCAAAGACATGGTCAGAAAGCTGCCTGGGAGGCCTCTAGGACAGACCCAAGCCAAACACTTCATGAAGAAATCGAGCAGGGGCATTTCCAAGATCAGCTTATGTCTCCTCTTTGCCAAAAACATGCAGAGCCTCTCCTAACTCAATACTGATTTGATAGTAGAGATGACTTTTACAAGTGTCTGAAACATAAGACACCATTGAGATTTCCAAGGAATGAGATACCATCTCCATGCACCATCCCTTGTGGGAGCAGAGATGAGTACAAGGCACAGTGTCCTTCAATGCCCTGATCCTGCATGGAGACAAAGCAGGAGCCATGCATTTGGCAAGCTATGCAATAACTTTCAGTAACAAACCAGCAGTGGGTCATCTGACAGCTGGATCAACATGATACAAGAACAGAAATCAAATAGGGGGCAAGGTTGCCATTGAGTAATTGCCAACAGATTGGGTAAAGGCATAGGAACCCTTCTGCACATCCCTTCTCTCTGACATGATACAGAGGTAGCTGTCAACAATCTCATACCCAAGACTGCCTCTAGCATAGGCCCCATCACAGCCATACCCTGTTCTGGTTTATTTTTCCCATTCATTTATATAAACACTTCAACATATAGCTTAGAACCCAACAGAACTTTTAACTCATTTACAAAATCTCAAACATCTGCAACACCACATGAATCCTCAGATTAACTCCTGTATAGTGCAACAGGGTGGCAACATGCCCTGCTTTAGGGTAACGTTCCTGTGCCTGCCTACTCTCTTCACCTTTTTCTTGTGGACTTAAGATCCCTTCTCACCATACATCCTGGGACAAGCACCTCAAACATATTCCATGGCTGGTGGTATGGTGCAGAGAACACACGAGCCTGCCATGGAAACAGCTGTCAGTACAAGGGGACATCCAGCATGACACCAACAGCAAAGAAGGGCAAGAAAAGAAACCATTATGTCTGTTCAGAGATGAGATAAGGCAGAGATGAGCACTACTCTGCCACACCAGACTCCGTCACTCCCAAACAAGAGGCATGGACCCACCCTTCTTCTGCAGCAAGTCGATGGAGATTGACTCTGTGTTGCCATCTGGCGAGAGGCAGAACTCAGCAGGGGGCTTTTCTGCTAGCGAGAAGTAGTCTGGGAAGAAGTCAGGGTAGGTAAGCTGGAGTTGCCTCATGGACTGTCCTGCAGAGCCAAGAGAGAGAGGAGAAGGATCAGCCCTAAGCCCTTACACCAAAGGCTCTCCTACACTGTTGTTTTTCTCAGGGGCAACCTGCACCCGCGCCAGCAATAGTCCTCACATTAGCATGCTCCAGCCTGAGACTCCTCTGCAAGGCAACAGGCTCGTAACTCCCCCAGCAGTGCTTTTTCACACAAGCTTCTACAGTTCAGCCCCAACATCTGGGCTCCATTTGGCAGGGGACAGCCTCACTGGAAGATGCTGCGGAAGGTTTACAATCATTGGCTGCTTCTGAAGAAAACCTCACCAGACTCTCAGGACAGCTGTACAGACAGTCTCAACAGGGATGGAACTGGGTCAAAAGCAGAGCACAAAGAGTATCTCTACTTGTCACATGCAGGCAACCACAGACAGTAAGCAATGTGCCTTCTGCCTATCCTTTGGGATCGTCTCTCTCCATCTCCAAAGGCAGACTTCTGCAGGAGCACTTTCATATGCTAGATTTCCATCTGGATGATTCACACTGAAGGAGGGATGGAGAAACCGCTGGGGTTGGCAGTGCAAGTTGTAAAGTTTTGAGAAACTCGCTTCATGATATAGAGCTGACCTCAAGAACACTCTCCCTTCCACAGGCAGATCGCACGGCTCTGCCCAGAGGACTTGCAAAGGTTCATTCAAAAGCAATTTGCTCCTCACAACCCCTCCTGCAGAGTTTTTGGAGGATGGGAAAAACCTTAATGACAGAGCATGAAAGAGAGGACAGAACCCCACACTACTGCCAGCCACCCCATAAGAGCTGAAGCTCAGCACACAGCATACTGCCAGGGTTGGGGCAGATAGACTGACACCCTGGGACACTCGGACATTAGATCTCCAAGGGCTGAAAAATGGGCTACAAGCTGGACACAGTCCAGGACCACTTGCTGAGGTCTGAGTTGGCTCTCGGGATATTCATTTTCCCCATGACCTTCAATCTGGTCCAGAGCCAGAATGGACTACTTTCATCTTGTGGAAAAGGGATGCCCCACATAGCTTGCACCCATCAGTGAGCCAATCTTCACCCTCTTCTGCTACTCCTCAACATCCCTGTGACCAGATGCAGCATCCTTCTCTGAGCAGACAGAGCAAATATGAGGTCTGAGATGTTGAACCTGAGTCCTAAGGCAATCCCCAGATACCCCCAGCAAAGAGGTGGTGCCCACCGTTCAGCCTGCAGTGGAATTGGCTGATGTTGAGAGGGACCTCAAAGATGGGGTCCCCCCGGTTCAGCTGGGACTCCTGCTTCCTCTTGTCTAGGCTGCCTGCTAAGCCAGGCAGCCCAGAAACATGGTCCAGGCCCAAGGGGGTCCTCTGCCTGCACTCCCGCCACTTCAGCACTTGAGGGGATAGGTGGTTTGCTAGAACACCACAGGCAGCGAGCACCATGCGGGAAGATGTGAACAGTGGAGGGGAAACAGGGAGACAGGATGAGGAGAAAGGACAAAGAGACAACAAGTTAGTTACAGTCCAGCAGCATTTCAGGACGTTAACGTGTATACATGACAGACAAGTGGAGGTCACAGCTTGGCACAGCTGAGCGGCCTCATAGTTATGGGCACAGATGGAGCAAGTTTTAGGCCACAAGAACCTGGCATAGGGACCTGTGGGATTGGCAGCCCCATACTGCCTTCTCCAGAGACACAGCACAGGGATCAGGATTTGGAGGATCATGCTCTCGGCCTGTGACTTCCTTTTGCAGGCAGACTGATGATAGGACTGTAGAGCACTGCAGTCCCAGAGGCAACTTCACCCTAGGTTGTGCCTACATAGGAGGGTGGAAGTACAGAAAAGCACCACAGACAGGGTGCTGGAGCTCTCCCAGCCTGGCATGGCCTGGCAGATGGGTACCTACCATTGAGGGGCCGTATGCCCATGCTGCTCAGGGAACTAGAGCTGCTGGTGTCGCTGCCACTCCTCCAGTGGGGCTCTGCAGGGCCTCCCCCTCTGCTCATGGGTGCACCACCTGCTGAGAGGGGCAGGAGGGATCCGCTGTGGAGTCGGTACTCAGAGAGTGGCAGACTTGGCTCCAGTGGTACCTCCTTCTTGGGAACTGGCTTAGGCTTCTCCTTTTGCCTCAGGGCATCACCTTTGGTGGCTTTGGCAGACTGCCTGGCACTGGCAGCTGGGGAAGACCTCGTGGGAAGCAAGCTGGCAGAGACGGGACAGGACCTGCTCCTGGGAGGCTGGCTCTCTCCAGCTCTCTCTGCAGTGGGCGAGGAAGAGGAGTCCACACTCTGGAAGAAAGGCAGGTTGCATCGCACAGGAGGGTAGCTCCCCAAGGGGGGCGGCTGCGTTGTCTCAGGGGCAGGGTTTTTAATGCAGCCATCACTGCGAGATGACAG
>NW_010587608.1:183224-196602 GCF_000705375.1 Tinamus guttatus | reverse complement strand
GGGCCAAGCTGTCCCATGTGCAGCCCCCAGCCCCTGCCTCTCTTCCTCCCCCTTCCTCCTCCTGGAGAATTTTCTTTTTTAATAATAGTCCTATAAATATTTGTGCTTCGCACAGCACCTCGAGTTGCGGCCGAAGGAAAACAGGCTGCAGGGCCAAGGGCGCGGGCGGTGGAGAATTCCTGCTCCGTGCTGCGCGGCGGGCGCCTTGATCTTCCAGAGAGGGGCCCTCCTGCAATAACACGGCCTCGGTGCAGCCACATTCCTGCCCTGCAGGGGAGCGCCGGATAACGCCCGGCTTCCTCCCAGAAAGGGTTAAAGGGACTAAGGCAACAGCTCCTTCTGGCCCTGTGAAGCTCCAGGGGAAGCAGGGAGCGCAGGGGCAGGAGCAGCGACGCATCGTCACATGCTGCCACCGAGGTGGCCCCCGCCGTGCCCACTCAAACGCTCTTGGGCTTATGTGTCCCGCAGGGACCGTAGACTTCATCTCTCTCATACCATCTCTTCCTCCTCCTCCTCCCTCTCCATATGGGCTCTCCTACATCAGGCGTCGTTGGAGAGAAAGGCAACGAATACTCCTCCCGCACCGCGGTCTGGTGACGCTTCCCGACCCATCGTGCTTTTAAGCAGGAAAGTTATTCTTCATTCACTAATTGCCTCACATTATCAAGTGCAAAATGTTAACGTGCAGCTCTGCAAGGAAGGGGGTGGGCAGCACGGCAGCTTAGTGACATGCTGGGCGAGCACACAGAAGCGGAGGAGGAATTAGTTAAAGCAGCTCCTGTGGAGGCGGAGGATGTTTAGAGAAGATAACTGAGAAATGGAAGAGAAAAAGGCCCAAGAACAAAACATCCCCATCCAAACACGTGCCTCAAGAGGAGCGAGGCGCGTCACAACTTGGGCTCAGTTCCTCCTTAAAGGGTCTCCAGGGACTTGGCTCCAGGATGGAGGAGAAAGCCCCAGCTGAGCTCTGCTCTGCAGTATGAGCAGTGGGGACACAGAGGCCCATGGACACAGGTGTCCTCTGCTCCGAGCTGTCCCTGAGAGCGCATTTGGCTTGCCTGGATGCTCTGGGAAAGATAGAGCTGGTGCTGGGGGCTGGTCCTGGAGTCTCTTTTTTTTTCCACCCAGGAAAAGGGGAGAGCTCTCCCTCCTCCCCAGCACCTTTGCTCCAGCTATTCTGTGAGTGCTGCAGCTCTGGTCACACTCACCACTTTTTACACGGTCACCTCACTAGTTCACTCTAAATATTCCCCCTGGAAAGGGATGCTGCCCTTTCCCCCCAGCAGAACTTTTCCAAGATTAAAAGCAGTGAATTCCACGTGTCCCTGGAAACTCCTTTGGGTCTTTTGGGTCCAGCAATACCTCGCAATAAAGAGCACAACTGCACAAGGCTGCATGTTTCTGGTGCTGGATGCTGCCCTTACGGTACACGCGGAGGCTCCAGCTCTTCACAGGGAGACACAGCGGGAGCAGCTGCCAAAGCTGTTGTTAAATACAAGGAATATTTCTCAAACACACGTGTACGGGATGATGGAGCTCTGTCACTCCAAGACTGATGTATGCAAAGAGACAACCTACGCTACGACGGTGGCTATGGAAACGTGCTTTAACTCAGCCAGCCAAGCCCTTTAATAGAAAAATAAAACCCTCATTTATATATTAGAAGAGACTAAGCTATTTGACTAGTAGATCAGTACTTTGGGCAGTTGTTCTACATTTGCTGCTTTCATTTAGCACCCTGAGGAATGCTGAACATCAAAGAGCAAATGAAATGGGTGCTGAGGAAGTTTTGCAGAGCCGTCTCCTCCCTGTTCCCCTGGCCTGGTGAGAGCTCTGCATGAAGAACAGCTCGCAAGAGCTGATTCACATTTTCAAGCAAAAATATTGCTGTTAGGTGACTAAGACTGATCCATTTGTCTTCCTTTGTTTACTGCAACTGACATTGTTATTAAAAACCAGACGTGGCCCTTTCCAGCCCATTGCTCTATTCTGTCTGCGCTGGCAGAGCCGGGCGGAGGGGATACACGGAGACCTCGCGCTGCTGCCGCACACCCGGGCAAGGGAGCGGGCCTGGCTTCGACACGGCAATAAATCAAAAAAGCAGATTAATAACCTAGGGTCAATAGTGAAGAGACTCACATCCAATTAATCCTATGAGTGTTTCGGCACGCAGCCACCTCGCCGGGAGCGTCGCGAGCAGCCTCAGGGTGATTCCGCATGGGACTCCTGACGAGTCTCAGCTCCCAAGCAGAGCATTTGCTAAAAATACACGGCCCAGATCACCAGCAGAAAGGAAAATGCTGCTACTTCTCTAAGGGCTCGGACTATCTCCCCGGCCTCCTCCTGACGAGCAGCGGCCCCATCGCAGCCCCCTCACACGGTGGAATCAGCTCTACAGTTATCACTAGCAGCTGCTTTGCACCGCTGGGTCTCTGAGAGGCCCGTCTGAGCAGCAGCAGGGATGAAAGGAAGGGCCAGCTCCGCTCGCCCCTTCGACACGGCTGCAATTGGATCACCCTGGGGATCAGCTTTCCTCCCCGCAGGCAGGTGAGGGCACACGCAGGGTGTAACTCAAGCCTGCAGCCTCAGACACCCACGTCGCGTCCTCGGCTCCAGCCAGGGGAAAATTGCTTCCAACCTGAACATCCTGTCCCACCGGCTGCTGCCCATGTTCCCTGCCACCATGCAGGTAAGTGCTCTGCCCGATTAATCCCTCAGAGCAGGGAATATGACTATGCAAGGAGCGGGAGACCGAGCCAGAGGCTGCCCTTCCAAGGCCTGTTTCTGGAGTGAGATGAGTGCTGCAGGGAGCGATCCCAAACCAAGGGTGCAGGAGAGGCAGGAGGACAGTCCCCATGTGGAGACTTCAGTTCTGAATGACCTTCTCCAATGCTGCATGACACTGACTTTCCCTTCCTAGCCTGCCAAGTTTCCTGAGGCACTAGAAAAATCAACAGAGATTCACATTAACAGGTAGTTAAATCCAGGTTAGTATGGGTCCTCTGACATCCCAGGTTAGCAGCAACAGCTTAAAAGACAGACAGAAGTTGTTCGAATCCTCAGTATTTCCACATAGGGATGCACGGCATCATCTTGTGATGTCCGCATCTAGGGATCTCATGTGTATTGAAACCTCTAGGTTTCTAGAAGGAAAAACTGGCTGTCCAAAGCCTTCCATTAATATGGAGACTGACCTAGAAGCAGAGACTGTCTCGCCTGAATGTATTTTAAGCTAAGTGGAAACCTTTCTAGGGCAGTATCAAGAGAATTCAAGGTTCATCTCTTCTCTTCCGCAGCTGACGTTCTGCAGCCTCCGGACCCATCAGTGGTGCTTCATTCTGTTTAATGTCTTGCTTTTCCACGTGCTGCTTTTTGGCGCAGATTTACTGGAGGAATACTTCCTGCGGTCATTACCCCTTTCTTACACTGATGCAAAGGTTCTGGAAATCAGGGAGAGGGCTAGGAAGTTAGACACAGATCTGCTAAAGGCCAATCTCTCCACGTCTTACACCACCAGCAGCGCAGGGGCATGCTCAAATCAAGAGGTATTTTTGCTAGTTCTTGTGAGCAGCAGCCCAGAAAACAGGAGAAGGCGCAACGTGATCAGGCAGACATGGGGCAATGTGACTGACGCCAGAGGTTACGCCGTCCTTACCTTGTTTGCTTTAGGAAAGCCAGCTTCAGTAATCACCCAGCTGGAGATCAATGAAGAGGCTCAAAAGCACAGAGACATTATTGAAGGGAGCTTCATCGATTCGCCCGCCACTCAGACGCAGAAGGTTGTGATGAGCATGGAATGGACAGTCACTTTCTGTCCCCATGCGAGGTACATCCTTAAAACCGACGAAGAAACGTTTGTGAGTATCCCCAGCTTGGTTGGATACTTGCTTAGCTTAATGCAGCTAGAGGACGTTTATACAGGGAGAGTCATTCATCACGCAGTACCTGTCAGAGACCCTGCCAGCCCTGGCTTCGTTCCCCTCGGTCGATACCCGGAGGAGTTTTACCCGGATTACTGCAGCGGGGCGGCTTTCGTCGTCTCCCAGGACGTCGCTCGCAAGGTCTACGTAGCCGCCAGGGAAGCGCCAGCTTCGGTGCCCCCGGATATCTTTGTAGGAATCTGTGCTAAAAAAGCTGGCATCACTCCTATTCACAGCTCTCGGTTTTCTGGGGAAAAGCACATCAGATATAACCGGTGCTGCTATAAATTCATTTTCACCTCTTCCAACATGAAAGAGGATGAGCTATTTAAAGACTGGAGGGAAATAAGAGATGGAAAAGATTGCTCATTACTGGAAACTTATTATGGTTTGGTGTCCTGCAAAGTTTTGACCTACTTTGATAAGTTCAAACAGTTTGACATGGATGCAATAAAAAATGGGGCTCTTCATTTTGCTGATTAAGACTTGAGCAAATGAGGGCCATCTTTAATTTCACTGAACACACGCAGTAAAATAGCTGGTAAAAAAGCCAGCACCTTCTCTCTTTTTCCTTTAAAAGCAAACGGATTCTCACCACTCTAACCCATTTTCCAGATTAGTTTCTGATAGCAAAAGAACCAGATGTACTCAAGCTATATTAAATATGTACAACTGCATGTGTAGAAGTAAAGAGTATTCAAAGAAAGTCGGTCTGTACCCAGTGTTTTCCACCCATCTCAGTGCCTCTGGCTTGTGCCAGAGCTGTTCCTGCATTTTTGATCCAATTTGCACCTACTTCCATAGCATTTTGGGACAGGAGGCAAAACCCCCTTCTCCAGGGAGCAGCTGCAGAGCACACAAACCTACCCCTGCCTACAGCTGAGCTTCTCCAGACCAGCTTTTCCTGAGGGGGCGAAAATAAACAAAGATTGGCAGGACAAGTTCATTGTACATTTGTGATAGATACATGGAAGAGGCACAGGTACCTGTCATGGTCCCACTCTGACACAGATGATCAGATGTGAGCTCCAGGGAATCCACTCTTCCAAAAATACCAAGGCATGCAGTTTGCTAGCCAGTGAAGCAGTGAGGTCGTTTTAAAAACCAAGCTCTCTTCCTCAAATCCCATTCTCCATCATTCATCTCCGTTTTTCCTCACTCGCACCTGTCAACCTTATAGATAACAGAAGGATCTTCTCCTTTGAATACAAAATACACCAGTACCAACAAGCAAACCCTGCAGCTCTACAGAGGAGGGGTAGGGAACTATGTGAATAGCAGGGGATAAGAGTGATCGCCTGATGCATGATTAAGCTTTAAATTCAACAGAATAACTAGGCATGTATAAAAAGAGCCTTTGGCATCATCTTCTGAAATATTTTAATCAGACAACTGTACCATGCACAGCAGATGTTTAAGTCTTGGCACACAGTAACTTTTACAAGGAACAGCTGAAAACACACAGGGAAGAGACTCATAAATTGAAAAAAGGTTTATATTGATTTCTTTTACAGAGATCTTTATACAGGGCTCATACAGAGCTATCAGCATACAATACCACCTAAAACAGCAAAACTGAACAACCCAAAACAAGTGCAAAAGAAGCACCTCTGCATTCTTCCATGTTGTTGCTAAATAGTTTCATACTTTTCTGGATGCAGGATTCGTGAAGCTGCTGCTACTCTCTCTGTTTAGAGATGAGACACTTGGTCCTGCCTTCCTCACTAGCAGATGTTTACTAAGCACATTGAGGATGGAAGTGTGAGCAGTAGTAAAATTTCAGATGACAGATTTTTGTACATACCAGTAAAAAGGCAGTCAAACAGGGGAGCTCACCCACATTCAGATAGCTCATTGCACATTAACAGCCCTTTCCCACCCACTCTGCTTCTCTGAGCCCCCTTCCATTCCTCAACAGGACTTTTTTGACAGAAAAAAAAAAAAAAACAACACCTTGATTGCAGCCCAAAGCTTCTACAAGCTAAGAAAAAAAAAAAAAAGTTACTACATGCCTAGATTATCCCAAGTCACTTGGCAGAGTGAGGATAAAGACGAGTACTTTCCACAGAGGCATGTCTGACCTTGAGTAAAGCCGTAGTGTGTTATTTCTCTAACCTTGTGTTTTATTGTTTCCTCCAGCTTGTCTTTTTTTCTTTCCTTCTTTCATCTCAACAAAAATAAGAAGTTTTTGGTACAAAAACCATCATGGTCCTTGCTTACAGATTAAGGCATCACTTACTGACATGGCCAGTTGTACAGCTGGCCTTACAGCCCATATATTAGCTGGGCATCTTCAGGAGATATAAAGCCTCGTGAAGTACTACATTTGTTTCCTCCTCGACTCCATTTAAGCCTTTAAACATGAAAGCTTTTTGCTCTTCCCCTGTTTATTACAAATCAGGCAACTAAAACTCTTGTGTTTTTAAATAACACAAAACTAGAAAGTTTTTAATAAAAATAGTGTAAACAATTTAAGATTTGGTTCTGAATTAGAGTTACAGCACTACAGCTAGTAAGCTGAACTGCCATATAAAGTAGCAGCTAGCTAGAGAAATAAAGCTCCCATTTTGGTTTTATACATTAGGAGTCTGCAGTTTTTGTTTAAAAGGGCTAAAAGTTTCCTATTCTCAGCATAAAATGTAAACAATATATAGGATTATTTTATTCAAAGCAAGACTTACAACTAGCAAACTGATAACAAAAGAGAATCCAGTTTGTTCTTCACATGAGCACAAACCCTTTAAACGAGTCCTAGTTCACGTTTAACAACCAGCTTTCTGATGGAACATGACTGACTAAACACAGTATTTTCCATGCAGATGTCACCTTAGGCAGATATAAGGACAAAAAAGAAGCAATGACAGCATCTGAGGTCACGAACCTCAACGTGTTTTTGGTGTTGCTTTTAACTGAAATATAGTCTACTGAAAAAAAAACATGATAGGAGCTCCAAGCCCAAGAGTTTGACTAAACACTGATAGTTTCTGCAAGATATCACAGAGCCTGCAGTTGACACAGTACTTGCCTGGGCTACTTGTCTCAGGACAGAGCACAGAGGATCTGTGCCATGATACTCAAGTAACATTGCACTCTAAGTTACAATTTGCACTCATGACACTTGCTTCAAATCGAGTCAAATACTTCAAGATTCTTTGAAGAGGCAATCTAGAAACAACTCCAGTGTGCAAGAAGCT
The DNA here is from genome assembly GCF_000705375.1 of Tinamus guttatus. Next base: position 189,488 of record NW_010587608.1, on the reverse strand, counting down.
TAACGGCTATTTCAGGAACATCGTTTGCAAGGACTGAGACAGGCTGCTGCTGTGACACTACTCAGCTCCTTCCACAGCTGTAGTAGAAACTGCCTTAACATAATAAGGGCCTTCATTCAAGTAAGCCCTAAGCCTCAAGTAATACTGATTTCCAAAGATTTCTGCGATTGTTTTAGAGTTTACAAGGGCCTTAACCAGTTCATATTTGGCATCCTTTGAAGCTTTATCAGGTTCCACAGATCTGTCTACAATGTATTCCACGAAGCCAGGACTATTAAGCATCAACTTCTGGGCCCACGGTTGGTTTGCAATGGCCTAAATGTGAAAGGAAAACAAAAGCTCATTTTAAAAAACAAAAGTTAGCAATGCAGAAAAACAGAGTCATAATCAAGGAATCAATTAAAACTGAAGAGGGATATTCATGTCATCCAACAGTGACAGCTATGTCCTGTCCAAGCACAGAGCTCTTCACTGGAAATCAAGGAGACTTCAGTGCTTCTCTATTACATTGTAAATGAACTATTAAAGCACCATATCACACGGAGTAGCCTCTTCAAAATCCAGGTTTTGAGAGCTCTCCCTTCTCCCCCTCCCAATTTTACAAGAAAATAAACACTGTGTGCCTGACCCATTGGTCAAAGTATTCAATCAGCGAGTGCAACTGGGGCACAGAACCCTATTTCAGCCAGAAGTCTGTGACACTCACTGACCCAATCTCAGACTGTCAGAGGCAACAGAATTCACTACACCAACTTTAAGTAGCAGTAAACTTACAGTAAACACTTTTAAAGCCCCGCAGTGGAGATCAGGAAAGGGCTGAGTACTGATACTCCTGAAGAGTTCCAATGGTTGGCTGGACAGGGATGCAAACCACGACTCGGTCATTCTCAAGAGGTCTTCCGTCTGCTGATCTGGCTACACATACAAGAGATGTGCACAGAAATAAAAGAATTCTGTTAGGATTATGACCAGTTCAAGTTTTGAGCATCTGTTCAGTGTTTAAGGAAGTCTAACTTCCTTAAGCCACCAACAGATTAAGTTGTTTTAAATTTTCAACTTATTTTCATGAATAAGTGGCTTTCTGTATTTTGTTAGGCCTGAAGGGCAGAATTAATCTGCTTTGGTAGACTACTGTGGAGAGCAGTCCTACAAGTTAAACTGACTCACAACTACGCTATCAGAACTAGGTCACTAAAGTTAAAACAGTTTGCCCCGATCCCTTTAGAGCACATTATACTGTTCACTCTGCTTCTCTTGTCAGCATTATCTTGATTTAGGGTTTAGAAACAAAAATCTGAGCATGTGGCTTCTTACAAGCACACTCAAATATTTACCTTCTACAAATAACTCAAAGCATTTCAAAACAGTAGACTTAACTTGGTATATCTAAGAATGGGCACTTAACTGAAATACTGTAACATGCCTTCAGACCATTATTTATCATAAAATCATTAAGGTTGGAAGGGATCTCTAGAGATCATCTAGTCCAACCCCCTGCACACACAGGGTCACCTAGAGCACGTGGCACAGGGTGGCATCCAAGCGGGTTTGAAGATCTCCAGAGAAGGAGACTCCACAGCCTGTCTGGGCAGCCTGTTCCAGGGCTCTGGCACCCTCACTGGTAAGAAATTTTTCCTTAAGTTCCTGTGGAACTTTTGGTGTTTCAGTTTCCGGCCGTTTCCTCTAGTTCTGTCGGTGGCCACCAATGAAAAGAGGCCAGCACCGTCCTCCTCACTGCCTCCCTTGAGGTACTTCTAGACACTGCTCAGGTCCCCTCTCAGCCTTCTCTTCTCCAGGGTGAACAGGCCCAGCTCCCTCAGCCCCTCCTCATAGGGCAGATGTTCCAGGTCCCTGATCATCCATTTAGATGCAAGAATAAGTTTGTTTTTAAACCCGGGAACTAACAGCAACACAGACTTACAGGCAAGTAAAGCAGAGAGGAAATGGCATCCAAACATCGAAGTCTTAATTCTGTTGGGGCATTCTTTGCCTGATGTCCGATTCTGCTTAGAAGATTTTGAAACCTACTTCCTTTGAAAATAAAAACAAAGTGCTTCCATTTAGTTTGGACACATCTCAACAGCAGTAGAAAACTTATCAGCGGCATTATACTAAATAAGCTACTAGAAAGCAGTTTCTTAACCTCATTTAATTAAACCAGTACAAGATTTACTTTGCTTCATATGGTCCTAAATATGATATATGATATAAATATATATCCCTTTAGGTTCATTCATCTGTGGACTATGCAAAGGCTTCCAAGAAGAATGCTACACACAACAGATAATTGAGTTGGCTTGGGAACTGTGGACACAAATTAATTTGTGATTGGAAGTCTTCAATCACATTCTACAATGCTTCAATAGCTACCTGCTAACAGAAGCCTGACACCTCGGTTCAATACTTGGACCACTTAATATTAAAAGAAATAATGCAGTTCTCAACAGAAGTGTCATTACATGATCATCTGTATTTTCTCTGCCCCAGTGAGGAGAAGGCTATGATATCAGTAGGATCAGAAGAATCTAAAATTACAGTATCACTGAATACATATAATGCAACCCACTAGAAAACAAACAACAGAAATCAAGTAATGCTTGCAATATCAGAATTCTAGTTTCACAATGATATTTCACACTGCCATGCCTGGCAAGACAGTATAACAACCACCAGCAGCTATTCACACACCTGTGCATATGGGAATTAGGAGAAATTTAACCTTTTCAATTCCTTTCCCTATTATACCATATAAGGTCAATCTCATTATGAGATACAGACAGTTTTATTAATAAAAAGAGATTGATACGAACTAGTTTTCTGCAAAACCTGTTTGCCTTCCACGTTTGATCCCAGGATTCCTAGTGTGTCTACAGCCACTCCGATCATGGTTGGATCATGACTTTCTGCCATTTCAAAGACTTTCTCCACAAATACAGGGTATCGTTCACAGATCTGCTGGGGGCTGTCTACCACGGCCAGATTTCCAAAAAATTTAACGAATCCTGACAAGACAAAAAAAACATCAGGCTACAGAAACAATCATTTTGGCTATGTTAAAGATCCAATATTCTTTCCACCATTAAGCAAGTATTGTTAAATGCACATATCATTTTTAAATGTATCAAAGATAAGGCCTAGAAACATATTGGTATTCTGAAGAGGCTCTAATACAGAGGAAATGCAAGCTTCCCTTGGCTCTCAAGGGAAGCTTAAGAACGTGAAGTGCAGCACCATAACACAGAAACATCCTCCACATAGGCAAAGCGTCATCACCGGAGCTACGATTACAAGATTAACTCATCCATCAGTCACTTAATTCTTGATTTAACAGATTTGGGGGAGTTTGAGTTCAAAAAAGCCTACAACGATACTTAAACTCTGCATTTACACAGTGGTCTGCTCTTTTCTACCACTTAGTGAAAAGCATTATTCACTTATTAGCTGCCTTTCAGCATTTTTGTATATGCCCAATACATGATGAGTTCTAAATATGCAAAAACTCCCAAGCTTTCAAAACTGAAGCTTAACTGTCCTCTCCATTTAACACATAACAAATACTAAATAACACTAGAAACAAGAAATGCATAATTTCACCTGGTAAATAGAAGCCAGAGAAAGGATCAGACTCTGCACCAATGATAATGTTGGAAATTTTATCAATAACTCCTTGTTGAGCAAGATACTGGCGTCCATGGGCAGTATAAGCCAGTGAGGTTACCATCTCTATACACGTAGCTCTGCAACAAACACCACATTTGTCCTGTTCAGACACATTTTGAGAGTACCTAGACACTAAGAAAGATAGTTTTTCTAACCTTGAAGTACAAAAACTCATACATCTATCCAACATTCCTCCAAGCCCACTCAGTTATCTTTAAGAAACACACAAATTGCTGATACTGCAGCCCAGCATGATAACTATTGTAGCATACCAGGAAACCTTCAATTTCATTCTCATTTTCAAGTAAAACAGTATTTTACATGCAAAAAAAGTCTAGAGATAGAGAGAGAGAGAGAGAGAAGGGTGAAGATGTAGATACTTTCTCTCAGAATTCCTTCCAGGGAAGAGACACACAGGAGTTTAGTAGAAGGTAACTGAGAGCAAGGAACTGTTTTAACTGTTTTAACAATGTAGGATATCACATCAGCAAACTCGCTTACTACCAACATACCTGACTAGCACATCATCTCCGGTCAACTCTCCAATTAATTCTGATATTAATCCACTGTTTGCACAGTAATTTAGCGAGTCAGCTGACACTGAAGAAATCTCAACCACTAGCTAAATAAAAGCACAGGGAGGGGAAGGAAGTGGTTTGTTAAAATCACGTTAGCACTTCGGTTATATCATAAGATTTAAACTTAATTTACATTATATCTTTAAGATTTTTATAATGCTTCACAATACATCTAAATATCTACCAGACTTGCAGCAAATGCTTCATTTTCCACTTTTTTTTTTTCTCTCTCCTCGAGAGAGAGAATAATCACCACTATTTCTTTTAAGGTCCAGAACATCTAAATTATATTCTTTTCCCATTACCATACTTAAGTGACACATACAGCACCTGCTTCCAGCATCTCAAGAGCTAACATTTATCTCGTTCTTACCTCGTACACTCTGTACCGCACAATATCATTTGTTGCCATAACATTCCTCAAGTCACTCAACAAGCTGCTCGCAAACAAGGCCTCCAAGCCATCCTGCGTCTGTGCGACCCGGGAAAGAGATTTGATGGCCTGCAAACAACAGCAAGTTGTTCATCATAAGACACAAACATAAAACTCAAGCCAGAGTTAAACCATTCTTTACTAACATATTAATTTGTGACATAAACCACCTACTATGTTTTATGCTGCATAACTGATGCCAGTCTTTCAACCTACACAAACTCTCTTTTCCTCAGAAAAAGAGCTGTCCTATCACATGACACACCACTTATTCAGTGCCCACTACACAAAATGCTTTTTCCAAGTCAAATAGTTTGTTAAAGAGAAAAAGAGAAAGCAATGCTTACCTCTTTAGCCACGGCTATTTTCTCTCCACCAATGCAGTAGATTATTTGCCGTAATAGTTCAGGACTGTCGATAATTTCCCTAATAGCATCTGGATTTTCAACAATCCTCCCAATCTAAAAACATTATTAAATACACTATTAGTTTAGTTACATTCCTTTATACTCATATTCTGTTAATGTGAGAAACAGTCTTTAAAATGAAGGTTTTAAACATAAGATCTTAAATCTACATGCCAGTCACTATATCAAGCACTATGTTACATCTTTTCAGTGCAAGAAATACCAAGTTACTACACCCTAATCCTCTACAACATTACTCAGAGTACCCCAAATTGCCAAACTGTTGCTGTATTTAATTCCTGTAGCACCAGTGCTGGCTGGGAACACGTTGCACAGAAGTGATGAGAGTCCCCATTACACAGAAGATTTGTTTACAGGTTACCTCTGGCAAGATTATAGCTTTATGTAGGATACTTAAGAGCCACATCACTAAGTATTATATACCCACGTATCGTACAGGAGACGTCCAAAGTAGGAGCTCCCCCAACAATCAACATTCAGCACGGTGTTTTTCCTCATAGTTTAGCACCAAAACAAAACACCAAACACACAGGAAAACCAAACACACAAACGAGACAAACACAGTGCATCAGAGTAGCCCAGCCTGGCCCTGGGCAGGGCCGTGGGTAAGCCTGCGGCCAAGCTGGCGGGGGAAAGCCCTACCTGAGAGATGGCGAGGATTTTCACGGAGTCGTCGGGGTGGACGAGGCCCTTCTGCAGCTCCTCCCGCAGGTGCCGGACGAGGTGCGGTGGCTCCAGGGCCTGCAGCAGCCGCTCCAGGACGGCGACGCAGGCGGACACCTGCTCCCTGCGCAGCACAGGGACACGCTGAGGAGCGGGGAAGCCGCCGGGGCCCTCAGCCGCGCCGGCCCCGCTCTCGGGGACCCAAAAGGACGACTTGCGGGGACAGCAGAGAGCAGGGAAAGGAAGAGATGCGGGGCCGCATGCGGTGGCTCCAGGGCCTGCAGCAGCCGCTCCAGGACGGCGACGCAGGCGGACACCTGCTCCCTGCGCAGCACAGGGACACGCTGAGGAGCGGGGAAGCCGCCGGGGCCCTCAGCCGCGCCGGCCCCGCTCTCGGGGACCCAAAAGGACGACTTGCGGGGACAGCAGAGAGCAGGGAAAGGAAGAGATGCGGGGCCGCACTCACCGGTCACCGGCGCTCAGGAGGCCGAAGAGAGCGGCC
>NW_010587608.1:152646-166158 GCF_000705375.1 Tinamus guttatus | reverse complement strand
CCCTCCTGCCGGGCCCCGCGGCCGCTCTGCCCTTCCCGGTGCCCACGGGCGCTGGAGGTGCTCGTGCCGGCTGTGCCTTTAAAAGGAAGAGCCTTTAGGCATGGGGATTCCAGTCTTTTTTATCGTCCCTTTTAGCTTAACTTTCTTTGCGTGCTTCGCTGCCATTGCATAAGGCACGCGGAGCCGGTGAGTGCTCGAGGTTTGTATCCACGCGGCGCTACGTAACCCCGATACACATACGTTGCGCACACGTCTGCAGGCCCCGCGCAAGGCGCAGGAAAGACATTTCCAAGAAGGAGAAAAATCTAAGTAGAGGAGAAGCCCCTTCTGCTGCAGGGGAGGGATGCACTGCAGGGCGGCTGGCAGGGGGTTCCACCAGGTTGTTCTCTCCCACAGCGGTGCTGCGGGATGCCGTGCGCTCCCAGATCCTTTCCAGCCACCCTGGCTGGAGCCGGGCACTCCAGAGACCTCGCACGCTGCTTCGCAGGGCTCAGTTCGGAAAGCTGAGGGGTCCTGTGCACGTGTGGGTGGAGCGGTGACCGCTCTCCAGGTGCCTCTCCAATGCCCTTTCCTGCAGCTCTCCAGAGGCACAAAGCGCAGCCAAAGGCAGCCCAAAGCCCTTCCAGCCTCTTCACGTTGCCTCACGGCCATTTATTGCCTTTCCCAGCAAGCAGAAGCCCCGTTACGGGGCGATGCTTCCTCCGTACGAAGGCACCGACTTCCAGCAGCAACGGGAGGATGGGCCCATCCTTCCTGCCCCGCGGCTGCGAGTCCTGCAGCGGCGCCTGGGCTGCTCCTGCAGCAACTGGCTCCCATTGGGGCCTGTTATTTTACAGGCAAAATAACCCCCAAGCCCTTTTTTAAGTGAGTGAACTTTATTTAGGAAATAAATAAAATGGTAAGAAAACATGAATAGTTGTAATAAATACAGCTCTTGTCAAAAGTACACAGCCATGAAGAGCATAACGTTCCTAAGCATAAAACTTAAAAGGGTCTGGGGGTTCATTACTGGGAAAATAATGTGTTTTTCCCCCTAAAAGAAATTAAATATGGAAGAGAGACTCTTGTCAAAAGTACACAGCCATGAAGAGCATAATGTTCCTAAGCATAAAACTGTTATTAGAGGGTCTGGGGATTCATTACTGGGGAAAATAATGTGTTTTTTCCCCCCTAAAAGAACCAGTTAAATATAGCAGGAAAAAAAAAAAAAGAGAGAGAAAGGGAGAAGAGGAGGAGGGAGGGACCCTCCATGCACATGCAACAGCCAGGTCGCATAGGTACATACTTCAGGATTTACTAATTTGTTTCTATAATGCATTTAAGGAAAAGTGTGTCTTCTTTCACATAGGCGTATTTAGGTGACTGTAATTTGGACAGAGGGAGGAACATGGGACAACCACTTGCAACGTTCATGTCGCTCACCGGTCTCTGAAATGAAGCAGACGTCAAGTCTGGGCGGAAGGCATCAATGATGTGTTCTCTGTTGTTCTGGTCAAGCAGCATGAACGTAACCTGGAAAACAGTATTGGAGCAGATGCAGCAATGGGGAGTTATTGCTTTAAAAATAAACTAGAAAGTATCAGAGACAGAAATGCAAACACGCTGCAAAAGCAGCTGGATGGATTCAGGAGAGATGATAATTAAATGCAAACTAAAATGAATGTTTCACAACCTGCAAGGTCAGCTAACATGAACAGGGGAGATTGTAATTGCTCCCAGATGAAATATTTAAAATTCTGCCACCCATAAAATAATGTAAGGCATTATTTCTTGGTAAAGAATTGCACCGTGCGAAGACTTTTTTCCCCTCTTTCCTCTGACAATTCAAACAAACCACGAGTTTGGTTACAGTCAATACATTCATGCTGTTAGTGAGGTTTGGAATCAAAAGAAAAAGCTCAGTTCTTGTGTGCAAATATATAGCAGATACAACCTAAATACCGGGCTAGAATTTCTCCATCTCATTATCACTTTTATTATCTTACTGTTGTTTAACTTGGAACGTGAAATATATATACAATACTTTTTTAATACAATGATGATTCCAAACTTTGATTTCTATTTTCCTTGGCTACTGAAAAGCAGTAAGGCTCTCTATAGGAGAGGCTCACAGAATATTACCACATAAAGGTAAATGCTATAATGGAGATCAGATCCTGATGCATATTTTCTCTATTTTTGCCATTATTGGACTGCATTTATATAATGAGAAAAATAAGAGCAGGGTAAGGGACTAGCTCAGAATCATGTAAGACATCTATGACATCTGTAAGGGCAATTTTAACCTCCCATTTCTGACACCTGTGCTCAAGGCAGCAAATCATAAATTGGTAACACTCATATATAGGAAGGGACAGGAAAAAATATGCCTGTGCCTTAATCCCAGGTGGACACAGGTTAGGCTATATCCACCTTGAATCTCCAGGGTTATTCCACTGTTCTGGTGTGTGAATATTCTTCAAAGCAAAGCGAGGAGTCTCGGAGGGAGCAGCTTCCCCTGTGTGTGGCATTTTCCATTCACACATAAGCTGTTATCCAAGATCAGAGCATGGCTTATAGCCACAGGGGAGAAAAGAGGGAAAACGCTTCAACTTCCACGACACTCGAGAGGAAAAGTCCTCTTGAGATGAGTGGGAGGAGTACTGGCCTGTCTGCTAGGACTGGACTTGAAAGGGTTGCCTGTCCATAGGATGCAAAAACTTTCAAGGGGACAGCAAGAGACTCCACAGGAAAGAAAGAATCATTAAGGACGTTTCGTTTTAGGCACGGGAGCACAAAAAGCCCCTCTGCTCACCTTGTGTCTGAACGGCCAGGGAAGCAGAGCATCATAGTCCCCTTTCATGACAACGAAGAACAGAGACACGTGGGTCCCCTTCCCTGTCCCGTCCCCATTCAGATAAATCCTCAGGCAGACTTTGTAGCCGTACTTTGCGGTGTAGAAAGCTGAAAATTAGAACTATGTTAGCAAAGATTGCTTTAAAAAGAGGCTAAAATAGTGTCTTGACACATGGGAGAAGAGTTGGAGTGTGACGTGTCCAGTATCACAGGGATGAAGGGACTAGACAGATCAGCCCACCCTGGAGATTTCAAGCTATACGCAACCCAGGGCCGTGGTTCCGATGCTTTATACCTTGGTTGAAGTGTCCAGTTCCTCTCCCCGCAGGCAGGAGCCAACGTGTTGGGCACAGGGGCCGCGGCGATGGCAGCGGGGCCGTGAGGGGACAGCCCAGTTCCAGCAATGTCACCGCAAGGAGCCGCGGTCCCGAAAGGCAACCGGCCCCGGAGCCGCTCCGGCCGGGAATAAGCCACGGTGGGTGGGAGAGGATGGTGTCTTTGCACACAGCATCCTTGAGGAGCTCTGTTAAAGGACCTTCCCTCCACACGAGCAGAAGGAAGCACCGTTCCGGGGGAGCCGGCGGGTTTTCTAAGGTGTGAGTTTTGCTACTGCGCGGATGTGTCGGGCGCGTTACCTGGTGAATACAAACTGACTGTTCTTCCCGTCACCGAGTCCTGTAACTTCCTGCCAACGTCCGTGATTTTCCACAGAAAGACGCCGTCGTAGGAAGCTTGCTCCGAGAAGAGGAGGCTCTTGTGCAGACTGCTCAGACCCGCGTCCTTCTGCGTCAGGCACCGGTGCAGCTCTGCAATCTAGAAAAAGACCAGCTCAGAGACAACGCCGCTCTCCGGACCGCAGTGCTGCAGCTGCAGCAGCGCCATCCAGAGCCCTCATGTTCTGGGGCATCTCTCTTGATTTCATTTTGAGTGATGGTTGCATGTCAACACAAAAGGCACAGCTGGATGGACATTTTCAGGGGTTTCCAGGCACCCTGCTGCTTTAAGAGATCAGCCAGCTAAGCACCTATCTCGCTTGCTCAGCCTGATCATGCTAAATTCTAGATAATCAGAATTCCCAGGGGTTTCTAGTGCCTACACATGCATGTAGATATTACACAATATTACAAATACTAGAGCTCTCCATTTAAAAATTCATACAAAACATGAGGATCCTGAAGATGTGCCCAGAACTTACTAGCTCACAGCCCCATCCCTGTTCCCAACACTACACATACACTGTTTGTGCATGCACAAGCGCACCAATGTCTACCATACATATTTACCTTCAGCTCAAGGCCTCGGATTATATTTTGATCGAGCTCACTCTGTCTCCGAAAGGCCATGATTTCCAAGTTGGAGGTCTCCACCTCCTTATTGAGGACTGCCACGATGTTCTCAAACACATGCAGCTTGTTTTCTAGCTCAGAAATCACTTTCTCCCTCACGATTTGTTGCAGAATTGAATCATCTTCAGAAACAAAAGATACAGGAAAACAGTCTACTTCCAGGTCCCCGTTGACTTCCAGGCCTGCTGGCACGTGCAGGTCAGAGATGCTCTTTTCTGCCCCGTTCATGCTCAGCGCAGGCTGCGGGACGAGGCTGCCTGCAGCCCTGGCAGCTGGGCACAACGTTGCCTTCAGCTCCTTTATGAGCTGCAGCAGAAGCAGCATGTGGGTTCCAACTGCATTTTTTTCATGCTCCTTCAACTTCTCTTTGCTTCCCTGTAAGAAGACACTGTCAATACACTGTCCATGCAACTAGCATACCTGGCCCGGAGCCAAATCAAGCAGCACTCCCTCTAATTTCTTGGGAGAAACAGAGATGGCAGAACTGCAAGATACAGGTCCATCTACACACCAGCAGGCTCTCAGGGGAGACATGGAGAAAGGAAAACCAACCAGCTCCCTAATGGTCAGTTTAGGGGATATGTTCACATGTGGATATTTCTCTCTTTTCTTAAAAATATATTTAAATCAAGCCCGATGACCTTGAACACATAGGCTGGTCTAAGTCATAGGCACAGCACTGAATTGAGGGTTCCCCAAAGGCAGCAATTTAACTCACTCTAAACGAGCAGCCAACTTCTGAAAACCGACATCCATCCTTGTTGATTAATGGTGTAGAGTGGTTCTGTTGCAGGGGAGAAAAAAAAGCCAAGAAAATAATCAAATACCACTTTTAAGACATTCTTTTATTTACCTATAAACAACTAGGCCACATCCCCAGCAGCTATAAGTCAAGCTAAATCAAGTCTGGACATTACGCTACCCAACCAGCGCTGAAAACTCCTTACTAAAGCAGTTACGTGTGGTACGTTGCCATCCAAGAGTCTTGCATGCAACCTGGCAGGTAAGTGTCCTTCTAACGCACAGTCCAACACCTCATGACAGAACTTAACAAGCCACAACCCCCCATAAATAACAGGCCAGGATGCCAAGCGGCCCCGCACAGTGAAGGGCACCAGCCCAGGCCTCTCCCTGCAGCTCCCTCTGCAAAAGGGATGGCCCCAGCAGGCTCCAACTCTTTGAAAGGGCCACCCGTGTCACAGCATATCCTTGTTTTGCTCATCTGAGCCTCCCTGATTACTTGAAAGGAAATAATCATTTCTCTGGTTTTATAAGGTGAGTGGAGAAAATGAATTTAATAAAGATTATTGCAGAGGCAGTGAGGAGAAGGTTTCTGGGCAGCCAGAAACCACTGCTATATGCAAAGATACTCTTAGATGTTCATTTAATCTAAATGAGCCAGTGACACTTCAATGAACTAATACAAAAGCTTCTGCATTCACTTGTGTTTTACCTACCTTTTCCTTTGACAGCGTTTCTGCTGGCATGCGTTTGTCTTCCTTATATAAACTGCCTTCACATGAATGTTTCTGTCATTAAAACAAGCAGCAAATATTGAGTACGCTGCTAAAAAGAATGACCACCTTACACAGGACTTTTGAAACAAAGCTTGTATTTTCAGAGAATGCTACTCCCATTTCATAGAAAACTGAGGCTCATCAGGGCCTTTCGACAAGAAATGAATGAGAAGCCTTATTCTGTGCCGTGAAAGGAGGAGTTTGCAGTAACTTTCTTGCTCTTCTCCTGAGTGGTGTGGATTCAAGGGCCTCGCTACTCAACAGACTGCAGTCTCCTCTAGCTTTTTTTTTACAGGAAATAATGTTTAGAAAATTGGGACTAAAGCACATCTGCTAAAAGTGATTGCTGCTGTTCCCTGCACAAGGGCTTGCAGACCCAGAGCTTTGGAAGGCTCTGAGCTGATCACTCGTCTTCCCAGCCTGGCAGGTATCTTCCATGCCGGAATACCTGTTAAATGCAATACCTGTTAAATGGAAGCACCAAGTGTGATCTTTCCCTTATGGGGCCCAGCTGGAAATTACTTACAGATGCTTTGCAAGATCACCCTGGCAAATCCGATACATGATTGGCAATGTACATGTCTCACCCAGCTCAACCTATAGCATGGGCACACCTATACACATCTATATGCACGCACACATATGTACACAATGACATGCAGTGGGTTATGGAAAAGAGCAAATGCACAGAGAACTCAAATATAAACTCTCCATGTTTTGACTCTGTATAGTTTGCTTAATGTGCAGACCTTTCTCAGATCCTGCTTATTAACATTTTGAGGGCAGGAATCCAAATTTTCCATCATGATGTGCTAATGCAAAATGCATTAGTGCTAACATGAGACTTCCTGCCATTTTTGGCTCCAAGAAGAAGGGGGAAATAATCCTCCTGCCATTGGTTCATACTACAACTGTAATTTGTGTATTTAACACAGCAACTGTCAGCTTTCAATTCAGACCATTCAGGGGTTTTGCCTTTAATCTTTACAAACGCCCCTGCATGCCAGTACATTTCCTAAAGCAGCCTGGAATTTTTTTTTTTTGATAAAGCTATTGCAGCAGTCCTCAAGCCTCCTCGAGCAAAGAGTCCTGAGTTTCTGATTGAGATCCTCAGAAAGAGCCACAGGTTTTTCCCTACTCCCTAACTCATTTCTGAATACTCTCTGTCTTAGGTATTGCACAAAGTGTACCTTTATTTCTTCTTTTTTCTGCAGGTATTGCACAAAGTGTACCTTTATTTTCTTCTTTTTTCTGCCTTTCCACTCCTACAGATCACTGATTGCTTGAGCTGGATTCAGGGAGGTTTCTTTAAAATAAGGGAATGCAAAAATTATGGGGCCAATAACGGATTGGTTGGGATGGAGAAAGGGAGAGCAGTGCCCCAGCTTTCCTATCTGCTCCCAGAGAATCACGGATAAGTGAAATACACGTAAATAAGAAAATTTCTTTTGCCACATGTCAGCAAATTTAATAATAAAGTAGATCATATAACCAGCAAAATTTCTACTTCATAAACACTAAATAAGGAAGGCAGAGAAAAATCAACCTCTCAATGCCAGTCTCCTGCTTTGCTGCCAAGGCTTCCTAACCAAAAGTTAATCAGGTGATAGCTAACTGGAATGAGGCAAAGGGAAACAACCCTTCCACAGCATCAGGAGTTAGGGTGGGATGAGAAAACGTTCAGACCTTCCAAGTCAAAAAAAACCACATAGCAATGTTAGCAGGGCCCTTATTTAAAACAAAGAAATGTTCTTACTTGATACTCGCTACTGGATAAACTCCGCTTGCACTTCGGACACATTGTCACATTATTAACACAGCTATTTTCCAAATGATCTGCAAGTTTCTTCCTCATCACCATGTGTCCACAGCCAGTGTGGCAGGGGATTAAAGCATATTCGCATAGGCTCTGATGCTCCTGGAAGTTAAAATCATAAACCAAGATGAAAGCTGCAGATCCACATTTATCTATAAATAATCTTTATTCTGCCAGTAAATATCTTGGCTTTGCATTTCTTCTTAGATTGAGTAAAATCCCATTCTACAGTGTTGCAGTGAATACTACTGAAAAAAATCCCCTCCTTTACTGGGGCTGTTAACTCTAAAAACTCCCTGCTAGAAATGCAGCAGGGGCCTCTGCTATACCAGGAGAATTAGCAGCATATTCTCTTTTAATACTCTAATTTGCATGGCATGTTCCCAAATCTGACCCATCTAAATATTTTGCCTGGGACATTTCACATCAGTCTGAAAACAATTAGGTAACACATTCAATTAAGAGGAGATGTTTACACATGGGAAAATTACTTCTTAGGAAAACAGGCTACATATACTACTCATAACAAGTCTCTGATCAGAGTATTTTGGTCCAGGAAAAAAATGCTAGTGGTATCCTTGCATTTAACTAATAATTGAACCCTTTGGAAAAAAAGATATAGTTGATGCAAAGTTTTGCAACATTAAATTCTGGGTCTGGTCAAAGCCCTACTAAAATCAATGTTATGTTTTTAGACCCTCTGTTGGTTTAAACCATTGTCACTTTGCTGATTTTAATCAAGTTACATGAATCTTTGCTTCCAGAGAACCAAGTTTCACTCCCATTTTGTTCCTGTTCAAAGAGCAGCATGTTAACCTAAATAAACAGTCTTTAAACCTACTTCAAAATTCTTCATGATACCAGTCCAACTGCATCCCAGGGTCACGCAATGTACTTTGAGTTCAGAGATCTCTTTATTAATGGCAGCATCGCCGAAAGCCTGGAAAGTAAACACAAAAAGGAAAAAGCACTGGTTAGAAAGTGCACCAGAATGCCTCTTCAGGACAGGAATAAGAGGACTGTGTCAGGACTTCAGATCTTAATAAAGCTCTTTTTTTTAAAAAAAAATCTTATTTATTTTCTTGCCATAAAATGCTTTAATCTAGCAACTAGTTTGTTAGATTAAAACCCAAATAATTACCAAATGATTTATATTTTATGGTTCAAATATAAACTACTTGATATGACAAATTCATGGCAAAGTATGCCTGGCCAACAACAGCTATTATTCTGCATCCTTTTTCACAGAAGCCTGAAATCCACCTCGTGCAATGGATGTGCTGACAGCATCCTCGCTACAGGGTGCTGCCAAGTGCCACTCTAACGAATGCGTTTCATTACTGGGGCCATTAACACCTCCTAAACATGCTGCAGAGAGGACCCGAGACTGTTTTGTAGTGAGAATAAACTTCTCAGATCATGGCTGTTTCCATTTAGTGCAGCACCGGGTATTAAAGAAATGTAAACCACATGTGATTTTTTTTTTTTTTTTGCACAACACAGGTTTCTTTTCTTGCATTAACCATGAAGAACTGTACAATTATTATGTAAATGATGAAACACTATACACTTTTAATATCACATCTTGCACAATCAAAATAGGCACACCGACAGGACAAGATGGTGTTGAGAACAAAATGCAGAGGTCTGCAGATTTCCCATATACTGCAACACAAGTCAAGAATTGCAAGTTGGGGGTGGTGGTGGGGTGAAGCGTTTACAAATCATGCCCAGATTTCAGTAAGGTCACCCAAATTCTACACAACTACCTAAGGAAAGCACAATAACAAGATCACCATAATCAACATTCCTAAATGTGTTTTTTTTTTAATCTAGATACAAAATGCTACAGACTTATCTATGCTTGTCAAATTAAATCCCCTGAAGAAGCACAGCCAGTTTGATGGCTGGTAACAGTGAGATTCACCTCAACACAGTCTCAGAGAAACACCTTCAGCAAAGCCCAAGAGATGCTCTGCACACACGTTGCAAATAACTTCATAAGGAGTTAAAAAAATAAAATGTCATTTAGGTTGTACAATAACATGTGTGGCTCCATCTGCATATATGGAAGATTTTGCGTAATTGGCTGGCAATGCACAGTGAGGGAGAGCATACCAGCCCCAGCCTCCAAAATAGCCCAGTCTGATTCATGAGCTAAATCAAAGAAAAGAAATTCAAGTTATCAGGCACATGGCGGCTTTTCCCTCCCGTGTCATAAGAGAAAAACTCAAAGAATTTCCTGACATTACCAAGCAAATCACTCGAAATTTGTTTAACTACAGGGACAGCCCCAGTAGTGTATGGGGCTGCTGTGTACATTCCCTGTGCTTTTTGGTTCACACTTAAAATTGCTAAATGACTATGGACACGAGTCAGGTAAATGGCAAAGCTGGAAACTCTCCTCTCTGTGCTTTGGTCTGCACAGGTCACTGCCTCGGCTGGGTCATCCCAGCGTCCTGCCCTCCTATCTGGGGAGAAACGGCCCCGAGCACCGAGCCTGAGTCAGATCCTGGTACAGTAAATGCAGTGACTCACGTGGACAGGAAGGAGCTGAGGGTGACGTGGAAGGAAACTGAAAATGTTTCTCTCTCATTTCATACACACTAGGTGAAGTCTCCCCTCTTTCATCCTGCCCATTGCAGAGGGAGGTGTTGGTGCGGGGCTGTGGGGGTTCCTAACACGGGGCTGCTGCAGGACACGGACACGTGCCCTGTCCCAGAGCGGCCGTGTGACAACTGGAGGTCACTGCCACGTCCCGCCAGGGCCCCGCCAGCCCCGCTCTCCCGGGCACTCGGACCTGGGCGCATCCTGCAGCGCACAGCGAAGGGGAGACTTGGCCCTGCGGCTCACACGGCCAGGCGGAGCGGCTGGCAACCTGACCGGGCTGTCCCCAGAGCTTTACAGGACAAATCTAGGCTGCGTTCCCCAAATCAGCATCTTCAGTTACCCTAAGCAGATGCAAGGGCTACTGCAAAAGCAGATCACAGGATAAGCTATGGCAAATACACATCTTGTGAGGGCTTTTCCACCCCAAACTGTGTTTATAAAACCATGTAAACAAACAGTACAGGGAGTCGACAAAGCAAAGGTAAGTCAAGGTCCTCAGGAACAGAAATGGAGCAAAGAAGGGACCTGCTAGATGACCTGTGCTATTTGCCCTGCTTACCAAGCTGGGCTGCTCGTGTAAGCTGATCCATCCAGGAACATCCTCATGCCTTTGTGGTGACTGAGCTCATCTGGGCTCCCAACAGGCACAGAACTCTGCCCAGGCAGATCAGCTTGCAAGAGCAGTAACCCACCCACAGATTTGCAGAAAATCACGTGAGATTTAGTCAAAATACAGCATCAGAGAAATCTCAAAGTTATAGGAGAATTGCCAGTGCATGATTTTTTTTTTTAATTATTTTCGGCTCAAAGTTTTCCACTGTTTTCTCCATACATCTTGGCTCCCAAAGCATTCTGTAGGCAGTTCAGCCAACTACCCTGCACCCTGGCTGCTGCTTTTCCAGAAACTTTTGTAGTGTGCTCAGAGAATGGCACAGAGAACCACGCTGCCTGAGTCTGAGGAATCCACCAGGACACTTGCTAAGAAGACACAGCAATGATTAAAGCAGATTTTGACAGATAGGAAACAGTAACCCAGGTCACACAGAGACAATAAAAATTAATTATATAGAAGATTGTGGAACTGTTTACGTTCTAGAACCTTATGGTCTTTGAAGGTCCTAACCCTATACTTTTTTATTAAAAATTGTGAAAGATTCAAAAATAAGTAAAAATGTGAAACTGGAATGCTTGTCCAGAAAATAGTTAATGACAAACGCATGAGCTGTAAGCTACAGCTTACCCTTTCTTCTGCCAATAGGCTTCCTTCACTTAATGTGCTGGGATCCTCCTCTTTACATTTCTGACAGATTGGATTTTTATTGTTTCTGACCAAAAGAAAGAACAAGGAAACAACAATCAATCAGTAAAATGCAGGTTGCAAAAACTGTACGGTTATTAACACAAATAAAAAATCTGGAGGTAATAATTTCTATTCAGAATCTACAGTCTTTCTTATTAAAGGGCCAATTCTTGAATTCAAAGGAAAAACAGCTAATGTCTTCCCCAAGACCAGGCTCAGCCCCATAAATCTGATCTGTATTTCAGCAAAACAAAAGTGGAGAAAAATAGGAGATAATTTTATGAATTATACAAAAACACCATTTAGGAAAAGTAATGTGAAAAATGAAGTTTTTTTTTCACAGTTGGGAAGTGCCCACTTTTCTGTGAGAGATATTGAATTGCAAAACAAAATACTGGTGCAAAAATAAGTTCTAGAGGATTAACATCCTACTGGAGATAACAAAATGTTTTTATTTACTCTCAAAATATTTTATGTAGAGTTTCATATAAGAAAAGTGCATTTCATTGCCTGCAGACTATCATCCAGATGAATCATGCACTAACACAGGAGGCCCAACAGAAAAGCACTCAGCTGACCAGAGGAACAGCATGACATAATTTTGATGTCACCGCATCTTGACAGCTGCAGTTTTCCAAAACATCAGAATTAAATATCCTAAGGCAATAAAGTGGCTACTGACCAGGGGGCCAGGTAACCATGACCTCTTATCTAGTGAGTATTGTGGTAGAACATGACACTGGGCACAACGCGAGCACAGAGCCCGTCCCAGCTACGTGACCCCCGCAGAAAGGACTTACCGCACGATCCAGGCCAGGCACGCGGAGCAGTAGCGATGCCCGCACAGCGTCTGCAGGGCTTTCTTCAGAATGTTATTGCAGTTGCTGCACAGGTACTTCTGGTCGGGCACGTCTTCACAAATGCTGGTGGGGTAGCCGAAAGGAAACTCGTTTTCATCAGGAGAAGAGCCGGGGAGCTCCTCTGCTCCTTCGGTTGCTTTCTCAGCCATCTGAAGCAAACTACTGCCAAAGAGGAGGTACAAAATAGGTGCTCAAACAAGCAGACACCAGCTCACTTTGATGTGCAAGAATACATCAAGCATCAAAGTCCCAAGGCAGCTCCAACCCTGCGCAGCAGTCTGCTGATGTTTAATTGAATCTGCAGCTAAAGCGTGGCTAAATGTCACACGGGGGTTTGACTAGGTACCAGCAGGAAATTACTGTACACATTTAAAATTCCCCTAAAACACAACATGAAAATGGACAGTGTATCAAAAATCAAGGGTTGGGGTTTTCTTCCCACATAATTTCCTCATAGAAAGATGAAGTGAATAGTGCCATCATCTTTCAGTACAATTCCAGTGGTCAACACCGAATATTTCCTGTAAAGGCCCAGTAGCCTTCAAGTCCTAATAGCCAGAATTTGTGATTACAGATGCAACTGGGCAACTGATGTGTTTACACTGTATTTCCCCAAATCACAGAACTAGAGGCAAAACGAAAATGAAATCCCGAGGCTGGGAGAAGCCACCTTCACAAGCTCAGCCACGCACTAAGCAGAGCCACCCATGCAAATGTGCCAGGCACGGCCCATATCAGTCTGAGCTGGGGAGGGCGGCACAGTCAGATATGTTTGGAACTGTAACCAGACCTGATTCCGGTGGTGCCCACCGTGCCTGGAAAGCTCAAGACATGTTTTAGCAAAGGGACCTGGCAGTCTGATCATAGGAACGCCCTGATGAAGCTGCTTGGTCCCGTGACACTGCTGACGCACAACAGCACCAACTGTGGCTTTAGCAAAATCAGCTTGGACCAGCAAGTGCCTGTGACAGACAGAAGCCATGAGAAATAATCATAAAAGCCACCACGGAAGCAGGACGATGTTCTCGCAGTGCTTTAGGCCAGGCCTAGAGACATCTAGAGGAGGACTCGGGGTCCTTGTCTGTGCCAAAGGCACCGGGGAGCCTCCAGTCAGGTTCCCTAGGGATTGGCAGCTGGGGATGTGACGGAGAAGGGGTGACAACACGCAGCCAAAGGCGGGGAGGGAGCGAGCACCGCGGCTGCCCCTTGCACATGCAGACATAACGCC
>NW_010587608.1:132839-152504 GCF_000705375.1 Tinamus guttatus | reverse complement strand
GGCGGCTCTGCGGGCAGAGCGGGGCCGCGCGAGCACCGCGAGGCCTCCCCGGCAGCCCGGGGCTCGGCGTGGGCACAGCCGGCTCCGCACAGCGCTCGGCCGGGCTCTGGCGCAGGAGCACACGGTGACTTTGCCAGCAGGGAGGTCCAGCCAGGAGCTGGGAGCTGCGCTGGGATGCTGCAATGGACCAACCCCTAGGAACCAGCAATGAAAACATACTAGGAAAGACCCAAGGGAACAAACTCCTTCAAGAGAGCAGAAACAGGGAACCCACTTTCATGGTTAGTTCCTGAAAGTGGTTGGAGGATGATTCAACGTGTGACCGGGGCTGCACGACACAGTGACCTGGCCCTGCAACTCGCACAGAGACCTCTCTGCAGCCAGAGGGGGAGCGCGGAGGAAATGCCCTGCACCCCTCTGCTGCCTGGGGCTCGCACGGAGGAGCCAGGACACTTGAACCTCCCCCAGCCCTATGAGGATTTCCTGAGCAGCTCAAGTCTCTCATCATTATCAAGTGCAGACCACACTTAGAACAAGACGCTGTTAGGAGATGAGTTACTAATGAATGCAAATCCTTTTAAGATGCTCACGGTAAAGGAGCAGAGAGGTTTCTACTCAGGGTAGCTTCTCTATCAGAAGAAGATTAGGCCAAATACTAGTTTTAGTTCTACCCCCCATCACTCACGAATCAGGATGCAAGACTGTTTCCAATATAAAAATTTGATCCTCCATTTCGTCAGAAAATCTTTTACGTACTTCCCTTTAAATTAGACTGGCTTTAGACAAGTGGCAAGTTTTTTAATGCATGCTTTAACAGTTTAAAATGGATGATGAAAAGGAAATTGGCACTAGAAATGAACAGCATAGGCACGATGAAGCCAATTGCCAAGAGTTAGCTTTGGGGTATCCACGTGGCTTAGTGCCACATTCATTGGAGTGTTATTGGATAAACCATTAGGCCAAGTAAATGCTTCCATCCTCCTCTCTGTAAAGAGGAAATAATATTTGCTGCCTTTTGCAAAAGCCTTTGGTGTCTCCAGATTAAAAGTACCACGTGCAGCACAAGAAAAATGCTAATTTAACAATGCGGGTGTGCAATTATCTGGTTTGTGCATGCAGCCAGGGTACCTGCATGCATAACCTTTTTCAAAGCCAGGATGTTACTAGGATACTTGATGATTTGAAAGAGGAACATAATGTCAGTCTTAGCAAAGTTATTTTATAAGGCTTCCATTTTAAATACCAAGGTTCGCCTAAAGGAGCGAGAAGACTTGCACTACTAATACTTGCAGAATCACATCTGATTTCTCATCATTCCCACTTCCTTCTCCCTCCATTGGAAAGATGAATGTTACCCTGATGGGTCGGCTCCTGCTTCGGAATGAAGGGACACATCCTATTAATCCACAGGTCTCCTTTCCGTGCTGTTAGTTGATTCCTTGTCTTTTACCTTGACAGTTCTCAAAAATGACACCTCTATCTTAAAAGGTGCTGAATTACACAAGAAAAGCAAAGATAAGTTTTTGGTACTTTCCAAACTTGAGATATTTCCTCTGGTAAATTTCCCCCATATGAGATCAGTTAACCGAAAACAGGATGTGGCTCAGAGAGAGATTAAAATTTGAAGCTAAAGTCACATTAGGTGACTTGATTGTAGAACCATTCCCCCAGTGCAGGCAGTGCCAGGCACTGTGTTACTATTTAAGGTGAACAATCACAGCTACATCCAAGAAAAAAATGTGATAGGATATTTTAAATTTAATTGTTGTCTTTTTAAAAGTATCTAAGACTAAGATTTTTAATGAAATATAGGCTGCTTAGTACATTTAAAAATGGAACTTAAGCTCAGAAGCTAAGCATTTTTAAAATTTTAGTTGAGGTGCAAACAGTATTTTCAGGGCTGAGAATATCATTTCAGAGAAAAAAATGAGATGAGGATGTCTCATCCTATGAAAAGATAGTTATCAGGAAGTATATCTTGAAATGTGCAATTGTTCTGGAAAAATTGGTAAAACACGGGAAGGAAAGCTTGCTAATGAAAGCAGATCCAGTCCTCCTAAGATGTAGTAGTACTAGGAACTGCAGCAGAGTGCTCCAAGTCAAGATTCCTGCTTGGTCTGAGCTCCGATACCGAGATGTTCTTTAACTCCTGGTCTGTTACTTCTTCTCCAACTTATCTTACCCGCAAAATAGAAGCTACAGCACAGTCGTGAGATTTCATCAATTCATGTTCCACTATTTTAAATAAAAGCACGAAGAACTCTGAAATTTGAATTACTATTATCCTCAGCAAATTTGACATCTTTGCCACAATCTATAGTAATCTCCCATCTATAGTATAATCCTTTAAAACATTTTTATTAGATCTGCCTGTGCTTACTACCAGTTTTAGTTCTGTTTTGTTATGGCGATATTCTGATGACCCAACCTAACTCATATTACAGGAGATGGAAAATTTCCAGCTAACTTCCATGAGAGTTGGATTGTACCCTCAGAGAGACATCCGGAATCAATTCTTTTTTTATCCCCACCCTGCCTCAATATTTTTCCAGATCATATTCTCTATAACATAACATGATCCTCAGCTTCCTAGGCCTATTTTTTTTTTCCTCCCCTTATGCAAAGAATAGATGTTCTGGAGCACTGCTTCTGCCTTGACAGAGAAAACTCCATCCCTAAAATAGACACTACATACCATTTATCTTATTTCAGTCACTCACAAAAGCACTTACTACAATAGAAGCCAAGAAGCCAAGGAATCACTTGAATAGAAGAGACTAAAGAAAAATAAAGTGTTTCTTTCTGTCATCGTGCGCTTGATCTTTTCCTACAAGCAATACTACTTGGTGGCAGACCTGTCTCAGTCATGGAGTCTCTGTATCATGACAAACACTGGGAATAGACACGTCAAGCTGAGACAGGACAGTTGTAACAGTCTGCCAGATTTTGCTCTGCTTTCTGTTGCAGCTTATGCTGGTACTCACGGTTACGCTGCTGTTTCTCTTAACGTACACAGAGCCAGATCTAAACTGGAAAGTTCTTAGTTGTTCGTTTCCATTCTTATGGCTTTGGAGAGAGCTCTAGGAATGTGATCCATGCCTATTGGGAAGCCTGCCAAAAGACTCTTTCATGTAACATGGAAAAACAAGTTAAGATTTATCATCTTTTGCAAGAAAATTGATGGGAAGGTGTGGATATTCTATGGATAATTCAGTTCCTTTGTACAGTGCTATAGAAAGCTACTAGATTATCAGTAGACTCAGTGTATTCAAGTGGGACTGATTAGCAGAAGCAGAGAAAAAGAAAACAGCAGATTACATTAATCTGTCCTCATTAGTTCTCATTAATTACAAGAATTGAGGGGAGTGTGGAGGCTTTTGTATATCACCAAGAATGCTAAAAGAAACTATAATTTTTTACTGATAAAAGCATTTTTATCCTAAAAGAAATGTTTAGGGCATGATGCTATTGCATGCGATAGAAATAGAAAAAGACTGACTACACATATACTACCTTGCATCTCTTCCACTGAGACCAAAATTTACTTTTTTATTGTACAGTGGCCAATTACATTGAGTTTATCTTTCAACACCACTTTTCAGCAATGTTCGTAAAGCTGGCTGAATAACCTCCACAGTCCCACTGTCTATGTTTTATGGGCAGGAACATAGAAGTTATAAACAAGGTTTCACAAGAGGAAAATGATATTAGAAACAACCAAAATCCTCAGCAAAACACGCTAAAGCAAGCAAACTCCTGAATCTTGACAAATCAAGGTGTTTTTAAAGAGGAATCCTAATGAGAAATAAAACATATTTTTAACACAGGTGAAGCATGAATGAAGGAGTAGAGTTGGAAGTGGGAGAATGCAGATATAGAGGAAGTCTTACATATATAATGAATATAGAGAGGCAAAGAGTCCTGTCCTAGCATAAAACACCAGAATAGAAAGTGTTCTTTCATGAGGCCGATAACCTTGGCAGTTTTGCAAGTGATGGGACTCCACAAGCAAGGCACATACAAGCTCCTAGCAGCATCTTTGGAATTCAGCCAAGAAAACAAACCTTGAAACTCCATGTCGATCATCTGCATCACAAACTGGACGTTGAAACCCCAAAGCAAGTGAATGGGGCACAAAGATCTTTGAAAATGAATGCTCCTGTTTGTTCAGGTTCAGAAGCAATGGGTCAGTCTGGAAGAAATCATAAGACAGGCTTCACAATGCAGTAGTTCAGAGTTGTGGCAAGTTTTCACATGCTAAGATTGTATTTTCCTTGTGGCAAGATGTATGCACAACGAAACTCCATATGCACTGTTTTCCCTTATCACTAATTTTTCCCTCAAAGGCCAGGACGGGAAGGCCGGGCCTTGGGGTGAGTTTCTGGGCTGCAGTGCCCTCTGACTGGACTTGCTCCACAGCTGCCTCAGACACCAGCCATGCACATGTGGCAATAAACAAAATGAGGTGACACCACAGCACGGGTTTCTAAGAACCTGATTTAAACCCATAGGGGTTCAGATTCCTTCCCTCCAGATAATTTATGCTACAAATCCACCAAATCCCGTTGAATTACATCACAGACTAATTTGACCCCTCAACTTTTCACAGGATTTTTTTGTTTGTTTTTGATCCTAACTCATTTTGAGATTCCTGACTGAAATAGAAGCATAGCTGATCCTGCCAGGCTTCTTCATTCAGTATCACACGGAAGCTGTGAAATGGTGAAGCCATTTAGTTTTGATAGGAAGCCACAAATGACACCAGGGACATCAAGAAGATTCCCCCATTAGCCTGGGTTGAGTAATTTTCCATAACCACAAGCTGGGCAAGCTTCAGAGTTTGAAGTTTTAGGATGAAAAAACTCATAGCTCTGACCATGTGCTAGAGCATCATGCAGGAGAAAACATGCTCTGGCTTTTTAGTCGCTGCATACCGAGAAATTCATCCCAGAAACTGGAATCTCTGCCACAAATACTTCTCTTGGCAAAGAGTATATGCCTGTACAAAGAATACACCCTGGCCCCTCAAAGAGGATCATCCCTAGATAATTAGGGCCAGAATAGACCTCTTGATTTCCAGTTCTGCTTTATAACTGTATCTTCGGAGGCCACTTCCCCACTTGCACTGAAGGCAGCTACAAAGCTTATTTAAAACAGTTACTGAGGACATGCATAAAAATATATTCTGAATGACAAAACACCTTCTAATATTGTGAACGCAGGTGAATCCAAAATTTTGAATTTACCCTACTGGTAGAAATTAAAACCTACTTCAATCTAGCTGTCAGAGCCTGGAGCTGAACATTCCCTAGGACATACCAAGACCCCATAGCAGTGGGTTGATATGGAAAATATTCTCTTTTTTTTTTTAATGACATTTTTATAGCATATTGCTTTTCATAAATCATCAAGGCAAACTGGCTAATCAGACCCTGGCACAGGCAGTTCACATGAGCAAGCCTGCAGACCGCTGCCGATTATGTCCAGCCTGTCACCAACACTAGTTCGTATGTCTGTTAATTTTAAATTACATTTCGGCTGGTATAAATTGCCATAGCGAAATTTGAATCTCCTTTCGTCTATGGATGTGTGAAATGTTTATACAAATATTTTCTTTTTTAAAAGAGATTTCCACCTTTGTTTTTTGTAAAATATATATATATATACACACACACTGTATTCATAGATCTAGACATGCAGTACAAAATGTATAGACATGCAGTACAAAATGTATAGCCCCTCTAAAGTAATTGTAAGAGCATGGATTTGCATTATAGCTGAGGATGTGCTCCATGGCCTCAGTATAAGCTGCTGAGAACATATAATAGACGGTGGAAAGAATGCACTGTTGAGGTTACTGTTGTAAAGCCAATTTAGACAATGCAAGCCCGTGACAGGGCTCTTTGAAAGCAGCTCACAGAGTGCTAAATCCAGACACCGCGACTCTCTGTTTCTTTTGGAGGCCTTTTACGGGTGGCAGGGTGACTGCTGTCATTAAGAAAAAAATAGATTTTCCATTGTAAATCCCCATTTTTGTGGTTTAATACCTCAGATGATTCAAAGCGCATCAAATGCAGCTCTTTTGTTTGCTTAACCAACAAAATAAATTGGCATTTTAGTTGTTGAGAAGCAAACAAATATAATCTGAACCACAGCACTCCGGGGATATTCTGCAATTTACCACTTCTAGCTACAAACAGGGTAAATATAAATAATTTGTAGTCACCTGTGTATAAATAATACACACTGGAATAGAAAAAAAGAGGGCTGAATAGAGAAACCTTTACTTAATATTTCTTTGCTATTGTTCTCTAAACTTGAATGTTGTTTTTATGACAGTTAGTTTAGTGTTTTCCAGGAAATCAGTTACTGTTTAAACATGTAGCCAAATTCCAAGTTCATTCAAAACTTGAAAAGCAAAATTTAATACAAGGAATGGAATTTTGTAATGACCCAGCAACTGGCAAAACCAAACTTTTAGTTTCCAGGAGAATGAAAGAGCCAAAACCAGATATTTCTCCTAATTAGAGGTCAGCAGGATTTTAAGAGCACATTTTGCTAGGATACATACATAAACATTAACATTTACATAGACTGAAAATAAGCCTTTGTAGGTACAGTCAAATGGGACAAGTCATGATACATGAACACCAAAGCAGCAACCCTCAAAAACCAGCGATTTCTTAAATTACGAAGTAGTATTCCGTTAAATCAAAAAATGAGTTTGCTCAGCCTGTGTTTACTCATCTCTTCATTTCTACATCCATACTATAAATTAATGTATTGGTAGGGATGTAAAAACGATAGTTTGAGACTACTTATGAAAAGAAATTTCTGAACTTGTGAAATACCTTCCTCAGAATTAGATTCTGGCATTTGTACTTCTCTACCCAAAGCAAGGTCCCAGCCACGGACTCAGAAAACAGGCTGTGCTTATTTTGAACATTTTTGTTGTTATACCAAGATAGAAAAGTGCATGTTTTAACTTTTTCAAATGACTTCAGATTCTATCATTGTAACAAAACAAGCAAAACAAAAAAAGTGGTAATTTGGACTTGCATTCCACTGTCTCTAATACAATATACTGTCTGAAATCTTCTCTTTCAGCTGGTGTTCAGTATGATATGTTTTCAAGTCAGCCGAAAAGGAATAACAGTCATTTAAAGATACTGAGGTACTAAAAAGCAAGAATATTAATTTGCCACAGGTTAATTTCTCTTCTAAAACTATCAAATATTTCAAATTAAAAATAATAATAAAAAAAAAGTTGACACAGCACTAGTCTGCTAAGGCTACTTAAAGCTCATGGCATATTCAGGAAGATTATATACACAAATCATTTCTGCACTGCTAGAAAAGCAAAGGCCAGAGAGTGGGAGAATGTCTGGCTTCTCTTCCTGAATTAGTCACAGTACTTGGATGCAGAACAACAACTTTCATGACTAGATCATAAAAGCGTGAGTTTAATGTGTCACTGTGCATGATACGGTAGAACCTGGCAAAATCTAATTACTAGGTTGGATCAATTAGATGAATTTCTGGTTGCAATAAATGAAGAGGAAAACCAGTTCATTTTGTGATACTTAGCTATCAAAAAAATCAGTAAAATATAAATGGAAACTTAAGAAAAGATATAAAAAAAGAACTAAGAGGCTTACATGTTATTAACCAGGAATTCAACCACTTCAGGTCTTACATATCTGCCAGGAGAATTCAGGGAGAAGCAAGTTAGAATGCAACTGGTGAAGTTTCTTAGTCAGAGGCTGATTTGGGAATACAGAAATACAGAAAAAAAAGGATTACAAATACAATGGCCAAGCTCTTTTCATTTACTTCAGTGGGTCTTACTTTCAGAGATGATCTGCACACATCCCTAAAAGCAACTGTGAGGCTACCTTTGGAGACTAGCTTGACTATAATGTGCTATTATGGCAATAAATGAGTTTCAGAAAAATCCTGTTTACACATGGTCCTTGGCTTCTTGCCAGAACCTACAGGCTCAAGGCCAGTCATCTCTATTCTGGGGAAGTGAGAATAAATTTTGACTAAAGCATACCACGCTCTGGGCAAGTGCATTAATATGTAAGCAGAGCAGTAATCTCACATACAGAGGCTGGCCCTTGGATAGAGCACAAAAGTGCAGCAGTTAAACTCGCACTTCTTTGGAACTACTAAAGCTACTGTGCTTCAAAGCAGGAACATTTGGAGGCCCTTACATAAATAACCAAGGAATAGAAAACACTATGTGCAACCCAGATATAAAAGAGGCTTTCTGATGTCCAGAGTCCTAGTTAAGTACATAAACACAGAACGTGTTTTGAAATAATTTCCATTTCATAATACCTATGAGTCATGGACACCGATTTTTCGAAGAACTTCATTTTCTGTGGGCTCTGTCCAGTGAATTGCTGGGCACCTCACAGCTCGCTGACCACGGGTCACCGGCAGGAGATTCTCAGCTCATTCCCATGTCGTTCAGCCCTATTCCCCCCTCTTACCCACTGGAACCTATGGAAAACTGCCAGATAATTTTTATGTCAGGAAGGGAGGAAAGGGATGAAGACATGGGCATTTCTTTCCCATATGTGGCTTTGAAAGGGAAGTCAAGCTATGCCACATTTGGAAGGTAAATCTTCCTACATTGGTGTATGTATACATATACACACACCTCCACTCCACACTTCTAAATATACATAAAGGACATAATGATTTACTGAACAGAATTCTGGATAGAAGCAGAGTAATTATAGAACAAACAAGATTTTAATTAGTGAACACAATTTGACACTGAAGTGCAACATATTAATATGCAATTTTCAAATAAGGTTTGCTGGTCTCCAGGAGCAATACAGGCTCTTTGTAGCCTGTCTCATCAAATATCAATGAGACTTAAATTTCAGAAGTCAGAGGTGAAAATGGGATGGGCTCCTATGTCATTTAAAACTTTAAGTGCAATTTACATTTCAAAAATCACAGTTCTGAACAAGCTAACAAGAACCACACTTCCAGCTTCACACAACTCCAAGACGGTATCTGTCATTATGATTTTATCTATTTTAAGGCTGCTTGATAAAGTCAACATTCTTTACGCATTTTTTTTTTCGTTTTTCCATTAGCAATTACTAGGAAAATGTATTTGGGTGCCTGTTCTTAAAATACTGTCTGACATTTGTTCAAATCGCTTTGAAAGAGAGAGGAGATAGCAGAACATGTTTGCTTTGCTTTATGCAGCCTTCTCTCTTGTTGTTTTCCTTTTTTTTTTCTCTCTGGAAACATTGTGGTCTGATAAATCCACACTGAGTGCCAGGATACCTCAGTTAATTTTCCAGTTCTGCCACTGACCTTATCCCTAGCCTTGCAAAAGTCATTTAACTGCTCAGTACTACAGTTTGTTCCTCTAATTCGCTGCTTTGGGTCCATAAAATGCATCCTCTATGAATAAACTCTTTTCAGTATTTTCTTTGCTCTACCATTGTTTTGCAAGTATTGTGTGCATCACTGGGCTAATAATTCTTTTTAGTCTTTGTGAAGCTATTTGAGATCTAGGGATGTTAATAAAGGCATACTCCAACTTTGGAATACCTTACATTCCAGGTCAAATGCTATGTATCCCAAAAACAAACAAAAAAACCACCACCACCCCACTCCTGACTTTGATTGAATTCAGTTTTTCTTACCTGATATGACATGCACAGTCATTGATTGTTAACACTTATAATGTTTTAAATATACTTTAAATATACTGAACATATTTTTCCTGTACAAGAGGACAGGCTTATATAAATAAAACAGAGCATATCTTCTAAGGTTTTTTTTTAAAAAAAGATGTTATTTATAATTGCATAAATTCTTTAGAATATATCTTAAATTAACGAAACCATTGCATTATCTTGGCTGCAGGGAACAATCCCAAGGATTAACTCCATTATCCCCTTTTACAGACTGGGAAATAGGAAATCATTTCACAAAACTGAAAATAGAACTAAATAGATAAGGAGATTTTAATTCATCTTTCTCGACTTCAGAAGAACAGTCCGTGGCAGAGCCATGGATACAATAAACCAGAGTGCCTCACACTTAATTTTGATCATGGGATGATTCAACATTGCTTTATAATTTAACTTTATCAAAAGATCTTAATATTTATTATACAAGGTCTAAGTGATCTGCCTGTCCAATGCATCACATTTATATAAATGGTGTTCCTAATAATTAATACTTACATTCCTACAGTCCTGCGTTGATAATACACATATGTACAGATACACCTATAAAGTGTTGCAACTTGCTTCACCACTCCTAAAGTGCATCTTAGCTACTGCATACAAGAACACCACAAATTGGTTTTATTAACTGATCTCTCAGTAGTGTGACCCGTGGCTACAATGACATTTGAACATAATTTGATCTTTTTCATGCAATGACATCACTGCACTTCAAAGAAATCCTCGGGCTCCGTGTTAGCAGAGGCGGCTGAGTCAGTGTGGCCGAGTTCACAACAGCAGATGGACTTACCAGAACATGTATCACTGAGTAGAAGTTACATCTTGCAACACACAGTAACTCTCATACAAAAATATTGAATAGTTCAGAGGAAGGAAAGAAGTATTTATAGTTAGATTGCCTACACAACCTCCCCCGGTATTTAAGTGTGCTTCTCACTATGATTTAAGATTTTATGTAGTTATTATCAGATAGTATTATCTTCTCATGCTGCTTTGAAAAGTTTGGAAAATTAAAAGGAAAATTACTCACAGAGCCAAAATTAAAAATTGCATCATCTGTGACTATCTTCTTTCCACAAATTAAACACTCTGGATCAAGGATATTCCTAAGAGAGAGGGAAAACAGTAATTTTAAAGTTTTTGGATGTACTGCTCTTGGGCAACTAGTCAATAAAAATAAAAACGTGTGCAACTTTGTACTTTGGACCAAATTCTCTTCTCAGTTTTACTGAGAACTAAGCAGATTTATGCCAGCAGCTGTGAAAGGAAAATTTGGCCCTTCATGTGCCACTTTCCTGGAGGCAAGGCAAACTTTTTAACTGTTGAATTCAGTCATCAAGTGCCAAGTTAACACTCGTTATAAAACTACCTAAGTTACAGTAAGCATGGATTTAGTTTACTATGTCTTAAAACACAAGAATTGGCATATAAATAGGTTTTGAAATTATTATTTTTTTAAACAAGCAAAGCAAAGCATAAAAATAGCATCAGTTAGTGTAATGAAAATGCGATGGAATATCTGCAGGAATAATAATAAGATACAAGAAGGAAAACCTGAGGAATAAAATCCTTGCTGCATTTATTTACAAAACTCAAACATAAGTATATGCCAGCATACGAAGGTTAGCTGCAGTGGCAGAATGGCAAGACTTTCTTCACTTCTCTTTAATCCCTGCCTCCTTCACTGGGATGAGATAAGGTGACCACCGCAGGGCAGAACAGCCACTAGCCATAAAGTTAGAGCCATTTCAGCAAAGCCAATTTTGCAAATACTGTGTGAACATCACATCTAGGCACAGTTCAGATTTGTCTGCAAGGACAGTAAGCAATCAACACTGAGAGTATCTACTATTGCTCTTTCGTATCCCAGGATTACCTTAATAACCAGGCAACACAGGCCGTGCAGTAACTGTGCCCACACAGCACCCAAGCTGGATGCTGCAGAAACATTTCACAGAGGGGACAAGTGTCTATGGAAGAAGCATTAGCCATACACTTTTCCTGAGCTTCCTCAGAAGCATGTGAGCTGCTCATGACTCCTCAACAACTGCTTGAGGCCAGGTCTCCCAAACACAGAGGTAATCCTGGAAAAAAAAAAAAACAGAAACAAAATACTTCAGCATGGGAGGCAGTTCCCTTAGCATTAAAAATGCACAAGCATAAACTACCAGTCAACCAACATGCACTAACAGCACATTCAAGTGCAGATCAAGAGCTTGAGGACTGCAGAAATGGTCCAAACTAATGTGAGGAAGGTTGGAAAATGAGGAGGACTTCTTCACTCCCAAACCACACAAATTCAAGTTGTGAAAACATGAACCACATTAAAAGAGAAGAAGAGATTGATCTTCTCTAATAAGCATCTTTTCATATATAGTCCCCTAAAATACAGCTCCAGGGCAGCTGCCTTAGAATTCTTGTTCCGTGCAAATCCCCCAGCATCACAGGTTTAGAGGAAAAAAGAGAAATTTCAAGATAGAAAATACAGGGTGAAAGAGTAGTAAAAGGGAAATGACAGCATCATAAACCAAAGGTTACTGTGATGCAGCTCTCTTGGATTTAGAAAAGAGTGGTCCCTCCTCTGCAGCTCTAGGATCTTGGTCACCCAGGTCTGACTGTTGCGTCATCTCTGGTCAGTCTAGAGTCCGACAGGAATTTCAGTGCTCATGGCAGTTTATGGGAGAATTTTATCGACTAAAATGGAATCTGAGTGGGACAGAGAAAAAAATTACCAGCAGAAGTGAAATTAAAATTGGAGCACTACATACCACAGTACATTTCTTTTTATTTTTTCAATTAATTGGAAGAGAACAGCATGTTCAGTAGCTGAACATAGAAAAATGTCTTTGAAAAATACTTTTGTTAAAAATACTAATTTGTACTTGAACAGGACCTATGAAAATGATGTTCTTGTGCTCCCTCTACTGTTTCTATCATAGTGGCAAATTGGCAGCCTAGGAGGCTTTGAAGAACCATGTATATCCCTTCATATTCTTTGAACAATACTGATATCTAAACAAAAAAGTGATCATTCCTGCAAAAAAAAGGATCTTCAAAAGAAAAGAAATGTGTTTTAAAGATTAAGAGCAAACAGCACTATCTCTCTGGAAGGGAACCTTTCACACAAAATTCAATGACACAAACGTATTTGGACATTCTTAAGATTAGTCTATTCAACTAAGATTATAAAGATAACAGTACACAAGTTGTGAGCAGTGTTGTGATTTAAGATATATTATTCTTATTTACTCTAACTCACAATTGTTTAAATTATTTAGCTAGACTACAGCACTAACAACCCAAATATGGTCTTTTTAAAATACAAGCTGTAAGAAACATATTACTACTTTTATATCTTTCTTACTCTCTGCATCGACAGAAGAGATACCAATGCTATCTATCAGAAGAAACATCGACAACAACAAACTCCGAAACATTTAAATTTTGCAAAATATTTCATCTATTAACAATTAATAGCATATGGACATGAGACTTACCAAAGTGGTAATGACTGAAATTCTTAACTCATTATCAGCAAAAGGAAACACCAAATTTCATATTTCTCAAAGTGGGATTCTCCTCTATCACATGCTTGTGCTTTCTCTGTAGTAGAGGACTTTTTATTATTATTATTATTATCATTATTATTATTATTATTATTTTGCCTTGGTTTCACACTACCTTATTTTAATCCTTAGAGTAATAATATTTACAATTTTTAAGAGGGTTTTCTTATAATAATGATTGTATCATTGGTTTTGCAGAAAAATCATCATAATTTACACTTTTGTATATATGCAAAGTGCACAATAACTACTACTGTACTTGGAATATTACTAAAGAAAACATACCTCTTATAAAATGGGAACATACTTATTTTCTCAGCATATCAAGTCTGATGTGAAAGTGACCTATATAAGCATAAAAATCTATGCATTTCCAGCTAACATGAGCAAGAAAGTTGTAGGTTTTGCTGTAAACATTAAGCAAATAAGTCTGTAAGAAATATTGTTTCATTCCAATTGTAAAATAGACACATCACTCATTAATTTACCTGGCAACGACAGTTATTCAATAAACAATTTTATTGTATTATTTTGCTGAAGAAAGAGTTATGTTTTTATAATACATTGGATTTCAATGTTTAAGTGTTACTCTGGCACAATACATTACTGTCCATGTTTGTTTTTATAGTCATTTAATTTCAAACCATCTGACTTCAAATATCTTTGCAGTATATTCTGCAGTACTGTGTTATTTTCCTACCCAAGTTTAAAAAAAAAATCATAATTTGAATATTATTACTGTATAAAAAGGGACTAAAAATACAAGAAAAGAGCATTTTCCAAGATGAACCATCCAAAAATGTTAAATTCTAGAAAGAATTACTAAAAAGCTAACTTCCCCCACCAAATGAGATTAGATCTATACTTGTTATTTAAAATATCTGTAAGTAAATCAACAGCCATTGATGATGAGATCTTCAGCAAAATTTTCCATTGTATTTAAAAACTCCTGACAAGATGTACAGACTATATTTGAAGGCCACCATTCAATCCAAGTGCTGGAGTCCAAAGGGTACTGGAATCTAAAAAGACAACAGAAGATATACATTTGCCTATAAAATCTGGGGAGGAAAATAGCAAACAAAAATTACAGTAGGAAACAGATTGCTTTGAGTTTATCATCTTGTTTTCAGCTTACATAGCTGAAAACTCACACTGGATAACAAATCCTGGTCAAAACAAAAGAATTATCTATTGTATAATATATCAGAACTAGCACATCAAGATTAGGATTAAAACTGAGCATATGCTGATGATAATCTGCTTACTTGAAATTATAACCAATGTTTATCTTTAAGGCTTCTTTTCCCATGATCAAATACTGCATTCCAGGGCTCAGCTCAACATCAGCACAGGTCTTCTTTTTAACAAAGGTTACTTCATTATTTTTTTGAGCAAAAGCCTTCCCTGCAGTAAAGTAGAACATCAAGAATTGGAAGATTCCACAAAGAAAACATCCAGTCACTCATATCTATTATACATAAAAAACACATTCAACAATACAGTAGAGCCAATGATCTATTTGCTACAGACAAATAACAGGTAAACTTGATAAGATGAAACATATGCTTCCAGCAGTCTGAAATTAATATTCAAGAATTTTTGAATGAAATCTGAATGGCAAATAAGACTTATACACACTAGGTTATTATAAGGCCATATGCAGTGATCACCTTCAGAGTAAAGATGGGTGAATATCAGCTTTGGTTCTGCATGGCCTGTGAGAAGCTCATTTTCCTAGGAATAAAATATTGAGTGCTCAAGAGCATTCTAAATTAAGTCCTCTCTCATTGGGCAGAGGTATATCCAGCCTACAAAAATCTGAGAACCACCAAGGCAAGTTATAGCCCTACATCTCTCCCACTTCAATCACAGTGAATATATTAAGAGAGGGCCTACAGGAAATGAATGGGACAGATTTAAGCAATAACTCGCATCTGATTTAGTTATGGAACATGTTCACCTTGTTTACAATTAGCTGTCATGTAGAAAAGCAGCTCAAAAATACACTAAACAAAGTTTGCCTTTTTTAAACTACTTTCCAATCAAATTCTCAAACTTGAGGCTTTCTACTTGCATGAAATGACCAGGTTTGACTGTTGGTTTCTGTCAGCTGCTTCAGTGTTCTCAAGCAGGCAGCTCCTACTCTAAATGAAGTAATTACATGGATTAAAATTAGGACACTGACCTCTCTTATAGACATCTAGAAGAACTGCAGCATACTTAACAAAAGAACCTTCTTCAGTGCGAGATAAGATGTCCACTTTATAAACTGCAAAATAACAGAAAACAAACTTTTTCAGAGAGTACAGGGAGCATTTATGCTTCTCTACCCCAATATGTCACATTCATACACTTCGTGTCAAGGCTAATCATTTTTAATCACTAAAAGTGTAATTGGAGCAAAGTGTTTTATGGCGGGAAAAAAAGCAAGCGTTTTAGTGCAAACATGACAAACAGGAACGTCAATTCAAATATTACCATATGCAATGTCATCCTGGCATGCAGCTTCTCGCCGGGTATCAGCAGTTATCGACTGATCTAGTCTCTCTTGCATCCTGCTACACTCAGCTACATTGAGAAGAAAAGAGAATATTAAGAGAATGTAAGCAGATGTCCTCATATCATCATGAATCTCTACTTGCCTGGGATACTCTGCTCTAAGAAACACAGGAATTATGGAATTGCATGTTGGAACAGTAAATCTTTAAAATTTTAGCCAAAAAAATCTCCCCTAGTTGTCTGAAGTTAATCTAGTCAGACATGCATGGTTTAACTGCACACATCTTTCCTTAAATTTTCAAATGTAAAGTTTTTTTTTCTGTTTTTAAATAGGATAACAGCTGTGTTCTTATGAGCATTATTCCTTGTGATTAGCATACTTTTTTTCTCCCCTCAAAGCAGTAAACTGCATTCTTACCAAATTGAATGGGAAAACACTTTAAAAAAGAAAGTTTACCTTCCATGCATTTACATTCATTCCCTTCACATAATCTCACAAGTTTTTCATCTCCATATGGGTTGTATAACATAGTGCACTGTTTATCTAGAAGACCAAATAATAAATATTAAATTTCTATTAAAACAAGCAAATTCCTGGAAGACAGCGCTAAAATGTAGTAAATCAGAAATTCCTTTAGATTAAAATAATAAGGATTAAAAAGCTGTGGAAGAAGGAGCAAAAATAATCATGACTTTGAATACCCGGTACACATACCTGGTGCATGATATTCATAGACAGTGAATGTGGCAGGATTTATCATCCCAACATGGAAAAGTTCACTTATTCTGAATTCAACACAGAGGAAATTATTAGCTGGCACCTGTTGAACAGATACGTGAATGAAGGAGCCCAAAAGGGAACATGGTCATTCCTAA
This sequence comes from Tinamus guttatus, assembly GCF_000705375.1. The sequence goes on along the minus strand of NW_010587608.1, from coordinate 135,835 downwards.
GACATCAAGTAATGCTTACAGTTATGGAAAGGATAACATACAGAGTCTATCTGCAGAATAACATGCCCATCTTTAACCTCATAATCTGCAATCAGTTGATCAACTCCACTTGCAAGCTGTAGGGGAAGAAAGAAAAAAATACTTTTATGTGACAGGATATCTTGCATATCTGTTTTAAGCAAGAGGAAGAACAGGAAATGCAGCAGTCTTACAGTAGTCAGGTCTTCTGTATTAGCATCCAGTCCACTAACTAAACCTATATCCATCACAGCATGTGCAGACCCTGACTGTGGCTCTCTCATGCTGGGCTTGTACCTAAAATAAATTAAAAGAAAAAAAAATTAGCTGTACTTTAAAAGCAATTATAGGTAAACAGATCTGAAATTTAAAAGAAATCTTTGGAAACAATCCCAGAAAACCTTGAGGAAAATTTTACAAACATCTAGATCCCTGTAAATCCATAATTAAACTAAATATTTCAGATGAGTTATTTCAGATTTATAACATTCTAAAGCGTAAAGGAGGTAGTGTCAATACTTATGTTCCAGAAGTATCCAGGCATAAGTTAAAGAAACTCTCTCCCTCAAGCCATGACCTTTGGTCCTACATTTATTCATACGTATATATAAAAGGGAAGAAAAAGGGAAAAGAAACAACAGTAAATGCAATTAACAAATGAGAAATAGCAAATAAAAACATTTTAATAATTTAAAAATCAGAGAAATTCATTACAAAAGTGCTAGTCGATATAATATTAAGACAATAAATTAAGAAAAATCAGAAGACCAGAACGCATTTGTAATATTCTTACAGGAATTTCATTATGCACACATAAGGCATTAATTCCTTCCCCTGGCACTGCTCCAATTCCTTAGCAGGTCAGCTGGGAATTCCACCTTTGTATGAAGGAATGTGGAAGTGGTTAGGAAAATCAGGACACTTAGAACTAGCATCTGATGTAAATGAAATCTTCACATGCAAAACATAGGCCCAGTCACTGGAAGAAAACAAAAACAAAACAAACAAACAAAACAAAAAGAAACCACAAAAAGCTGTACTTACTTTGCACAAGCCTCTAAGCGCCCAAGGGGCTCCCCGCCTTCTCTTCTGTAACCTTTTCATACCAAGAAGAAAAAAATAAATGATTTTATAACTCTTCGAAGCTTATCAGAATCCTTATTAGCACTGTCATTATTGAAAGATTCTTTTTCCCTGTTTTTGATAGCTGCTTTTCACAGGAACTCACTATGTAGCCACAAAAAAGCAGCACACAGTTCCTGTGTAATTCAGGTGAACTGTCAGCTTTAATGTTTAATGTGTTTTATATTAGTGTTATTGAAACTCCATGGGAAATATGCCTTTTCTGTTTATTTATTTTTATTTATTTCTTCTTAATAAGACATATTTTGTTAAACAAAGTGATCTTTTTTCCTGACCTAAGTAACAGTATTTAAAATCATTTTACCTTTACCATCATCACTCTTTGGAACAATCTTCAGTTCAAAATTACATGTTTCTTCCGAAGTACCAATTATATTATATACGGTCCTCACCTATATACATGCATATAAAAACAGACCAAAATAATAAAAACACTGAGTGTACAATCCTCAAGACTGGCATAAATTTAAAATTGAGAATATGAAATTAGGAAAATATGATAGAAGTAAAAACAAGTCTGTACAGCTGGATTATTTTAATTGGTGCAAAGCCCAATAAATGATCAGCACAGACACAAATGTAAAGCCCAGCACTCTTGCTGATTTTATTAAAAGACTGAAAATATTATCCAATAGGATCCTTATGAGCAGGAATACTAGTACTCAAAAAATAAGTCTTAGATGTTAAGTTCAATGCTAGAAGAAGCTGTGAAAGATTAGAAAAAACCACCATGGTCACAGACACACTATAATTGTTTCTTTCAACAATGCAAATGAACAATACCTTAATGACACTGCTTAATGAGCAAAACATAAATAGTAGAAAAATCAGAATTAAGTGATTTCAAATTGGTCATTAAGTGGGGATTTCCTCATTTGGCTGCCTAAGCAGGGGCACTCAATATTGCCTCTGCACACTTACATTTACTGTAGCTAAGCCAGTGCTGCTGCCAGTGCTTACATATATGTCATCATCCAAGGGTGCCTAAAGGAACAATGTTAAATAAAAATAGATTTAAGTTGATAATAAGGGTAGGACTATTAGCAATAATAATTCAAGTCAGATAATCCACCTTATGTTACCCCTCCCCCCTCTCCCCCCCCTTTTTTTTCTATTTTTAATACAAATTAAGGTCTCATGCTATAAACGGCTTCTACAAAACATTCAGGGGAAACAAGCAGAGAGATACTAGATTTAAATGAGCATGCAAATTAGCAGAATGGGATTTTTAAAGAACAAAGTCCTCCAATGTCTGCTGTGTCAAATCAATGCCCGTATCCTAAAACAAAAAAGCAGACATAGTAGCAAGTTTAACAAGTCACTAAGAATGCTGCTTTCGCTTTACAAAAGCGATGTTATTCACTCACTGTCACAGTTTTTCCCACAAAATTGTCTTCTGTCAATTTAAATGCATTGAGATCTCCATTGTGTTTGTATGCGATCTTAATATTCATGTCCAAATTAAGGCGTTTGACAAGAAGTGAATATTCAGTCAAGGCCTCAAGTGCATTAATTGTATCCTGTCAGAAATCAGATATAAAGAGTTACTTCCAGGAATTAAAAATAATAATTTATTTTCTGCCATTTAATCAGGAGTACACACAGCAATAAACATTATTATCTAACCAGCTTAGCTGTTACTCAGTGGTACACTTAAAACCCCAGTAAGGTATTTAACACCCTACTCTTAGGCATGCTTGGACAATTTTAAAATACGTCAACGTGTACTAAAAAAGATGTAAGCAAAGATTAATAAAGTATTTATCACTTTCTCTTTAATAGATTTATTCCTATAGTTTGAAAAAAAAAAAAAAAAAGGGGGGGGGGGGGGTCGT
>NW_010587608.1:113161-132028 GCF_000705375.1 Tinamus guttatus | reverse complement strand
ACCACAGAGCGATATCATCCCTGAAATCAGATCTCTTGGTGGTGAAGATGACCTGTTCTGAAAAGCTCTGTCTTGCCTTCTCCTGTTCAAGACAAATACGCCTTCTATCATGTGTATAAAAATGATTAAAATATTTCAGTCACACCATTAGCCTAAAGAAATTATATAGCTTTATAAATATTCTTAAAGAGTGAAAAAAAATCAAATCTGAATATAGATTGGAATCAGCTGTACCTATGACAAACGCTTCCTTCTTCAGTGCAGAGAACGCTGACTGTGCAGAGGGATGGCTCAAGTCCACGAGAGATAAAGCGTAGGCACTTATGGCCATCGTAAAGGGGCTTTCAGCAGATCGCACATTTCTCAGCAAATAATCTCCTGCTCTGTTTTTAGCATCATGGATTCTCTGAGAAGATAAACAATCTACAGCTTACATGTTACATGCATTTAAAGAAACACATCTATGAAGACAAAATGGACACACACAGTATCTTCTACAACCTTATGTCCTACTTACCTGAGTAGGACATATTTTAATGGTCTTCTCAATTCCAATAAGAGAAAATGCTGTGAGATATAAAGATTTTTCTTTAGCTTCTGTAGGTAATGTTCCCTACAAAATCAAATACATAAAAATAATTAAATAGAAAAAAACAGGTCACTCAAGAAACTTTTTAACAGTTTAAATGAGTAAAGGAACACAAATCTCTGTAGTGAGTGTCAAATGTGCTGGGAATATGTATATTTTATATGTGTATATATATCAACCTATATATTATTTTTCCCTAAATTCTAAGAAATGGCAAGTAGCTGCTAGTACTGGGAAAACAGAGAAGTATGTAGGAATGTGCTGAGCTTCCCTTAATTTACAGGACATTAGCAAAGTTATTTTGTCTAGATGATCTGGTCAAATCAAGCCTAAAATATCTCGCATTCCTAAGACATAATACATTCACTTTAGCTTTTCATGTAGACACAAAAATAAATTCATTTTCATACCTGTAGTTTCACTGGTTGATAACTTGAAAATTCACTGAATGACCCATCTGGCATTTGACAATTATCAATAAGCCACAGAAGTGAATTACAGACAGAAATGTGATCAAGACTTATATATTTATTAACTTGTCCAAAAATCCTTAAAGCAAAAGCTGACAACCTGGCAAGGAAATCAAGCAGAATATAGTTGTTTTGATTAGTAGATTTAAAAAAAAAAAAAAAAAAAAAAACTTACTTGTACCATTAAAAAAAAAGTGTTCTTGGCTATTTGATATTTCCTAATCTTAAGTCAGATAGAAAAGTAAAGAATTAAATCAAGATTTTTCAATCCATCTTTCTAAAGAAAAGATCTCTTTAACTCACCATGTGCTAGCTTGTCCGTTCTTCCACATGCTATATGAGAAGTCAGGTTTTCTGAATGACAAGATGCCTACAATTCCTAAGGAATATATTAGGCAGATTTAGTGGTTATGGAAAAAAAGTTATATTAAAATGATATTTGCTCACTCAGATATATTATCTTAATCAAATTCTACGCATCTCTACAACTCTAAAATAAGAGAAGATATGTTTTTTATACCTTCTTTCATCTTTCTCCTCATTTCAGTTCTTGAAGACAAGGTTCTAGGACCCAACAAATGCCAATTATTTGATTGCTCCAGGTAGTGAAACACGTAAAATACTGGGACAATACTCATAAGCTCTGCCTCCGCACTGCCCTTCGGCAGGTTAGTGAGAGACTTGAAACCATCAGGACTGAGGACTGTGGCAATCACTTCACCCATAAGATGCCCTGTGGGGGGAGAAAAAAAAAAAAAAAAAGATTTTAAGGGGTAACCCAAGATGAACTGTAGGGCAGAATCAGGTTCATATTAGAGGACAGTAATTTCATATTAGTTATTCAAACTTCTGAAGTCATCTCTAGATCCTTTCCACAAAGAGAACCTAGAAATAAATTCATACAAATTTAAACAGAGGAGTAATAAGAAATAGAAGCCAAAGTATAGCAAAAGTAAACATGCAGTAGGCTAAAAGTTTCCATTCAAATTACCTTTTACACTGATACTTCTATCAATTTTCGTTTTAGGCACCAGATCCAATGGAATTTTATATCGAAATTCTTGTCGTCTCTTGATTAAGCCTACAATAGAAAATGTGGCTATAGCATATGGCAGGATCTATCAATCAATCAATGGAGGATTCAGATGCAATTGCAGGATTTAAAGACTAGAACTTAATAACAGAAACACACCTGAATGCACATGTAAGCCGTATCAACTATTAAAAAAGCAAAGCAAAAACAAACAAAAAAAAACAGATTCAAACACTTATTAATCTTTCTTTGATGTTAAGAGAATATATGGTTTTGACACAGTTTATTACTACAGATTTGCTTTTGATTAAATGGAAACATATTCTATTTAAAATCGTCTTGCTAGTTGGTATTAAGGCTCACTGAGAAAGCTAGGTCTTCATACTGTGTTAAAAGATGCATACGAAGTTTCCTTTAAGAATTTAATCGAACTAGTCTTGAAAGACTAGCTCTTTTGATGGATTTGTTGGTGTATTAAAGGACAAGAAAACCATGGAAATGACACAGGAAAGGACATACATCAGGAAGCAGAACCGTTCCTTTTTGTTATTACTCAAAAGTTGACTGTCATAACTGCATGAAATAACGATATGAAAATATAAACAAAAACAGATGAGATACACATATAATCAATTCTCATACCATAAACACCATTCGGATCCAAAGTAAAGCCTGCATGAAGTTCTCTCTTAATTCCTTCTGGCTGAAATTAAGAAAGAAGAAATAAGCAGAAAATGGAAATACTTTTGCTTAATCATACATACTAGCTGAAGCAACAGTTTAAAACTATAGTATACTAGCCTTCATGCTTTTCTACGAATTTCTTATATTCTTTAATAAGACTTAATAAAAAATAAAAATAAAAGCTTAGGAAAATATTAAGTTACAAAAATAAAAAGCAATTAAAATATAAAATTAAAAATATAGATTTCTATTAAGTAGGTTTAGACAGTTGGAAACTCAGAATAACTTAGAATACATTTTATTTATTAAGATACAGATTGATAGATATGGAGATATACAAGTTTCTGAAAATTCTAATATGCAAGGGTTAAAAACATAAGCAGTTAAATACTCAGTCATGCATTTTTTCACTGCATATCTCCTAATTAATTCAATGATATCATGTGAGATCTGGGAATCAGATAATATTAAGATATAGCAACATAAATATTGCTATATATTTGATTTCATATACTTCTTGTGAATGTATCAATACAAAATTGGAAAATATTTAAACCCTTTTTTTTTCCCCTTACCATTACACGTAATGTTTTAACTACAATTTCACTATTCTGGGCAGCCAACAGTGTAAAGTTGATAGTATGAAGACCTAATTCCAAAGGAAGTATTCTGAATGTTATTGGTAATGATGAACCACCATTTAGATACTTGAAGTTACAAGTGCGTGTCCTCATTCCAGTAGTTGCAGTATCTCCAAAAGTACAGATTCCATCGCCTGCTGCTATTTTAACACAGAACTGAAATGGAGAGATTAAAAATCTTCACTTTATGACACGTACAACAGCAGAGAAAAGTGAAGTCCATTGAACTATTATAATGAACATTCCATTGCTGTAATTCTTTTTCTGTTTGCAAGGGGCAAGTGTCACTAACTTTGGAATTACTATTGCTTGTGCCAGAGAGACACTAAGAAATGGTCACTACCAAGACCAAGAAGTCACTCTAATACTCATCATACAAACACCTTAGCATATTTTTTTTCTGAAAACTTTCCAAGATTATTTTTCACTCTTCTGTTTTAATGCATTTCTTTAGGAATGCTGCTTTCCTACTAAAACCATAGACAACAATCTGCTAGTTGTGGAGCAGGTAATTTCCCAAATTCTATCATTTATTTGACATGTTGTCCTAACATCTGAAATAGAAAAAATGATCTTAGCTTTTCACGAATACAATTACACCACGTTCAAAGTTGTTGGCAAGAACATGACAACTTTGTCATCAGAAGCATGGCTGGAGATGAAGCTTTTAATGACTGCTTTTCAATGTTACACAGTTAAGTAAACTTTTAAAATACTTTTACAGCTCCCCCCCCTTTTTTTTTTAAACAGAACTCACAAATTACCTTAATTACTGAATCTCCATAGTTATAGACTGATCCTTTTAACTCAATTTGTTCTCCTCGCACCACAGAATAAGGAACATAAACACTCAAGAAGATATCTTTTAAAACCTGCACTTCCAGGGGCTCAGCAACACATATACCTGAGAAAATGAAAAACATAAAAATCATACTATCTTGTCCATACTTACAATAAACAAGTTTGAAGGGCTCTTCATAGCCCTGCTGCCTTTATTGATGGCTTATCGGTTTTTCAAAAGGTGCTTTGAGATTCTTTGGCTTCTTTAAAAGTGACCAGGCTCTTGTGTTCTCTTCCAAGCTGCTATCTGCTACTCTTCTAATGTACTCACACACACGCCAGTCCATTGGGCTTCTGCTTCCTCCTAATCCTAGCAGCACCTCTTCTGTTTGGATTATCGTATGTATCAGACTGTTTCTTTAGTTCTCCCAGTCCCTAAGCTATTGATAGCAGGACACTGCAAAGCAGTGCCAAGGACCAGTCGTCAAGTATCTGTGCTCTTCCTCCTCCTAGTCAGCTATTATGGGTCACTATCAAAGACAAAATATTAGGCTAGACACACATTTGTTTTGACCAGTGTGGCCAAATCTTACATTCGTAACAACAAATGAAGTAATTTTCTTTAAATAAAGGTATATTCTGATGTTTTCTTTTCCTGACTAACCACCAAAAAAAAAATAAAGTTATATCTTAGAACAACATGGCAACAGAGAAAGGAAGATCTGCAAAATCCAAACAGAAAAATTCCCTAGTTCTTTATCTACAATCTAATTTGTTTACGGTACCTACCTTTATCAGATATGCCAACACCTTGTATTTCCCAGGTAGTCAGTGAATCAGGCAGAGTAATAGAAAGAGTCTTTGACCTGTGTTTAGAAGTGTTTTACAGTTAGCACATTTATGTATCAAAGTTATTTGTTAACACCATCAACAAATCAACAGGAAGACAGTCTGTGCCCAGAGCAACTCCTGTACCTAATATAGACCCAGACAAGAAAAGCGCTAACGCAGAACAGGACCTCTGGATTTCTGTTTGCAAAGGTTTCGTTTTGGCTGACCTTACAGAAATTTGTGTTTAGCAAGGTCAAAAGTGAACGGAAAATTGCCTTAGAGGCAGCAGACATCTTCTCCCGCACACAGGAAAACATGGCATAAACAATGTGCTGTACAAAACTGCATTTTAGCACATTTCACAAGCAGTACAGTTGAGGCTACCCTGGTTACCTTAATTTTAGCATTTACTTTCTAAAAATACTGATGACTTAGCCCAATGTTAGTAACTGATTGAGAAAGCAGTACCTTGAGGAAACTTGATGAACTTCCCATAACCAGCTTTCAGGGAAATAACTTCGCACATCTGCTTTTTCCAATTCCAATGCAGACTCAAAATCTGAACATAAATAAAGCAAGTAGAAAAAAAACTGCCAAAAGGCAGCCAAAGGCTTCAAAATCATCATCCGTTCCTTCTGTAATACTATATCATGCCTATTTCTTAATTAAAGAAAAAGCTAAATACTCTCATCAAAAATCTTGTGTTTTCTGATCTCACATGTAAATACTCATCCATTAGCCATACACTATAACTTGTGGACTAGCAATTGCAAGGAGACTGGGAGACGAGAAAATCTGTGGTCCCACTGATTTTTTTTCCCAAAAAAAAAAGTACATTTAGTTGCTTTGGGCCTGGGAACAGGATCCAAAGATTAGCCCCTGCCCAGTACTGAAGTTTGGCATTGCCTTCAGAGATAGTGATGCTCCCTTATTGCTCATCTCCTTGTTTTAAACATGGATGAAACACAGCTCTCCAGTGCAGCCCTTGCTGACCGAGGAATCAGACAAGATCTTTGGATTCTGGCAAAATTTCTTCTATAACAACCCTGACATACTAAAGAGAGCTTAAGGAACAAGGCAATCAGCTGTATGCCTTTCAGTATTCTACACGAGGTATTTCATCACAAGTCCAATCGAGTTAAACTCCAGTACTTACACATTCTGGCCTATTCCGCTCTCCCTGCCGCAGTTTGTTGGCAAATTCACAGCACTCCCTGAACGCCGAAACGCACCTTTCGCCACGCCGAATTCGTCGAGCTCTGTCACTGCAAGTCTCACTGACTGGATACGCTTTTACTCCAGACATGCAACAATTTTGAATTTGTCGACCATAACTAGATACTGAAATAATAAAATAAATTACCCAATCCCTTCCTTGAGATGGAATTTTTACTTTAAAATATATTTTTAACTAGTTATAGCAAAGCTATTTTTAAAACTTGCAGAATGAAGACATAGATTTGAGGATGAACATAGACTTGTCAATTTTAAATATTGGTGACACATCGACTAAGTCACTACTATTCTCAATTAAAAATATAAAATAGATAGAGGAGTTTATTTTACTTGAAGACTTAAAATTTCTTCTGACAGGCCTTGGTCCTTGGCAGATTGTTACTGGAAAAGGCTGCCACATGGTAGCACTGTAAGTTTTGAGGCTATATCTCTTCAAAAGCAGAAAAGAATGTGAAATTATGCTAAATTTTAAGAATATACTCAAGTCTCAGCAACTTCAAACTATGCATATTGCTAAGAGGTTTTATAAATGTGGTCCTCTACAGTGTTATCATCAATATTTGTCAATCTCTCTACACCCTCTATACAAGCAAATGCAGTAATAAAAGTGCAAATCAAGATTCTAGTTACTTCTAAGGGACATGATCTTTTTAAATAATTATATATTTAAATGGAATTTTTAAGCACCTTTCTTGAGTATCTGTTCCTCAAAATCAGACCTTTTGGTTCTTAAAGTTTCCCTGCAAGTTTCATCTGTTAAAAACAAAAATACAAAATTGGTAATGTCTTTGTAATAGCATAGCTTTAAAGTAATTATATAAAATTACATTCTCTTTTAATTATTAAAAGTTATGCTCATTTCAGTTACAATGACATTGCATAAGCCAAAATGTTTTCCTTCTTCAAATCATATTTCTTGGCATATATGTTCTCTCATAATTTTATTAAGCTCCAATACTACAACTATGTGCCACAACATAAGACTTCAAAAGAGAAAAAACACAATTTCATGGTTAAAAAGTACATAATATACCTGCTTCATTTGAATCATCAGCATTTGCATTAGTTAAAAATGTAAGCCCTGCCATTCGAAACACATCAACGTTGTTCCGTCCTCCTCCAGCACCACATCCTAGGTCACTCTTTTCCAAATGTAGCATTACCTGAGGAAAAAGTAAATCAGAAGCTAATTAAAATGTGGATCATTATATGATATTGTATGACAAATGGGGATATTACAGCTTTGCGAAAAAGGCCATTTCTATCTGGAAGATATTTTCACAACACATCAAAATGTGCCATTTACTAATTCTCTTATCTAATCCAAGCACCAGAACCAACTTGAACACTTTGCTGTGGCACAAAGCTCACAAGTCATGTTGTTGAATCACGCAATAATGCGGCCACAACACATGCCATACATCAGCTTGTTGAAAACCGGGTATTTTTACAGAATGGTGCTACAAAACAGACTCAAACGATACAAGGTTGGTGCAAAAGCCCTTCCGTTCCTAGCCTATATACATTGTATCTGACTGCTCAGAATTGTTGCAGAACTGTAACATTTTATCACAGTAACAAAAAGCTTTCAGTGACCGTGATATTCATACCTTGCACACTTACGTGTTAAATTCCGCAAAGACTGAAAAACTCTATAACCCACTGAATAGATTTTGCCATTCCTTTTCCCATCAGTATGCCTTAAAAACATATTTTGATTATAGGAAGTACTAAGAAACACAATGCTTTAAACAAGGAGCTCTCTAGTATGGTAAACTATTACTGGTCAAGTTTGAATGGTTCTGGTGAGTCATCTCAGATCTCTCTAAAACCACAATTTACTTTTACTGGAAATTAAAACATCAAAAAATAATTCTTTTTATTGTTTCTTAACTGATAGTTCTTAACCAGCAACTTTTATTCTGATTTTATTTGCTCTTTTTCCTATTTTCATGCTTATTGAATGCATGAACCATAAAAACAACTAAAATATGAGCATAACATCTAGCAATTTCTTTTTCTTTCATGGCTACTACTTAACTTTTTCCGCAGCTCTCTTTCCTCTTCCTGTGACTCCATACACTGCTTTGTCAATAGATGACAAAGCAACGAAGGAACTGAACTGGGTTTTCATGTTAAGTGATGTGGTTTCTCCTGGCTTCAGCGTCTGTTTGCTTGACAGCAGATTAGTCTATAAATTGAAAACAAATATTGGTCATTTTAAAAGCATACTGTTCAAAAACAGCATCCAAAGGCAAGCACCTTTAATGCGTGGGAAGTGTTAAGGAACTTGAGTAATTCAAAGTAAAATCTCATCATAAAATGAGTGCACGCCTACAAGTTTTAGTGTCCAATTTACTACTCACATCAAGCCTATTCCCACAGTTCTGTTCCACATTCAGCCAAACTGAATCAGCTACTAACTCAGCAGTTTCTTCTCCCATGACAATATAGTAAACAACAAGGCGGGCTGAAGGAACCATTTCTTGAGTTATCTGAAGATGTAGGTGCTCATAATCCAAATCCTTATTCCTCTCTTGAGTTCCAAAGCTTATGATCTTCCCTTTTGATATTAACTATGATAGAAAGACAAAGAATAAAGAAAGTCAAATTTTATACTGAGTATACTATACTCAATGCAATAACTTACATGCAATAACTATTTTGTGTTTAAATATAATTCAATATACACAAAAATGCATCTGGAATGAGTGTGTCTACTTCAAGGGAAAGGGACTCTCCTCTTCATCCTCTAAAAAAGAAGCACTGGTAAAAATTAATTAATACAGGGCTGAATTTTTTTCACTGAGACCAATTTCTCTTAATTCCTTCCCCTCCCTGCCTCACTGAAGTAATTGCTCATGTCAGCATTCTATATGACAAAAGCAGTAGAAAATCTGAATAGTTGTCTGAACTGCATACACTTATTGCTGCAGATAGCTCTTGATAGTGGAGGTTCTTCATTCTAGACCATTTATTTAATCACAATACAGTATTTCATATGGAAACATCTGTTACTTACCAAATAGCTGTAGTGATGTATTTTATGAATATAGTGACTGCGTGGGTATACATTAATATTTATGAAATCGCCTACTTGCACGATTTTGTGGTTTGAAGCCCAGTCGACATAAAGATAACTCTGGCTTAATGATGAATAAGCCTTTGCTTCATATGTTTTAGTTGCTTGGTTTTCATCTGAAAGATTTGGATCTGCAGTTCTAACCTAAGCGGTATGAATAGCAGAAAAAGCTTTGTAGTAAAGGAAGAAACAAAAACTGGATATCCTGACATCTGAAAAGTTTAGGTACAAAACGATATTTAAGAAAAACAAATAAGCACAATATTAGAAATGTTCTGTAATATATTGTTCAGGGGGGTTAATAAAATAAAGGCCAACTAAAGGCTTTCATGTTTTCTTTAATAAAAAGATCATCAAATCCAACTAAAATGTTAGTATAGAAATTGAACCTATAAATAGAGCAGACAAGGCCAATAATACACCTCTCTACAGCGATGGACAAGCACTTTCAGAGATTTCATTCTTATGTGATTGATTTAGACCCTGTTTTTTTTTATAATATTAAGAAATTATGTGACAAATTAGGATATACACTTTTTTCTTATTCTCAGAAAAAATAGTTTTAGTACAATTTAATATACAAATGATGTGTTGTTATAGTATTTACATTTCATAACTTTAGCAATTTCCAAAGTTGAGATTGTGACCAACTTTTGAGTGCAAAATCTTTCCATCTTTGTTATTCATTGGCAAAAGTACACAATTGAATCATTTAAGAAATAAATTAATGACAGAATTTAAACTCACTTGAAATTCTAATATTTTGTTATTAGATGGAATATTGACAGCAAATACAGCCGTTCCATCATTCACACTTGTTGTTCTTCTACCAGCCTCTGAGCCCTCAGGTAACACCTCGGTCTCATCCATTTGCTCGCTCAGTGATTTTGCAGTCACAATTATGGGGACGTTTCCAACAAAGTTATCTACCGTGTTTTTCACCTGCACCTGTTCAGTGAAATACAGAAAATGAGAATGAGAGCATTTTCAAGTAAAAATATACTAAAAGATGCCATTGTTAGTAATATTTTCTGTGGTTTCTAAATTTCTTCAACAGTAGTAAATGAAAAAATTGATCACTGAAATTAAAAGCATTTTAAGGGTAGACGGACAGACCCATGACAACACATGCAAAGAAAAGAATCTTCTGCATTATAGGCTACATGTTATAACATGCAAAAATATTACTTATGTTAATTAACCTTAATGAAGAATGGAAGTCCAGGCTTCACGAAGAGAGGAGTGGCAACCAAGTTCAGTTTGTAAGGAGATACAGCATATATGACTCCATCAAACTCTGCTTCTCCACTAAGGCCACCTAAGGAAATATTATGTCCCCTTTAAGAATTACATCCTAGGGCCTGTATTTTCTCCACTTCAAAGGGTAAGTTGCAAAAAATAATAAAATGATGAATTGCACATTTTATTACTATTTATTTTATATATAGCAAACATTATACACAACATAAGATTAATACAGTAGTAAGAATAACCTCTTTGCTACAATGAAGTCTTTGCACCTAAGGATTCAACTCAGTGTGAAAACATAGGGCAAAGAAGTTCATCCCTTAAAAATGTTAACACTGAATGGGCTCTTCTTCCCTGTAAACTTTTGAAGAAGGATTTCTGAATACTAAAGGAAGTCTGATACCAAGAACATTATCTGTATAGATTTGTTTTCCAACAAAAATTGTGGACAAATTCAAAAAATCAGCTAAAAAGCAACTTACCTGAAGACTCTAGCACTGATGCTACAATATATAAGCGTAACCCATCCAATTCTTCTAGACTTTGAAACCCTATAAAACTAACTGCTTTTTTGCTGTTAAAATTGATTTCAGCAACTCCATTTACAATCTGGAAATGAAATAAAAATACTTTATAATCAATAATTTAGAAATATCCTATAGATATAGCATAAATAAATTCTACTTTAAATATGTTTCTGTTCAATATCTATTTTCAGAGGAACCCAAAGGCAGGAATGTTGTAATGAAGAATTTGTTCCCGGGAACTATTGATAATCAGCCAAATAATGCCACACGCTGCATGTTCTGTACGCAGGCCCAACAGAAGGCAGTAACAACACATATCTCTGTGGTTTTGGGAAGGTAAGGCCTTTTCTCATTCTTGAATGACTAAATCAAAGAGGGCAGACTAAATGAGAGAAAAAGAATTGGCGAAGAACAAACTCCCCATATCACATCCACCTAATTTCAAACTGTCTGTCTACTACCATGATGCTGTATTATAACATTTACCCTCTGCTTGATTTCTTTTGCTTATATTACAAGCTCGTGTAACAGAATAAAATCAATTGCTGGCAATGTAAACTAGAAATTGGAACGCATTTTCATCAAATTTGATGGGAAAACTTCAGTGGGGTTAGATCAATTCTGAACAGAGTACCCAAAGCCTAAAGAAATTGGGCTTGTTTATTCTTACCTTAGTTACATGTAAAGCACGAGGCATCATTTTTTTCCCAGTTTCTTCAATTATTCCAAAACGAAGGAAAACATCAGCACTTGGAACTCTTTTATTATAAAAATAGCTGGGAACAAAAGAACAATAGAAATGCTTTTAACATGACCATTCTAATGGATACAGCAAAGTGTTCATTTCCAGAGCAGAGTCATTTCCTAGGCAAGGAATAGAAAGCAAAGCTTCAAAGACTCCTATTTTCCTCCTCTCTATTAAAAACAACAACAACAAAAAAATCCTTAGTTCTCTTCCAAAGCAAAAAAGATTCGATGACCAGGCTTCTTGCCAAAAGAGAAGAGGAAGATCTCTGGACACAAGAGAATTACTTTTGAGATAAAAGATATACGTAGCTAGAAATGTATCCAAATTTCCTTACCTGGCTTTCACAGTAATCCTGAAGTTCTCAAATTTGTCAGAGCTAATAAAGCTGTTTTCTGGCTCTATGATAATGGAAAAGCTTGGCATTGCTAAAAGTTGAGCAGAAAATAAAGCAACTTAGATATATTTTTGGATGTTCAGCTACAGCTACTCAGAAGGAGGCTGCTGTATATGCTTCAAAGAATAATCAGTCAGTTTCAAGTGACTGAAATTACATTATAGCCCAAAAATAAAACCATCTGTTTGTCCACAGAGAAGCGCAAGTCATAAAAGCCCCGAGTTATCTGCAGCTAACCCGGTTCCAGATTTTATAAACTGCGGCCACATCAAGATGGCCCAGCAGACAGAAGAACAACTCTTATCTAGAGAAGCTGTGTTAATACAGTCTCATACTGATATGACAATTTAGCTTAAAGCGACATTGCTACACAGCACTACACTGCACAAAGCCACTGCCTGGTTTAATCAAAAGGCCATGTGCTAGTTCAGGCACTTCTGAGTATATTACTACATTTCCACAGAATAACCATCCTGTATTGTGGGCACACATTACCGTATTCCTTAATTTCAAATTTTGCAACAGCTGAGGTTATGAAATTCTTCTTGTACTTGGCTTCAATCTTCCAAATTCCATACCTGCAAAAAGTCAACAACCAATCACTATATTAATTCTGAAGATGAAAATTAAGCTGCTTAAGATATTTTATGTTAACAACTATTTAGAGTGAACATGTATGTTCACATCCATTTTTAGAAGATTCTGCTTGTTATTTTTTGTTATTTTAAATGGACTAAGAAATATTTTAAAGGGTTGATACAAATTTGAAAATATTATGTCATTGTTTATATCGTGTCCATCATCAATATCTTTTGTTTAAAGACTGCAAATGCAAGTGAGATCAATAAAGAGTTATTTGCTATAATCTTTCACCTGCCTGCTCTAACCCTGAGAGGAGACAAATGCCCATTTGGCTTTCCAGGATTGTTTCAATGCTGTCAGCAGGGATATTACGCATCACCTACACTATTTAACACAATTTGAATGATTTTTCTCTGCAAGCAGAAGCAGTCAAAAG
Organism: Tinamus guttatus; assembly: GCF_000705375.1. The sequence goes on along the minus strand of NW_010587608.1, from coordinate 118,747 downwards.
GCATTTATTTAATTTCAAATTGCCTCACAAACTTATACAAGTTACAGTTGCCAAGCTTCTCTAAATGTTACTATCTTATATCTCAAAGAAGAATTATTCAGCTTGCTTTAATTCACATTTTATATCCATCTCATCTTTGCCAGTTTAATATAGTAACATTTATGCAACGTTAATGAAAAGTATATTCTTTATCCCGGGTCCCAGGATATGAGTAATTGCCAATTTATCTGATGCAGTTAGCACATTTAAAAATAATTCAGAAATTCTACAAAAAATAACAAAGTAAACACCTTTGTGATAAAGAAATATTTAGAGTTCAAGCTGGATCAAAGAAGATACAGAAACATACCTGTACCATGAAAAAAGAATATTTTCAGCATGCTAGTTCTTATTTCTCACTTAACAGACAATTAAAGTTCTTGTTCTCACATGCAGTATCTTGTGCTTACAAAGGGAGTCCTCAGTGTGCCACCATCTCAAATGGTGTAAAACAAACCAGCAAGGTTCTACTAACAAAACTTTGTACTGTGGCCTAAACCAACTGTTTTACAGTAACAAAATCAACGAAAAAGGTCATTCTGAGTGCAGACCATGTAACCCACAAGCAGTCAGACCTCGACTGAGAGTGCAGCTATGCACATCTGCACTGACAGCGCAGCAGTAACATGTACTGGTCAAGACAAGGCTCCTAAGGACTCATTCAGGCTTCCATCAGGGCCCTTTTCTCTAGCTGGAACACTAAGGCATGACTGAAGATCACAGAATTTATTAAAAAAACAGTTCCCACAATCTTTGGTTTTATGGCACTACTATTAAAATTAAGTACATTTACTGCTAAAAGATACTCAGGTTCAATATGGACACAAAACAAATTCTTACAGGGTTCAAATTATTCTCAGTTTCCTAATGGAAATGATATCGCTCAAAAAGCATTTTAAGTGCCTGCTGCTCTCCTTCTGACCCACCAGTGACTCTTCAGCACCCTCTCAAGGCAAAAAGGAGCGCTGAAGACATATTTAATTTGTACACTGCTGCTGGTAGTGATTTGTATGAATACAGAAGTTTTTATCCTTTATAATCAATACATTTTATACAATGCTTCCATCTCTATAGTAGTGTTTTTCTTTAAATTTTCCTCTTCAGTTGAAGATTATAAACTCATCACTAACTGTTCTCTAATTTCAGTTTTATCACTTCCTACATCTCCTCACTTTCTCTCATTATTTTAGAAAACTGAACTGAATTACAGGGAGTAAAATTTCTGTTTGGCTCTAGGAAACAAACAATGGTTTAGAAGTTAAGTGAAAGAAGAGCATCTGATCCTAAGTTCCTTATTTGTACTGGGTTGCACATGAAATTCAGGAGTTCTAGCATTTGGCATCGTTATGCATATTTTGTGTATCAGCAAAAGACTCTGATGGCCTTTAAGAAAAGGTAGCATTATTTTAACTATTCATAAAAAGCACTAAATAAATCTACTTAGGATTAGAAGGAATCTTGAAGTCAGGAAAAGAAACTATTCCAGTAAAATCTTCTTCTTCTATAATATCCACTTTTACTCCATCAGGATCCTTTAAATCATAACAGAAAAGAAACAGAAGTTACAGATCATTCTTATTAGAAGTAAAATCTTCATTTAGTAATTTTAATTACAGCCTGGACAATTGACAATATTAGATTCAACTATAACATACCACAAAAGTTAGGACGGTTTCTCGCCGAGCTGGCTGCAGTTCTTCATTCAAAGAATAGACTCTGACTTTCACTGTAAGAATCATTACAGTAAATTATTATAGAGACCAAAAACCAAACAAATGTTTTTATCCATACTAATTTCTTAAATCTTCAGTATCTACAAAATGCTCTTGACCTTTTGTCATCATGATGCTCAAACAAAAGACATCTATTGATGCTGGGAACAAAAAAAAATCCTGCACCAACTCTTTCAGATTGAATCATCCCAGTGCAAAATGAATCTTTGCCATCACAATTCCAGCACACCACCTTCATGGTAAGGAAATTCAGTATATGTGAAACCAACAACTCAATCATGATTATTTCTTCAATAATGTTTTTTTAGCATATTCCCATCAAAATCTTTCACCCTTTATACCTCAGATTAATGATTTATGCTGTAGATAACAGGAGCTGAGTTGAAGGATATTGGGAGAAGCAATTAATTTCTACAAAATGATAAGACCATTAAAATATTATTCTAATTAAAAATTAAATGGTAACCAATGACAACATAACATGACTAAACCCTGAAGTACATCTAAATCCTAATCCCTCAGCAGGTTTTAAAGATTAATTATAGCAAATAAATTAAGTATGATTTTACCTGATTGATCAGGAGTATAAACAGGTTTGTCTGTCTGAATAAAGAGAAATCCATTCTCATAGGAAACTGGAATTTTTTTTAACCTTGTAAAGTGTGGGGAAACCGCTTCCAAATACACATATTGGACTGAATTTGCTGTTCTTGATAAATCTGCTGGTTGAAGCTGGGGAAGATGAAATATGTAGAATTTTAAGGAATATTAAAATATTTTTCAAGTAGTATTTCTTCTATTTTCCTCTAGCATTTCTTGCTGAGCATCTGAATGGGAATTACTATCCTGATACTAATTCATATCAAATTACAGCATCATCCATGACTTCATTACACTAACTTTATCCAGTTGGTTCAATTTCAGACAAACTGCAGTGAAATAAAGAGCACAGGGAAGACTGAGGAACCAGGGCCTTCGGGTTCCCTTGCCTGTTTAAATAACAGGGGTCTCATTGCTGTGGAATTTTTTGATACTTACAACCCAGCGGGAAGACTGAGGAACCAGGGCCTTCGGCTTCCCTTGCCTGTTTAAATAACGGGGGTCTCGTTGTGGATTTTTTTGATACTTACAACCCAGTGGCAACAATAAATACACAAGGAGGAAAGTCTGAAATCATTACCGTTAATGTTACAGCATCCTGGAATTTTTTGGCTGGAGTTAAAGACATGTAGCCAGAAGAATAAGTAACGAGCTTATCTGGAAAACTTTTTAAGGCAACATTGACAGAAAATTCCTTCTCATAGCCAAAAGCTTGAACTACAACTTTTTCAGATGCTCCAATTCGGAAGATCTTTGGTGCTGTAAGGACATATCTGTTCGCAAAATAAAAAACAGTGAATGGGCAACAGGACTTTACTTTTTCTTTTGTATTTATTACTTTCATTTAGAATTGACTTATGTATACACTGCTAAAGCAAACAAGATGGAAATTTGGTTTGGTTATATTAGCACACCAGTTAAGGACAATATATTCTAAGTGGAGAATTTTTTATGAAAACTGTAATATAATATCACAAAATAACAGCTTAGGTAGGTTAATGTTGATGGATTTGATCCTGCAGACACATAGAGGTGCACATAATATGACAGACATTCACATGGAAATAATTATTCCTTTTGTCATCTTAAGCCCGAAATGCTAATCCTCCAAATAGTCGCACACTTGTGTAATATTCCCACCATCAAACCTCTCACTGAAACCAATGAAGCTACTCACAATAAAGGCAATTGTGAATAAAGTTTTGCAGGATTATTCTGATTTCATCAGTACCTTATAGTTAAAGCACAAATTACTCCAACAAAGCCATAGACTTTAGTATCTGAATGCTTAATAGACCTAAACACCTGGAAGAGTAGCTGACAGTCAAGCAACACTTCCAGTAAATACTATATTTATTTTACTTACGTTTTCTCTTGACTGAAACTTGTTCCAGAAAACAGCAGCACAAAGAAGAAAATTAATATAGCCATAGTGTCACAAATAACAAGCCATAAATGCCAGCAAATACGGATTAAATTGCATTTGGTTTTTACAGATGAACAGAAATACCACCAACAGGTTTCATTAATAGTTAATAATTAATCACAGATCTTGTTTTATTACAACGTGACTTCACCCTCCAATCCCCAAGACTTCACTCTCCCATTAACTTCCAAGTAAGCCATAAGAGGTAAATTCAGGAATTAGGTTTAGAATTTAGGGTTTTTTTTAAATATGTATAACACAATCCTAACTATATCTTTCCAAACGTTCTGTTTTACAACTACACAGAAACCCCCAATCAGAGGTAGCTTAAAAAAAAATAGACCTACATTTTCTTTCAGAAAATATTTTATAAAAGCTTTTGTTTTTAAATTTATTTCTGAAGGGGAAAAAAAGAATTTTATCAAATACAGTATGTTTCTTGGTTTGGAAGTTTCCTTTCTTCCTTTTGAAATAACTCCTCTCCTGCAAATACCACTTACTCATTTACATTCTTAATTAGGCCACCTTCCTGAGTGTTTAAATAACAAATAAAAGCGTAATACAAAAGTTAGAGACCTATAATATGTACTATTTTAAATAGCATTTGCCAAAGAAACATTGGCAGAAGAACCTTTGCATACCTGAGATCTAAGTACGGTACCTCAACAAATTCATAAATAGTTAAACTAAAGTTGTGCAAGACTCTTCAAGTTTAAACAAATACTGCAGTCAACCTTTACGGGAAGAGACATTTACAAAACATTTCTGATCAATATAACATTAAATTATAAAATGGTCAACATTGGCTCCTCAGTAAATGTAGGCAATAAACCACATGGGAAACAAAATATAGAACAAAATCTTATAAAAACTGCTGAATGCTATTAAAAACATGGGTACAAACACCTACTATTCAACACCAAACTGGGAGAATTCATAAAATAATTTAAATGGGTGACTAAGGAAACAGTAAAGAACAATGGAACACATTTTAAAGGTTTAATAATTTTGTTTGTTAATCAGTTATAGCTACAAGCTATAGCCCTGATCTAAAACATTTTCCCATTTTGGGCTACTGAATTTTCTATCCTGTATCTCACACTGAGCTGCATAGAATTGAAAGTAGTACAAAAAATGAACAAACAAGAACTTCTACAAGACTTTGATTTAAATATCTACATGAAAATAGTGATTTATTTACTGCATTCATTTTTCATGATCAAATATGCTATGTATTGTCAATGTATCTACAAAGACCAGTCTAAGGGCAGCTTTGCAAAGAGAATATGCTATGTATCCTATATATGCACTGTAATATGCAATGTTATTTACAAAGACCAGACTAAGAACAGTTTTGCAAAGAGAAGTCAAGATGTGCTAGATACATACACATATAAAACAAAAAAGCCAAAAAACTTCTACTGAAAAATGCTTTCATATGGTGATTTAGCTTTTTATTAAGCAGACTTCTAGACAAAATTTTAAAGAATCCACCTTTGGCAACTGAGAAGCTTTTCCATCTACGCCAAACCTCAGTATGTTCAAACAAGGAAGTAAAGCTAAAAAAAATAACAAAAAAAAACACCCCAAAGCCGCCTCTCGCCTCGTTCTCGCCTCCCCTCACGAGGGGCCCGCGCAGAGCGCGAGGACGCAGCGACCGCGCAGGCGCAGACGGCACCGCTAAGGGCGGGAGAGCGACCGTGGGGGGCGTGGCCGGTGGAGACCCCGCCCCCGCGAGTCCCCGACCTGCAGCCCCCGAGGCCGTTTGAAACAAGCAGACAAAATGGC
>NW_010587608.1:93038-113032 GCF_000705375.1 Tinamus guttatus | reverse complement strand
CCCTCAGCGGACCCCCCCGCGTGGGGCTGCGGGGGCGCCACCCCCTCAGGTGCGGTCAGGACGGCGGCCGTTAACGGGCGGGGATGGCGGCGCCGGGGCCGAATTACTTCAGTTTACCCCCCTTTCCCCGCCTTTAACATGAGCTTTCCTGATGTGCTTCTGCCTATAAACGCACGTTTTCTCCTCAGGAAATGGCATTAAAGTGCCCAACCGCCTTCCTTAACTCACTGAGAAACGTTCCTGAGTGGTTTTGCTTTAGCTCATCACCTCCTTTCTCTCGCCTCCCCCTACAAATCTGACTTTCTGGCCTCTGCATGACAGGAGTTGTGTCTCTAAATATGGAGGTAGACCAGGGTAGCGTTCTCGTTCATTTTTTAAAGATGTTCAGAATTCCATGCTAATGAAAAAAATCTTGTAATCTTTGTGCCATGTGAGCGGTTTGCCCTGTCTGTCAAGAAAAAAAAAATCCATTAAAAGCAGATGTTTTTATCTTGAAGGATGGCTAAAAATATCCTGCTGTCCACTGGTCCAGGTTTTAGTAAAGATCAGTCACCGGAAGATAGTTACTACAAGGGATTTCACAGAGAGAATGGGGACATGAGTCTTTCTATGCTTGTCCTCTAGGGAAATATATTATTCTTCAGGAGAGGTTTGTATTAAAATTCTGTGGAATTTCCCAGCCAGTTGTGGGTGTTTGTAAAAAGGGAGAATTCATCTAAGCCATAAATCACAGGACAGTTACCAAAATGTAAAATAGTTACAAAAACTACAAAATTGTTCGGCCAATTCCTAATGTTTATCCATTCTAGTATGATTTCGTCCATGCAAACTGAAGGTAGTAGAGAATTGTTTTAAATGTTGGTTTTGGGTTTTGGCAGTGAATCACTGCTGGTAATATACTCTTTATGTCAAAAAAAAATCATTTTTAAAATATCACCTCTGTAGTGCCGGAAGTGGTGTATCATCTGAAATGAGAAACTGTGCCATTAGACATAATGATACAGAGATAATGTGCTTTTAAGGTTGTTAAGAAACATGATTCCATAGCAGCTCTGTCAGCATGGAACCTGTTAGGAATTAGGGCTATGTATAAACTTTAAAAACCTCAATATTTTTTTCTGTTCTTACAGATATTGGTCATATGATAATCTGTATCTTTTGCAATGAAGAAAGGCTCGGTACAGAAAACATTATGTGGGGAAAGGCAGACGTCGGCTTCTCGGACACCTAGTCCAATGTCTACTGTCAGTTCAGGCACCAGATCACCATCACCTCTTAGTCAACAGGCGTCTCCATTGCCTCGCAAAGGCAGGGAGCAGAGACACCAACAACCTCGTGTTACAGCAAGAAATATAGAAGCTGCTTTCGAGAATCAGTTTCATGAAGGTATTGTATAAATAGTTGCTGTTATTAAAGTACATACTGAAAGCATACCAAGCCAATCTTCTGTGATCTCCATAATTTAACTATTGTTTTTATCTCTTGGTACTTAAAATTCAGAAATTATAGTAATGATTCTACACATGATTCTGTGTAGAATAATGGAATCTTCTTATATCCTGCAGCAGGAGAGAAGACTGGCTCAGGAAGATGAATGATATATCTTTTTCAAAAGATCAAATGCCCACTACATGTCAGTTAATGGAAATGATTCTGCAGCTTCTCCAAGCCTGTGTTGGGGAATATTTTCCATGTTTTCCCTGTATTCAGTGCAATGCAAAAAAAATAAAATAAAACTCACTGGTCCCTGTATTCAGTGCAATGCAAAAAAATAAAATTCACTGATTCTATCACTACTGAAGGTGTTTTCTCTGTTTAATTTCAGATGAAAATGGTGTTAATCCAGGAGTTAGGTACATTACAGAATCCCTTATAAAAGCTTTATCAAAACAGGAAAATTTGGCATGTATAAGCTCACTGAATCTTTCTTTTGTGAAGGATGGGGACAAGAAATTTAAGGTAAGTCAGCTATCTTAATCCAATTCTACAAGCAGCTTTTGTAAAATCAAAATTACCTTACTCATGAAAAAGCAGCACAGTTGTAATGCTAAGTAATAGGGTTTTTGTTTTGCTTTGTTTAGTACATAGAAAATTTGGAAAAGTGCTCTAAATTAGAGTCACTGAATATCAGTAACAACCAAATAGAAAAGATTGAGAAGTTGGATAAACTGTCGAAGTTGCGTGAACTCAATTTGTCTTACAACAAAATCAGGTAAGCAGAAATTTGCTGAATGGCTTTTTCACTTTCCTCATTTTGAGAGCTGGGTATCATATCTGAGTAGTTAAAAATATGCTGAAGAATAATCATTCAAGCAATAGCAAAATTCCTCGTTTCCTTTATTTTTTCTATTAGTCATGTATGATCTTTTTATGTGAGACTGACTTTACAGTAGAGAAGCCACAACTTCAGTAAAGAAGTTTAACAAAAGGAAGTATGCAAGACACCAGCCTTTTTTAATATGTTGCATTCATGCAACTTCCTTTCTTAACAGGAAAGGAAGAGGTCAGAGTAGGTTTTGCTTTTGCTAATGGTGTATGTTTCGAGACTCCAGTTACATACAGTTTGTTTCTGCTTAAAAATAATATGGCCACAAGAGCTTTGTTTGTGGTACCCCATTACCATAATCTTATCTTTATCTTTTTTCCTGATGTAACATTTAAATTTACACCAGAGTTGTTTTATGTTAAATTGTGAGTCTGTTGCAATGAACTATTTTTTTGCTTATTTCTTAGATGGTAAATAGATGAAACAGGATTTGCTTTAATTTGCCCATAATGCCTCAGTTGCAATATAATTTTGGTTTCCTTTAGAATGAATTATGTTTCTTTTCTTGCTTTCAGTAAAATTGAAGGTATAGAACACATGCTGAATCTACAAAAGCTGAATCTTGCAGGAAATGAGATTGAGCACATTCCTTTGTGGGTAGGGAAAAAACTGAGGTCCCTGCGCATTCTTAATTTGGAACAGAATAAAGTATCATCCGTAAGTGATCATAGATAAACAGTAAATTGTTAAAAATATTTTCACTAGGATGAACTTATAAATTTACATAGGCTTATTATGAATAATTACCAAATGTCCTTCTGGAGCATTTGTATTGAAATACAGCTGTTATGAGCCAGACAGTCTTCTGTCAGGAAAACTGACAAATACTTCTGTGGTCCAGGTTAATTTCTGTCTTTTGCAGCTAATTCCTGAAGGAATCATGCTACTAGGAGAAGAGATGATCCAGCTTTGTTTGAGTTCTCATAAAAGGCTGCCTTCTCTTATAAGATAGTCTGTTGGAATTGAAAGTTATGTATATATATTTATCCAGAACCCTTCCTATCTTGGAATTTCCGTGGTCAAACTTGATGAAGTATGTTCTCTTTGACTTGGTATTTTTTTCCTTGTAGAAACAGTTTGATTTTAGAAAGCTAGCTTAACCTATATAGTACTGTGTATTTGGGTAGCTTTTAGAAACTCCAGTTTAGCATAAATATTAAAACAGGCATTTTGATATGAATCTAATGAATCTCATATACAATCAGAAATTCTATGATGGGGTTTTAGTTGTTCTTCAAAGGTTTTCTAACCGTTGTACCGATTTGTCTTTGATGTAGCTCCATGACATTGCTAAACTGAAGCCTCTGCAAGATCTGACTTCTCTCTCCCTTGCCAACAACCCGGTCGCGCGTCTCCCTCACTATCGCCCGTACACCATATTCCACTTGCGAGCACTGGGGACATTGGAGGGACAGCCAGTGACAAGTCATGACAGGCAGGAAGCTCTAGAGAGATTTAATATAGGTAATAGTAACATACCAGAACTATAATGAATGATAGCAAATGTAAGTTTAGATGGGTAAGATTTCTGTATGATGTTTCTATTACTTTGTTTTTCAGAAGAAATAGAAAAATTAGAAAAAGAGTTGGAAAATACAGTAAAGGAGATGGAGAATCTTAAAGTAAAACAGTCCAAAGTGCTTGAGCAGCTTCAACATCAAGATGAGGTGAATAAATCATTAAAAGAAAAGACTTTGCAACAGAAACAAAGCTATGAAGATCTACAAAGGGACCTGGGCACCAAAAATGAGCTGGTAAGATAATCACTTGCACTAAGGAAATAGCACTGTCCATTAACAAAGCTAATCCTACTATCAATGGGAGAGTTTAAATGAGTGGAGATTTTATGCTTAAATTTGAGACATCAGTATTTCGGAAGACATAAAACTTAGGGCACTTCAACTTTGTACAGAGGAATTATTCCTTCACCAGTAATTCTTCAATACTCTTTCTGTGAAAGCAGTAAGTATATCGAACAAGCAGTTACTATCATCCTTGTAATATGGAATTTATAGTAAATTGTTTGTTTCTAGTCTTTTTTATTGTTTACAATTTTGTCAGTTGGTGAAAGATTAAGTATCTTGTAGCTGCTAAATTGCCAGTGTACTGAAGCTCCTGAACTATTTACAGACTTTGAAGTGCTGCTGCAGTGAGGGGTAAAATTAAATACGTGTATACACACTTGGTGTTTGAATAGTTGTATTCCAATGATAGCCTTTGTATCATATTTGTTAGACTTGTCTTCTATAATTTTATCCTTAACATTCTCTACAGCTAGTATTCCTACAGCTGTTTCTTCTGTGAATATGTTTACTAACCAGCAGCGTATTTCTAAAATCTAGTTTTCAGTATAGTGAGATTTAGCAGCATATGTTTTGCAACTTAACCCACTCTTATCCTTTGGATGACAAACTCTGCTTGCTTCTTTCTTCCTATAGCTGGTATCTTGGTTTGTCACAGTTCCTTTTCTGCAGAGCCTTTATTCCTCATTAAAGGTAGTCCCCATGTGCTCCTGGATTGCACAGTTATTTTTATTTCTAGGATTTATTTGCATGTTTAATAGATTAAGAACTTCTGTGTAAACTATTAAGACTGTTTCTGAATGCTATTTTCTCAAAGGCTTTTTGTTCTTAAACTAATTCATTTTTGCATGGCACGACATATTTTAATTTTCTTTGTTTCAAGATTTCTTTAAGCCTTTCCTGTATCCCAGTCTATTCTACTACTTTTTTTCCTCCATTAGTCCTCTGCATTCCACTGTCTATTGGAGTTCTGCTGCGTGTTCTCCCTCAGTTATTCGGCATGAAAAGGTGATTAAAAAAAAAATCACATGATGGAGCTTTGTTTTAAAACAAACAAACAAACAAACAAACAACGAGCATAGGGTTAAGCTACAGTGAAATAGATAGACTTTAGACACTTTCCACAGTCGAGATAATTTCTCTTGGCTACCACTGCATGTTGGTAGCAACAATTACATCGATAATGTGGTGTGGATTTTGCGAATTTATTTTCGAACTTTGCATGCATCAAAAACTGTATTTCTATAAGATAAATATTTAAAAGGTCTTTCATGTGATCTTTTGTGTTGTTTTTGTTGTGGAGTTCTTGTCTGCTCTTGTTTGTTGTAATTTATCTCATTGAAGTTGTGCTTTGCTATGTTTTTGGCCCAAAATACAGAATCTTAGCCCTTTAATTTTTTTCTCCCTTACTTTCTAATGTATTGGAATGTATGTGATAATGATGACTTCTGAATGAGTGGAACTCACTTTTGTTTACTGTTTTATTAGCTAAAGCAGAAAACAATGGAACTAACGCGAGCTTGCCAGAAACAGTATGAATTGGAGCAGGAATTGGCATTTTATAAGATTGATGCAAAATTTGAGCCATTAGGTTATTTTCCATCAGAGGTAATGATTTTAAAATAGAATTCTTCTCACTTCTGTTTTTCTTGCATTTAAATTTAGAATAACTATGAAATTTATTTTCCATAATTTGATAAGCAGTGCTTCACAAAGAGTTATTAAATATAAATGTAAAAACACTATTTAAAATCACAAGATACATAACTCGAACATATTTTCTTACTGAAGGATAAAATGAATAATCTATTAAATCCGAGTGACATTTAGTGCTTGAATATTAGTATGCATGCCTACATATGTATGAGCTTTTAACTGAGCAGAGCCAGTGAATAAACTTTTCATTCTTACTAGGAATGAAGCAAATGTTTGTCCTTAGTTCTGACTATTTTTTTCTCCTAAACAACAGAGCTGGCCTCTGTCGTACTTACAATGCTGAAATTATTTTTTTAGAGATACTTGAATGAAGGGAGGCTGCATAATAAAAGTATGTAAAGATCAATGACCATTAACTGTGAAAGTTTTCAAATTTAAGTATATTTGACTAAAGTTTCAGAGCAACAGTATATGGTATAAGTATATAAGTTTAGGGTAGTGTTAAGTCTAGAGTATCAAGAAAGACTCCACCAGTTAAATACCTTTTTCCATTTAACAAACTGATAATACCCTAATTGCTAATGTGTCTGTCAGTATCAGTAGACTATTGGCTTATTTTTATTTCTCTTGTAAAATCACAAGAGTGTTCAAAGCCCAAAAAGTCAAGTACAGTCAAGCACTTTTTGTTTTTAAAATTTTTTTTTTATGATTTTAGAGTGATTTCTTTTCTTTGTGTATGCTTGTTAGGAGAGTTATGGGTTGACTGCAAACATGTTTTGATACAGACAAATATAAATAGCATAAAATAAATTTTGCTTCATACATTTCAGGATGTTGAACTTGATGATGCACCTGGTGAAAGCCCATATATTGGTAAGGCCAGATATAAAAGAAATATGTTTATAAGAGAGGGTTATATTGGTAATAAGGGTCAGCACGTGAAGATTGGAAAAATGCAACTAGATGAAGACGACTTAAATAGCAACCCGAAGCTAAAATTGCAGCTTCAAACTCTAGATGAACAACTGAAGGATAAAGAAAAAAAGATTAATTCAGGTAAATTGTTAAAATTAATCAATTATGTACTCATGTTTCTTTCACTGATGAAACTCTTGACAAGTATCTGACATGAAATTACTGTTAGTGTTTAGAAGTTACAACCTTTAACATATTGTATTTGATGCATTTTGGGCCAAGATTGGTACAGTTGCTTTTTGTTGTTATTTTGAGACAAACAGAAATTCACCATTACATTTTCATATTGGAAAGAGAATGCTAGGGAAGTCTCCCATCTATAATATTTTAACTTATTGGACACAACCCAGCAAAAAAACTTGTTTGGGATACATTGGAGACATCAGAGTAGATTAGTTCTGATTGTCATGCTTTTAGTAAGATGCATTTTTGTTAAATCAGTGAAGGAAAATGTGTATCAGTGTTACATGTAATATTAAAATAGATTTTGGCTTTTATTTGTTTATTTGCAGCACAGGGTAGATTAGAAGAACTGCAGAGTGAAATAACAAATGCAGAGCAACAAGTTTTGAAAGTAACAGAAGAACTACGACAAGTGGAAGATGCTCTGACTCAGAAAAAAGTATGCAAAGATGATCATTTGTGTGTGTGGGGAAAGGCCTGTGTGGGTGCTTCTTTTTTTTATGCATGACAAATGGATTTACATGTGCACAAGGGGCCCCTCAAAGATCTTGGAAGTCTTGGCTGTTTGTTTGGTGTTTTTTTTTTTGTTTTGTTTTTTTAACTATTCCCAATCAGTTGTATATTTCCAATGTATCTATTTTACCCAACCTCCAGATATTAGTGGCCAACAGGGAAGATCTTGAGCAGCAATTGTGTAACAAGATACAAATCTTGCATCAGCTACGCAAAGAAGCTTTAGAACTGGAAAAACAGATAGAGAAAGAGAAAAGAGAAATAGGAAAAAAGCAGAAAGAGCTTGAAGACTTGCAGTGTTTTCTTGCTTCTGTGAATTCTAAAGATCCAAGACACGTAAGTAAAATGAAATTGTAGTTTTCTGTAGTCTTTTTTTGTTCATGTCCTGAGAGATGTCGTAAAGGCTATTTTAACCAACTACCATTCAGTTATGTCTATTTCATGAATTACATACCCTTTTGCTATTTAGCCATTTCTTCAGCATTTAGGACTATTTATTCTAGCTATTAACGTTTAAAAAATATATGCAATTCTACATAATTTGAAACCAATCTTCATCCCCGTAGAATATTTGTGGAACTCAAGTTCAGTACTACTGCTGCACGATACATTAAGAGCTAAATCCTTCTGCTCTGCAAAAACATCATGCGCAGAGCCTTGGAAGAAGAGAATTTCTGTTTACTGCAAGAGTCTTTCATGCATCTGTTGTAGGGTTTGACCTTAAAATTAAAGGTCAGCGTAGCTGTAACTGGCCTATAGTTAAAGTCCTGTTTTGTCAGAAGCCTCTTGTATTTGCTGAAAAGTCTCTTTGTAAGAGATGGGCCTACAGCTCTACTTGGGTAGCTCATGTAGCTGACTGAAGTGCTGCAGTTCTTGCAGCTGTGAACTGCAGGCAGCTGCAGGCATTACCAGCTTCAGCTTTCAAAGACAGTTCAGCATCCCAAAACTGGAACCAATCCTCAAAAAGAAGCTGTGACACCGAAAAGAAATGTAATATCTTCTTGGTGGGGATAAATGTCTTCTCACTGCTGTCAGATAGTCCTGCAATTACTGATACCTTCAACAAGGTTCTATGGAGGTCATTTTTTATAACAAGAGGGCAAAGCTGGATGCTGCAGCTTGCTACTCTTGCTTCCATGGTGATTGTGGAAGCCAGATTTGATTTCTAACTTATTTATTGCATTCAACCTCAACAAACTTATTTACAGCAATTGTAAATTAAAATAAAATGGATTTTTTTTGATAGTGTTTTAAAAATGTGTGTTGAAAAATTACAGCTTTTTAGGCCTGTTTGGCTTTGCGAGTACTGAAAGAAAGAATTTTTATGCTTGGTGCCTGCTTTCAACTGAGGTTTGAAAATGCTTTTTTTTAAAAAAAGAAAGGGGGAGCATATTTATTGAGCAGCAGTTAAGTAGTAGAAGGAGTGTGTGCGTGTTAGGCAGGATCCCAGCGGCGGACGGGCCCTTTCGTAGCCCGGCCCCGCGCTGCCTCCGCGCTTTAAATCACAACACAGGAAGCGAGGCCGGGGCCAATCGCCTCCGCTGCGAGCGGGGCTGGGGGAGCCTCCCTGCTTCCCTGCCTCCTTCCCTGCCTCCTTCCCTGCCTCCCGTGCCGGGCTGCAGCTGCACTCCAGCTGGGGTGCACGGGGAACGCTGCAGCCTGGGCGCTTGTCACTCTCTGCGCCGAAGAGATCGGTCCCAATGAGCTCTAGAGCAGGGCCGGGACGCGCTGCACGCACTGCCCAAGGAAGGAAAGACAAAGGCGAAGCTGTAAGTGTTGCCTTTTTTAAACAGTGCTCTTGTGACATTCGGCAGCTGCGGCAAAATGACTCAGCAGCAGCGCGCTGCCGGGATTTTGCTTGTCGAAATTACATTTTTAAAGACGGATGTTTGTCTCTAACAGGTGACAACTAAAATGCATTAACAGGAAATTTAAGCATAACTTGCTGTCTTTCTAGCATATTAAAACATAAAGCTATGTATTTTGGGGTACTTGTCACTACTGAAGTTGCTTCTGTAACTTTTCTGATAACTTATAATTTCAATTTTCTAGTATTAGCTGGATTTGTGAAGTTTTTTTGAGTAGCTAAATTTGTTGTTTTCATCACAGCAAGTATAAACTATGTCTGTTTCCAAGTATTTTTTTGGCAGCTGAGTTGTTTGCAAATTATTTCATACTGGTAAGAAACAGGTAGCCCTATACCGTGTTGATAATCTAGTTTTGTGTACAACTGAAACAAACAGCTAAATTCACAGTAAACACACGAAATCTTGACCAAATCTGTGAGCTGTAGACACAGTGGGTTTCTCAGAAATACAAAAATAATTCTGCCTCTGCTGCCTTTCTGATGTCTACAGTATTATTTTTCCTGGATGATGAGCTGATAAGTCCTGAAGCATGGTCTGTGGTGAAGGCAATGCGGGATGACAGCATGAAAGCCCTTGGGGGAAATCGTGCTCATTCTTGAACAAAAGAGGAAATAATATAATAAAAAGTAAGGGTCAGGAAGAAAGGCAGTAGCTGTGAGGACCAATTTAGGTCAGCAGTTATCCTCCCTGGCAAGGGGAGACATTTTTCACGCAGCTTGCTTATCTCCACGGGATTCTTTGTGGAGTGCTAATGGTGGGGGGAAGCCAAGCACAAGCACAGCAAGGTGTGCACTGCACTCGTACTGCGGTAGATGGGCAGAGATAAATACTGAGCCCACCTGTTTTGATTCCATATTGCCTTTTTTTTTTTTTTTCTCCTCACTTTACCTTTCCAACTGTAATTTCCAGGCACACATGAAAGCTCAAAAAACAAGCAAGGAACAGCAGCTTGATATAATGAACAAACATTACAAACAGCTTGAGAGTCGCCTGGATGAAATGCTTTCTAGGATTGCTAAGGAAACAGAGGAAATCAAGGACTTGGAGCAGCAGCTCACTGATGGTAATTTTTTTTTTTTTTGCCTTTTGTTTGTTGGATTTGCTTCTATGATGCACAAAAGGTGTACGAAAGACTTGAACACTGTTCCGAGATGACCTAAAAGGAAAAGGGTGTTTTTTTTTCTGTTTGTTTTGTTTTTTCCTTAGCATGTTCATCTCGCTGGGAATGGTTGGGGGAGGGCAATGTGTTCATTAAAAACCACCACCACAAGAAAACAACTGCTTTGGTTAAAGGACTGCTCTGTTGCTGTGGGGAATAAAAAGTCAGGACATGAAGGCCCTTGATCAAATTTGAGTTGCGTGGTTTTTGTTTATTTAACATATCCTTCTGGTCCGCAATTTTGTTATTACAACAGAGGAGAGGACTATTCTGCTCTTTATTGTCTGAGTGAAGTGTTGAAACTCCAATGCTATTATGATGTTATGATGGTTAAGAGATTCACTCATAATCTTAGCCTGCAGAGAGGCGTTTTTTTGTGTGTGTCAATTTGGTCCTCTTAAATTTTTAAAAATGACTTAAGAAATGTAGTTAATTGTCCTTATTGTGCATAAACTTTATGTATAAAAGTTTTCCAGTGGACAGATCAATATGATAAGAGGCAAATGCTATGTTCTAGCCCTTAAACACAGTAGAGGTGTTATTTTGGTTGCATGTTAGTTACTTGATTTTATTGCAAATTCCAGTAGAATATTTTAAAGACGACTGCGAATGGCAATTCTCAGTTTTGTCATGTTGTTGAATTGTTTTGTCAAGTAAATAGCTATAAATCATTGACTATTAAATTTACTTTGCATTTCTGCAGGTCAAATAGCAACAAATGAAGCACTGAAAAGGGATTTAGAAGGTATTATTATTGGATTGCAAGAATACCTTGAAAGTGTGAAGGGTCAGGCAAAACAGGCCAGTGATGAATGCAGGGAGCTGCAGAAGGATAAGGAATCTTTGCTCCAGAGATTGGCAGAACTAGAGGAGGAAAGAAACAACCTGAAAATAGTTGCCATGGATGCAGAAAATATGAAAAAAGTAAGGCTAAATACTATGTTTCTTCCCAAATTCAGATACATAAACTTAAACTTGGAAATATAAGTGATAGAACTGGGAATGAGAGACCACAGTTCCTTGGACAAAATTATTTTCTGATCTGGTAACTTTTGTCACATGCACCCACATCTATTAAGAACAACATTTGGCCTTTACAAGCAGAAGCCTACAGTAAATGTGTACTGCATGGAAGGTGTCTCGGAAATGCGTTATGTGTCAGGACTGACTGAAAATGGATCTGCAGTCAGTGTCAGAGTGAATTGTATTAGTGACAACAGTAACTTGTCCAATATGTGCCTATTATTGCTTGCATCTCTCCTGTCATCCAATTGTTTAAACAGCTGCTTGTCTATCATTCTAGGCTAGATCTTGTTAACTTGGGTTTTAATTTTCTAGAAAGTCTGTTAAAATAGCATGTTTGTTTTTTTTACCTTATTTTAGTGTATGTTTGTTTTTGGGTAGCTTTTATGGTTGTATGGTTAGTGAGTAGGAGCGGTGTCTCAATGTAACAGCTGGTGGATCAAAATTAACTATCAGTTCCTGAGTAACAGAGGCAGTCTAAGAAACGCAGGCTCTCCTGGGTATGTGTTTCTGAAAAGAATGTAAAATTTTAGGAGATAGCAATGCTCGAAGCTGCACTCCAGGAGCAACGAGAAATAAATGAATCGCTTAGAGATGCACAGGGGGACATCAGTGCCTATGAGGCTGAACTGGAAGCCCAGTTAAGAGACAGAGACACTGAAGCCAATCAGCAAAAGGAAGAATTGGAAAGACTAAAACAACTTAGCCAGGTAAGCACAGGACTGCTACGCTGTCAAAGGGTTAATCAAGCTGGAAGAAAAAAGCTTTTCTATGCAGTGTCTCTAACACTGACTTACAAATAGTTGATGACAAAATGGAAGATGGTATCAGTTCGCTAGGAGTTATAACTTGGGATTCAAAACAAGATACAATTTATTTGAGGACTCTCTGTAGAGAATATTCACCCCATTAGATAATAAACAGCATCTTTCTGGAAAGAGACAACTGCACCCATATTGAAGAAGTGGTGTTTCAGGGGAAAATTGGAAGCTCTTTGTAAAATAGAGACAAAAGTCTGTCAGTTTCTATCTGGGTAGATGTGTTTGTGCTAAGGGCCCAGGTTAGACACTATAGCAGTAGGTTGGGCTGTGCTGATGTTTAAACAATACAGTTGTTATTGTTGTATTAAGGTGTTGGAGGTTCATCAGGTTTGGTGGGGGGATGCGAATGCTTTTTAAAGATGAGTTGTCATGTTATTTTAAGAAATATATCTCTTTTCTGGAGAGTGATGGGGGAGTGAGGTTTGGGACAAGAACTAGGTTTAATCTGAAGTCTTTTGGTGTATGTAGATGGAAAGATCAGCCCTGCAAGCTGAACTTGAAAAAGAAAGGCAAGCATTGGAGAATGCTCTGACCAAAGCACAACTAGCAGAAGAAAAGGAACAAGAAAATTATAAACTCCTTTCACAGTTCAAGCAATTGCAGGTTAAGTATACGTTGCCTTAATACTTGTCTGATACGTGGTACGTTTCTCTGCTCCTCTTAGGAAAAAAAGATTTGCAAAAACTGAATTTTGATATTCTGTTGTATTGGACTCTAATTTTCTTGTTTGGGAGCTCTACACCTTTGTCATTTATCTACCTCTACTTTCGATATTTATCACAAATCAGTGTCTTACCTTGGGAGCAGTAACTGAGTGTTCCTCCTGCATGTTCTGAGAGGTCCAGGCACTGGGATTTTTCTAGGCAAGGTTAATACTCTGGGATCAGGATTTTCACAATATGACTGGTAGTGGTGCCCCTCTCAAAATCCATCTGAACGATGAGAGCAGTTTCCCCAACTGTAGGAAGTCTGGTTTCAGTCTTCCTTTTGCCATCAAATTCATTCTTCCCATCTCATGTGCTCCGCTTATCGGAGGATACCTTTACCACCAGCCTGTAAAGGGTCTTTGGACATTAGTGCTATCGTGCTATTAGTGCTATCGTGCTGACGCTTACAGATGTGCAAAGATCTCAAGATTAATAGATCCAGAATGAATATGACTTGTTGGTCTACTGCCAGCTGCAGCATTCCTGATTGCTCAGTATGGATGCTGTGACAGGCTTGTTTATGTCAAGGGGCTTTGCATATATAAAGACATTAATTAATGTAAGAAAAGGGTAAAGTCAATTCTGATTGGCATTTAAATACTTCTTAGTAAAGAGGAAAAGGCAAAAATTGTTTAGGGTGTTCCTGTTTTGTAACTGGTACTGTTGTTTTTGTATGTTTATACTAGAAAAATGTTGTTGAACTCTTAATTAATGATAGCGTTTTTAACACTGAAATCTGTGGGGGGTGTTTTCTCTCTCTCTCTCTCTCTCTCTCTCTCTCTCTCTCTCTCTCTCTCTCTCTCTCTCTCTCTCTCTCTCTCTCTCTCTCTCTCTCTCTCTCTCTCTCTCTCTCTCTCTCTTTCTCTCTTTCTCTCTCCAGAGAGACAATAATCTCCTAAAAGAACAGCTCAAAGATCTTCAAAATCAGCTAAACCATGCAGTTGATAACTTACTTCATCCTGAGGAAGTCTTAGCTCGCATAAGTGAACTCAAACAAAAGCTTCAAATGGGAGTTGGAGAGATTGAGTGAGTAAAAACCTTACAAACACTATAGGGTTTGTGCACGTGAATTCAGAAAGTACCTACGAGCAATAGTGTGCATGTGCTGCGTCCCACTGAATGCAGCCTGGGGCAGCTCAGACTTTGTGGTTAATTAAGAGAGCATCACCTGAGCTCACTAATTATCCTAGTTATATTACTGAGAGAAATATACATTTCTCTTGGGTTTCCCTACCTGGGCAAGGCTTTTACAAATAATGGGAATAAACAAAGAAAGAAGGGAAAATGCAGAGCCAGGGGAGAGGCCTGTGCAGTGTGAACTGTTCAGTGTTGCACCTGCGCTCACTTACACTGTCTTAAACCCTTGCACTAGCCTATTATTTTTTGTTATTTTCTCTTTTTATAATTTTCTGTCTTAGAACCTGAATTGTTTTTCTTTCAGATGTCATGATTCAGCTGATGTTTTAGGGAAAAGCCTTGCAAATTTGCAGAAGGAATTTAATAACATCCTTGTCGACGCACAGAGAGAAAGAGAGAAATCATGGGCTAGAGAGAGACAATTGCAGGAAGAAATGGCATCTCAGCAGGATAAGCTGGAAGATGTACAGGAAAAATATAGACAGGCACGTAAAACAAAAACAAACAATCAAAAGCTACAAAAACAAGAATAAGACAACTTGAACTTAGTCAAAAATGAAACTTGCAACACAAGGCTTCAGTTTTACATCATATGAAGTTTTGCTTCCTTCCGTCTTTGAGAAATACAATTTTATTAAAAGAAAGCAAAATAAGTATTCATTTTGGGCTTCTAGAGTGGTGAATGTTTTAAATAGCTCTTAAGATTGCCACATTATTTGGTGAATTGGAACTTTGACTCTATTGTATGTCTCAGGCAATAAAGAGACCCAGAATATAGATAGAAGAATAAATATAGTCAGAAATCATGATGCATATTGTTACTAAATAACTTGGGCACTTATAAAACACAATTGTTACAGTGGCAAAATAGTTCTTTCTGCCTTCTCTTTTGGTAACAAATACGCTGATTAATTTGACTTTTCAGGCTATTCATTGTAATTTATGTCAATTACAGGTTAAATCTGAAAACAGGCAGAATGAGAACAAGGTCCGTCAGTTAGAGAATGAAATTCAACATTTGCATGAAAAAATAAAGAGTATGGAAGAAATTCAGGGCCTTGCTGATCAACAGCTCCAAGAGGCAGATGAGGAAAAAGAGACTATTCTTGCCCAATTGGAAGACTTAGAGAAAAAGGTAGGAACAAGTGATCATACACTGCATTTGATTGCTCAGGGAAAGAATATTTAAAAGATTTTAAAATTGTTTTGCTTTCAAAGACCCAGATCAAATACAAAAGGAAACCGGAAGGTTAAATATAACTTTCTGCCCCTGCCCAAGTTTTATTGGTCATCTTGATTTTGGATTTTCTGACGTTTTATACACACAATACAGAATGAGATACAATGTTTGGAAAAAGTTATACCAAGAGTAAATCTTTCTCTTACATTGTTTTTCACTGGAAATCTATCATAAAACCTTTTTTTTTTCCTGGTTTCAGAAAAAAATAGATGATGCCCGGGCAGAAATGCAATTTGTCAGTCTAGACAAAGAACTGAAGAAATTGAAAAGAGCAATCATAACTTCAGATAAACTGGCAGCCACAGAGCTCTCCATTGCTAAAAATCAGCTAAAGGCTCTTCATGGTACTGTTCTCAGAATTAACCAGGAGCGAGCTGAGGTAAATCACCAAAATGATAATTAAATGTTTGCTTTAATTAAGCTGTGCTTTCTAATGACTGTTGTAATGAGGACAGTCTTGGTATTGTCTTTTAAATTCAACTTTAAATCTTTGAATTGTCTTGCTACACAGGAGGTTTTTCTTTGGAGGGCATTTCATTTTGAAATATGTCTGATTTAGGGTTTTTTTAAACCATTTTTGGTAATCATTTGTGATTATATCATGTAAACATATACTCTCTAGAAATATTATAAAGCTAAAGGAGGAACAGTATCTTTTGTAAATGGTATGTACTTTTTACCAGTTTCTTAAATCCCAGGATAGGCTAGTGCTGATGCTTCTTACTAGTTTATTGTTTTTCACAGAGCTGTGTGAGACATCTGCCAGCCTGTGGAGTATTCTTGCAACCTAAAGCCCAAATTCAAATTTCAATTATAGGAATGTGAGGAAGCTGAGGAGTTCTACGTTCAGGCAGCTCAAGCAGCTCAAGATCTGGCCCGAGCGGAAGCAGAAATAGAATTGCTACAACAACTCCTAAAGGAAAAGGAAGAACAAGTAAGTTGTGGCAATGTTTGCTCTTCATTATAAGAGGCAAAATACTTAGGGGCAGTGCATGTTGTTGACAAGGGCAGCTACTTTTGAGTAAAATTACTACCTGTTGATTTACAGTTGCATCCACAAAGACATTTACAAGATTCAGTCATTTGAAGGAGTGGGAAGAACAATTTTGTTAAAATGGCTGGGTGATTTTTCTGCTAATAAGCACTTCTGCAGTAATGGATAGGGCTGTTGGGAAAAAGTCTCAGCACAGTCTGATTTCCACTCATGTGCTTTGATTTGAACTACATTGTAAATAGTTGCAGCATGAAATGGGGAAAGCTGGTGATAAGGCTGAGTCAAGCTCCGAGAAGTTTGAAATTGATAAATTAAATGGAACTATGAAGCAACAGAAAGCAGAAATTGACCGTTTGAGACGGCTGTTGGACAACATCAGGACAGGTAATGGGCCTTTTCTCACTGTTTCTTGCAGTCAAGCACAGATAAAGAAGAATTCACCTTCTTCACTATACTTCTCACTGTTTGTTCCCTAACCTTAAGAAGCCACTCAAAGCTCTGATTCCTAC
Organism: Tinamus guttatus; assembly: GCF_000705375.1. The sequence goes on along the minus strand of NW_010587608.1, from coordinate 96,119 downwards.
TTCATCCTGGGAATTCTCTCCTAGGAATAAATTGTTTAGGATATATACAATTTTGGTTATAGGAGTTCCTGTTTGTTTAGCTATTTAGTACTTTTCACCTGCTTTCATCAGTTACCTGCAGTATAAGCTGAGTGACTTTTCCTTCATTTTTTTTTAATATATATATTATTTCAGGTTAACAACATAACAATGAGGAAAAGCTTTAAATTATTGCTTTAACGAAAATTTCCCCTATATGCTTATAAAATTATGTAATTAATTTACAGGTAACAAGGAGGAAATTGATGACTTGCAAGATGAAATTGCAACACTCAGAAATACACTTTCTTACCAGAATGATTACATCACTAGTATAACAGATCCCTTCAAAAGGAGGGGATACTGGTATTACAGGCCACCATCACAGGTGAGAAATTGAATATGAGAAAGTACATTATAAGCTTGCTAGATTTGAGAGAACTAAACAGAAGATGTTGGAGGAATTACTGAATTATGAGTACAAATACTTTTCTTGATAAAGCACACTTATGTGCCCTGATAAATCATAGAATGCTTAGGGTTGGAAGGGACCTCTAGAGGTCATCTAGTCCAACCCCCCTGCACATGCAGGGTCAAAGCCTTTATGAAGTCCTGTAGTAATAGAAGTCTAGTATATATACAAGTTGGAAAAACTACACAAGATGAAACATTGTAAGATAATTCAGGAAAAAAGCTTTAAGTAAAAAAGCGTACGGCAAGGAGAATTGTGTTCTCTGTGTTCAATAAATCTCTGGTTTTGATCACTCTTTTCCCTAACACAGACCATAGTTCTCGTACTTTTTCTTAAAAAAGAATTGCTCTATAACATAACTCAAACTTCATGGAAAGGTTCCTATGTATTGCTTGATGTCATGGGAAGGCTACACACACTTTTAAATTCAACATGACACTTCGGAACAAGGGAAGGCACAGTATGACTAGCTTGTTCTTGAAAAATAAGTGTTTGGAATGTCTAGAACATTATTTGTTCTAGATGTTTACTTTGTACTAATTGTTCTTCTAGAAGACAAGGTCTCATATTAATGTGCATTTGCTTTTCTTTAGGTCTCAACTCCTGCTTCTCATAGCACAAAAGATTCTGGAGTTGGTTTACCATGTTCCAGCACATCCCCAGCCAAAAGAGGGCGCCTTCAGGACAAGCAAGTCAGGAAGGAAGACTTGCCTAGTCCAAGAGGATGTTGGATTTATTCACCAGTCAGAACTAGGTTGTACAAAACAAATTCCACTAAAGGTAGGTCAGTCTGATATCTCAGAAGGTTTAGGGACATAGTGATCATAGATTTGAGTAGAGCCCAAAGGGAATTTTCCTGGTGTGCTTGAGTGAATCATAACTGTTTATTTATGATGAGCTTATTTAGTGTAAGCAGCATTTATTACATTTTTGTACTTAGTTAAGAGAATGTTTTATTTTGAAATGTGAATTTTAATAATATCTTTTATTTTAAGAGCGAAAAAGTAACTTTTTTTAATCTTTTTTTTGCCTAAAGATAGAAGAGAGAAAGATGATGGTGGAGGAAACGAGGAAACTTCTGTTCCAAAAGACCCTCCCTTTGTACCACCACCTGGTACAGTTATTTACACAGTCCTTCCAGATGGTGCCCCTTTACCACAGGGAACGGTGGTTTATGGTCCTCCTCCTTCTGCGCCAGCAAATGGAAGTTCAGTTGCTCCTGGAACAGTTATCTACGGCCCACCTCCTGCGGGAGCCCAGGTCGTTTATGGCCCCCTGCCAGCCAGTTTCTCTGTCCCGCTCATTCCCCTGGGAGTGCTGCACTGCAACGTGCCCGAGCATCATGAATTGGTAAGACACAGGCCTGAGGCTGTGGGCTTACCCATAGCCAACTGGCTTCTGAGTGAGTGAGGAACACTTCTTCACATGTCCTTCCTCAAAAAACATCCTCACTTCCACAGATTCTATGTAAGGGGACAGAAAAAGTGCCCAAATAAGTCAAATTTAGGATTATGCTTAATCTTGATTGAGTTAAAAAGACACTTCTAGCAAGATTCTGGATCTCAGAGTCCTTGCTAATGAGAATGCTCCATTGTTAGTGTTAATAGTCTGGTCTTTGCTACCTACAGCTGCTGCTGTGTCTGAAATACGCTGTTTTGGAGGACTGAGGCAGAACACTGGTCTAGATTCAACTATTGTATTTTCTGTATGTAGGAGAACGAAGTCTCAAGGCTAGAAGACATTGTGTATCATCTAAAGTCTCGGAAATATGGAGATAAATGGTCAGGGGAAGCTGATCGCAAATGGAAAGAGGTGGAAAAGTTACAGCAAAATGTTGAAGATCTGGTGCATGAAAGAGAAGAGCTGGAACATGAGGTAGCAGAGCTACGAAGGGCAGCTCAGAAGCGTAACAAACGGAAGTAAGAATATTGTACTAGGTTGCATTTAAAATATCATGTACATATTCCTGCTATTTTTTCTAATAACAGTTTTGATGCAGCACAGTTAATGTTTGCATTTGTATAGTATATGGAACAGCACAGACTATAGCTTTAAGAGACTCCTAGGCCTCTAGCACTTTGTGTTTTAATTCTGGTTTTTTGTTTTGTTTTGTTTTTTGTTTTGTCACCCTCCCCCAACCCTGGACCTACTAGAGACTTTATTGAGGGGTGCACTGACAACCTAATAGCAGAATTACAGTTAGAAAGATCTCTTAAACATCATGAAGATGTTGCAAATGAAATTGAATGTATAGAGAGGACACTTCTGAAACGACGGTCGGAGCTTAGAGAAGCAGACAGGCTACTTGCAGAAGCTGAAATAGAACTTGAGAGCACACGGGGAAAGGTAAGTAATGCTGTAACTCTGATTACAGGAGGATTTCTGTGTTACATTAGAATTGTTTTAGGCAGAGGAAATGCATGTTTTTAAGGAGAAAGACAGATGGAAATTATTTTAAGAACTGCATGTTTTTATAAGAATTAAAAATACTTTTTCTTCGTTCCCAGTAAAACTTCTTGTCATTTTTTAATTTGTTATACCAAAACACAACTCTACTTTCTTTGGATAGGTATCTCCCATACTTCTTTTTT
>NW_010587608.1:68112-93012 GCF_000705375.1 Tinamus guttatus | reverse complement strand
TGAAATTAAGAACTTGGATGACCTCTGCTAGAAGGAAATGCTTCCGTCTTTGCCAAGAGAAGGGACCTTTTCAGTCTAGGAAAGGAGAGAAGAAAATGTTCCAAGTTATTAGTATGCAGAGCAGGGCTCAGCTGGAATCTTCAAGCAGCTGTGGAATTCAAGCAGGGAGGAGGTGGTCTTTGAACAGCTAACCCGCAGGTTCTAGATATGGAAAGAGTAAGAGAATTGATGGGAATCTGTTGTTTCAATAATCCTCAATTTTTGCTTTAGACCAAAGACACTATTCAAAAGTACAATCATGCCAAGCAGCATTTGTCCCGGACTGAAACCGAGGCAGAGGAGCTGGAGCGAAGGGCTCAGGAAGTGGCCGTTAAACTGGTGAAGGCCGATCAGCAGTTGAGGTGCGCGGGGGGATTCGTGGAATCCCTCGGGGGATTCGTGGAATGGGGCTCAGGAGGAAAGCAGCATTCTTTCAGATACCAAGATACTGCTTTCTGCGAGGAAGAGCTGTAGAAATGTTAATCTGAAAAGTCATAAATGCTTCTTTAGGTTATTGCAGGCGGATACAAGGGATTTAGAGCAGCATAAGATTGAACAAGAAGGTATCTTGAAGGAAATCAACCAAGTGGTGTCCGCAAAAGATTGTGAGTTCCAGTCATTAAACAGGAAGATAGAAATGCTGACTGAAAGGTATTTATTTTTAATTTACCGTAAGGACTTAGTGGATAAGGATATCTTTGTTTATATAATATTAACTTCTGCCTGATGTATTTTTGTGTCTTCTGAACCATGTTTTTCTCCTCACTGTTAGCCTTCAGAAGCTTCAAGGCGATATTCAGGTGGCAGAAGGTAATGAAGAACATCACCTCCAAATCCTTAGGGAAGCAGAAAGCATTCTTCAAAGCAAGAAAACCGAACTGGAAAGGCTGAAAGATCAGGTAAAGCACATTTGATTAACTCAGGACTATCACTCATAATCTTGGCCCTGCTAGCCTTTCTGTGTAATAAATATTATTTGAGAGTTTTCAGTTGAGGACAATTCTTACTGCATTTCAGAATAAAAAAAAAAAAAAGTAACACGTTGTCAGTGTGTTGCAGGAGAGGTTTGGGTTTTGTGTGTGTGTTTATTTTTTTTTGTATAACTACAGAAAAAGAATTCTGATGCTCATTATGTTAAAATTTTACATTGTAGATTAATGCTCAGCAACAAGAGCTGTTGCTTCTGGAGCAACAGCTGAGTCAAAGAAAAGAGGAGCTGAATGTCCTTCAGGATTGTATTTCTCAAAAGAAAGGTGACCTCAAAGAAGCTCTTCGAGATGGGGAGACTGAAGCAAATGAAAAACGACGCCAAATAAGAGTAACTTTTCAGTGAATTTTCAGTTCATTATGCCTTGGTTAAGAATAGAAAAAAAATGGAAGAGAAGGACCAAAAAGATCCCACAAAATTTGTATAAAACCAGTTTTGCTTTCTGCTACCTATCTAAAATCTGCTGAAGAAAGGTGAACAAGCAACTCTTAAAGTCTTTGGTGTTTCTAGGAGCTTGACCAGATGCAGAAATAAGAAATAGAACTCGCTAGTTCAGCGATCCTTGTAGTCCCCTGAGCATTTGAGAACCAAGTTCTGTTAAGTAGAGGTCTCTGATGAAGGCAGTTAGCACTTACTGTTGCTGAGGCAAGCAGCTCTTGCAGCAAACCAGATTGATCAGTTTATATATAAGACCCAACAGAAAGGTCTCTCCTCCATTCTCTATTTACTCTTCGAAAGAGAATCTCTTCGCTTTGTTGGGGAAGAAAACTTTTATTTGATCCAAAGTGCACACTGAAATAAAGAACTGCGATTAACCGCTTTTTCCTTATTCTCTTTCACTTTTAAGGCCTGGCTATGGTTCACTTGAAGAGATGTCATCAAAGTCAGGCTTGTAGATTAAAAATCCTTACAAGCTTACTGCTCTAGGTTGTCAACATAAAAGGCTTTAAGTATTGCATTGTTTTGTTTATTTACACAACTAACTGAAACTATAAATCCTTGAATTAAATTAATCAGAATAAATTCTTAGAACTTAGGTTTAAAGAAAAGACTTACCAGACTGAAAATAATGGCATTTGTTGCAACCCTGACATATTTACACAGGAAATAAGATCTCTTCTGGAAGAGCTGAATGTTGAGAGGAAAGACCTGGACATCCAGATTAGTGAGAAAAGAACACAGCTTTTGTTCATAAAGAAGGATATTGGAAAAGAAGAGGAAAATCTTCAAGGAATACTTGGGCAAATTTCCAAGCATAAGATGGGTATGTTGTGGCTTTGTTATATATAATTTTGTGCAGATCAGCAGAAATGCACTTTAAACTTAGTTACATGTCTTTGCAGCCTACCTTTCCTACTCCTTTTTTAAATTATTGTGATTGATGCAGGGAGTGATCCGTGTAAGTCTCATAGCTTGTGCAGTACTGGCTGGTGGCTCTTGCTTGTGCTGAGGCAGCGTTTTGGTGACTGTAGATTTTCACCCTACAGAGAAACATGAACAGGGCAGCGTCAGGAGCCAGCTGATCAGCGAGGGGCACGCGCTGGGCTTAGCAGGCAGGAGCCAGCTGTGCCACACTCACAGAGGAGCTAACTGGCTGCAAGGGGAAACGGAGGAATCTCCTTCCAGTAATTATGTCCTTTGGAAAATCCTACCTTCTGCAGCTTGCAACATGCTTTGTGCAGAAATATTTAATTTCATGTTTTGGGACAGAATATCTGACTGCCTAGGAAACAGGAAGGGCAGGAGGCACAGGAACCTGCAGTTTCCTAGTAGAACATTAGATACAACACCTGGTGTGTCTGACACAGCAACTGAAAACACAAGGAGTTTTTCCAGGGATAGTTTCTATATTTTTTCCCACTTAGGTTTATTCATTTATTTGATTTATTTGCCACTGGAAAGCATTTCATGTGCTTATAATAATAACTTCGGGTTTCTTTCTTCTTATTAGAACTGAAACATGTTCTGGAAATGCTGCAGCTGGAAAATAATGAACTTGAAGGTTTGAAACTACAGCATGACCAAAAGGTCAATGAATTAGAAAAGATTCAGGTTGCAGTTCTAGAAGTAAGTATTTCTTTTATAGTTAGTACAGTATAGGGTAGGGTAAAAACAACAGGTTAAGCTGTGATAGAACGAGAAACTGAATCCTCATCTTTAGGCCTCCTGCTTGTATCTGCTGCCTGAACCTTTTTTGTAAATGCATTCATATTTCTGGCACTTTTTACTGCATTATAACAAGAGATAGCTGGTTACGTGCAACCTAGATAGTACCCTTTATGATCCTTGTGAATGAAATGTATACTGTTGCATCTAAAGACATTAGTAACTTGTTCTACTTCTTGACCATGTAAATATGTTGTACACACTGTCTCCTTTCATAGGAAAAACTAGAACTGGAGAATATTCAGAGATTATTTCAGTGTCAGCAAGGGGAAGTAGATTGGCAAAAACAACGACTTGAGAAAGACCGTCAAGAAAACGAACACTTGGTTTCTCAAATGCACACTTTGCAAAATAACATTGAATCTTTGAATAAAGAAAAGCAAAAGCTTGAAGAAGGCTGTCGGAGTTTGGAGAACAAGCTGTCACAATCTAGAAGGTGTGTTTTTGGAGGATAAGCAAAGCAGCATTTGTAATACTGTGACTGCAGTAAGAGATATTATGAGATGCAAAATGTTAAATTTGGAATGGGACAACTCTCTTGATCTCATGACTGTGAGATAGCATCTGGTTGAACCCCCAAAATTACTGTAATGTAGCTGTTCTTAAAGCATCCTCATCAAACATTTTCAATAAAATGAGAATATGTGTTCACGTTTTACAGAGATTTGACTGTTACCGAAGAGAGCAGCAGAACAGCATTGTCCAATATAGGGAAGATGGAAATGGATGTAAAAAATCTGCAGCAGGAGATAGATTTCCTAAACAAGCACAAAAAATCACTGAATGAAGACATCACTGTAATACAGCAGCATCTTCAAGGTAAACGTAACTTTTAGTATCTTTGAAAGATATAATACATTTTAAAACAAACTATATTAAAGGTCACAGGGAATATAACTATCCTTCGTGAAGTTAAATGATCTATATGCTCAAATACCTAAAGACAAACAGTATTTAGCAAGTCACGTTGAAACTTTTTCTATTGATATTTATGAAAAGCAAGAATCGTGTTCGCCTAGTTATTTCACCTATGGCTGGTCTTTCACTAAATAAATATTTTTCTAGAAAAAAAGGAAGAATTGGAAGCTTTGAAAGGAGAGTTGAATAACTCCAGACAACAACAACAACTGGTTGAACAGGTTAGTTTTGGTGAAATACATGCTTATTTTAATGTAGTGAGTAGTTTGAAACGTGCAAAAAAGGGAAGATTTTTAGTACGTCAGTTCTGGGCTTTCTGTTTTTAAACATGGAGGGAACTGGCAAACTGTCATGGATAGTCCTATTTGGAGTAATATTTTTTGAGTCAGAGATATCTTTTTCAGTGGTGGTAGAGGAATTCTTGAAGAGAATCCTGGAAGGCCAAAACCACCCCATGCCTGGGTTCAGGGGGAAGCAGAGCCTTCTCTTTGTTTTATCTGTTAGCTTTTCTTTCATCTAGTAGCTCCTACTGTGATAATTACTTAAGTTGCTGGTTACAATAGAAGGTAATATTCAGTATGCAAAAAGAACTGTTAGGGGTCAGAATTGTTGTTTTTACCAGCTAGTTTTGTCACTCAATATATATCTCCTGCTGCAGGATTTGAAAAATAATACAAGGTATCGGGATGAACTGCTTAGAGAGCAGGCAACGCTGAAAGAAGAAATCCTGGAATGTTTAAAGAAACATAAGGATTGCCAAGAGAGGCAGAAAAAGAGGGAGAACCAATTGCAGCAGCTTCAGAAAGAGATTCAAGAGAAAGAGACAGAACGAGCCAGGCAAGAAGCGGTAAGGAGTCTGTGCAACGTTCTCACTTTTCCTTACCCCTGAAAATACAACGTAGGCAAAAAAGTTTGGGGTGTGAGGTTTGCATACAGTAATACACTCATGTTTTAAGAAACGTAAAGCCTCATTTTTTAGAGGAATGCAGTAGAAGAAAAGCTTCAACGTTCAGGAATATTTAAATGAAAATTAGCATGTTGCAACAAAGAACTGTTTGGGGTGTTTTGTTTGGTTGGTTCGCTTCTTGGCAGGGCCATCTTCTACTGAAACGGTACCGAAGGGCTGTAAATCCGCAGCGCTGCCTCGCTGCACTCCAGTGCTGCACCGAGGGACCTGGCACGGCTGAGCGGGGGAAAACGGGGTGGCTTCCAGCCTGTCAGCAGCTGGCTAAAGTTCAGAGACCCCCTTTCCTTCCTTTAGAGTTCTCTCAGAAAATGAATGTGCCCATTTACTTACCTGAAATTATAAAAATAAGTCTTTTTTATTTTTAGATTTCTCCTCCTTTATTTCCCTCTAATGTCTATTGGTGATAGCATTTGTTCTCATTGAGCTGGTACCGGATAAAGCTTGAAATGGCTTTTTTTTTTTTTTTTTTTGGGGTGGGGAGGCAGATTCTTCATCGCCTCAAGCAAGATTCAGAGTATGAAGGAAAAAAAATGCAAGAATGTACTAGCAAACTGCAAGATCAGAAAGTACTGTTAGAAAAGGAGCTAACGGAGCAAGAAGAGAAATTGGAAGAGGCAATAGCAAAAGTAAGACTGGCAGAAGAAAAGCTCAGGAAGCTGGAAAAGGAGGAGTCATGGTGTGCAACAGTTGAAGAAACAGTCAGAAAAAGCAGTAAGATATATCACAGAGATACTATTAACTATGTATGGGTCCTTGATTGTCTAAATTGATTTACTCAAATAACTAAAATTTTATCGTGATGTGATTGTTCCTTTCCACTGTGTCCAATGCCTCTTGAAAATGCTCAACAGAAGACTGAGAGGTTTAGAAAATAGCTAATGTATATTGAAAATACTTAGGAAATATGGCAAGATGCTTATATTTCTACTTACCCTTTTCTAATCTATTGCAGAACATCAGATCTCAGAAAAAGAACTACAATTACAACAAAAAAATAAAGAAAATGCATCTCTCCAAAAAGAACTGGAACTTTCAAAGTCTGAGCTAAAACATCTCCAAGATCAGCTAAAATCAGAGAGGAGGAAAGCGCAAAAGCAAATCTTGAGTCTGAAAGAAGCAATCAAAACGCAGAGGACCCAGCTGGAGAAAGAACTGTGTGTGAGTCCTGCCTCTTATTTACTTGTTCATACACTACTTCATTGCCAGGGGAGCAAAAGTAATGCACTAATTCCAAGATATAATTTAAAGCAACCAAACACGGGCATTTCTAACGTGTGTTGCAGAATACCTGCCTAGTTACTCCTGTTTAATACTGTTGTGTGTTTTAACTTGAAGAAATTGTGTTCTATGTGGTTCTCTGGATTCTTATTCTGAGGCAGGCGCTCACCGTAAAAGGGAATCTCTCTGCAATTTTCCTAGGAAAAAACACACGAAAACAACTGTTTGCAGAGTGACATAGCAGCTGCCGAACAAGTAGCACACAACAACCATGAACGAGCAAAGCGCCTCTTTAAGGAACTTGGCCAGATCCAACGGGACTATGTGGCTCTCCAAACACAGGTATAACTGAAAAGCTGAACTGAGGTACATCTGGGCAGGTTTACACTGTGCTAGTTTTGAATATCCTTCAGTTGGTTGTATCACCATTGGCAGAAATACCCCTATTTCCAATTTCATGCAGTTTTCCAAATCTGGAAGTTAGGGTTTGTTAATGATTGGACAGCTCAGTAATTTCTATTTAAAAATGAACAAACCAACCCACATCAGTCATGTGCTGACTTCTGAGTAAGGGTTGTGAAGCTCTAAAGCAGAACTTCATTTTTCAAGTCTCGGAGGCCAAGGCAGAAACGAGTGGTTACCTTCCCAACACTAGATGGGAAATTGCAAAGTGGTAAGATTGTGTTTTACTGTGCAGGTTAAAACTCAGGAAGACCTGAAAAACAGACAAAGGGAAATAAAGGATGCAGCAAAGATGCTTAAATTGGAGATTAAAGATGAAATTAGTACAGGGCTTAAATCTTTAAGCCCATCCCCAGAACTTTTGGAAAATCTGGAAGCAGCCCTTGAAATAAGGGGAAGTCCACACAGTGAATCAGATAACTTAGAGGAGATGACTGCACCTGTAGCTACTGACAGACGACTGCTCTCGCTGGAAGAAAAGCTGGATTTTTCTAAAGTCTTCTTAATGGTAAAATGCTTTTTAAAAGTAGTTGCTGCTGGTGCTACAGCTGGACATGTCAGTGTTGGTACCCTTTTCAGTGCTGCTCAATTGCTGAATGTGCTTTTGTTTCCCAAAGGATGAGCAGTGGCGTGGAGAGGCTCTCCGAGAAAAACTACGGCATCACGAAGATCGGTTGAAGGTGGCACATCTCCCTTCCCAGTAGTGCCAGTGTGTCCTCTAGATCCCTTCTAAACATAACTTAATACAGCTGTGGCAGAGTCTTCTCCAGCTCCTGAGTATCCACTTTGTGCATAATGACTAGGAGCAGAGTATCTTAGTGCTCCTTCCTGTTGGGTGGCAATAGGAAAAGAAACTGTAGAAACCAGCTGCTCTCTAGAGAACAGTTCCTCATGAACGGGTTTTATAAGAGTATTTCACCGTGAGTCCCGCATTTATATGTTACAGTATTTTAGCAGCATGACAACTCAGCAGTACTTGTGATCCTTATAATTAAAAAAGGCCAAGTTTAGTTGGAGCACAGCTGTTGCTCTTCATTCAACTGATAACGTTAAAGGTTTTAGAATTGCAGCTTGTTTCTGACTTCTTTTATTTCTTCTCACTTACTTCTTACTTCAGAGGAAGTAAGTTATTTAAAGAATTAATTTGCAAAAACAATTTGCAAAATCGTTACCAGATTCTTGAGGTTCACAAGAGCACCTAACAGTAAATCCCCTAAGGCCTGACTTCTAAAGTCATCAGAATTTTTAAAAAATACAGTCTTGAAAATAACACTAGATGGATATAAATAGACCCAATGATTTATTTAGGCTCAACTGCGGCAGTGCATGTCCAAGCAAGTAGAAGTGTTAATCAGAGGAAAGCGGCAGACGGAAGGGACCCTTCACAGCCTGAAGCGGCAAGTGGATGCGCTGGATGACCTGGTCAGCAGCACTGCTTCGGATTCGCTGTTCCTAGCGCAGAGCTCATCAAGTCTCAGTCTTCATGATGCTCTGAATTTAACAAAAACACAGGTAAATACTCTAAGGTGTAAATAGATCCTGTTCTTGAATTAACAATATATTTTATCACACTGGAAGTGTTTCACTCATCTACTCAAATCTTTTTAGAGACAACTGTACCTCCTGCAGCAGGACAGGCCTTAATGGGGGGGAGCTATGCTGTCCTGTGCACGTTTACTCTACCAGACTGTTAGCTAGTTTGTTTCTGAAAATAGTAATATTTTTTGGTAAAGGTTGGTTTTAAACTTCCCTTTGCTCTTTAGCTGAAAGCATTAACCTACTACTCTAACTTCTTATGCCTTTTTCCAGGCTGCTGTGACAGGGCTTCTTCACTCCCGTAGCAGCCGAGCGGCTATTTCAGTGGCATCTCAAACACTCCAGTCTTACGCACAAGAAATTTCTCAGTAGAGCACAGAGGTAAGAGACACACTGAAGTGTCTGTTACTCAGCCTTTATCCTAGTTTGAACTCTGTACTGCTTTGTAAATATGTCTTTAACTGTGAGGCTTATGGATTATACGTGGTGTCAGCCCAGGGACAGGAGCAGATAGAACCACTTTGCCCTTGTCTAAACCTTGTTTCCTTTGTGTCCTGCCTTTTCACGTTATGCTGGTCTTAGATGTGTATTAATTAAATTCTGCCTGACAACTTCCTCTAAATCTTCAAATGACACAGCAATTACTACTCTGAATTTTAATGTTATGCCATTGCTATGCAAGATCTTTTCAGGACCCTTTTGCTTTCCATAAACATGCAGAGTAGCAACCAACTAGGTTACAGCTAGTTAGTGAGAAGAAGCAAGCATAGAATTTTAGGCTAATAGCTCTTATTTATTTTAGCAAGAGCTGCTCTACACTAGAGCTTTCAGGCGCGTCCCTCGTGGTCTCCAGGCCCCTGGCAGGCTGCAGAAGGCATGCAGCGCTTCCGTGCATTCCCAAGTGCTGCTGCTGCTGCAAGATAAAAGCTGGTGTCATGCAGCACCCAGACCAGCTCCTCCTCTCCTGAACATCCCACACGGTGCTGAACATTAATACTGTGCTGAACATTAATACTGTTTCTCTTTTAGACAAGAGGCAGAGCTGCAGCCACATTTCTACCACCTTTGAAGACTTCTACCTCACTTTATTGCCACCAACAGCTGGTAGCTACACCTTCTCTTCAGTACTGTGAAATTTCTAAATGATTAACAAATTTTATGTATATAAGAAAAATGTTGTTTTTATATTTTGTGAGAGGGAGTTCAAAGTATCCTAAATAATAACTATTGTTATTTAGATGTTCCTCTTTTTAGTCAGGGTTTCCTTTGTAAAGAAAATTTTTTAAAATGACCACACTGTCCCTTACCTCTTGCCAGATAATTTTACAATATTTTCTTAAATAAACCTCATTGACTGCAGCTTGCCTCTTTGCTAAGGGTGGTTCTTGAGACTGTTTATGATACTGAAGCTAACACAGTAGCAGAGCTGGTTAGAACAAGCTCTGCTTACACCACTGCCCCTTTGCAGTAAGGGAGGTTTGTCACAGGGATGTTTAGTTTTGTTGACTGTAACAAGTTCTGGAACAAGAAAAGTACAACCTTTGCTGTGGACTATCACAACATTACATCTCACTGAGTAACACATGCAACACTACCTCTCTGCCACTTTGGTCTGTCCTCGAAGGTGGCATTGTGGGGGTCGTGTACCAACCTTCTTCAGACATCTGGCAGGTTATAGGAAAAGGAGGGGAAAAAAAAGCCTCTTCTGAAAGCTGGGAAGCAGTCATCAGTTAAGAATTTACTCTTAACATTAGCACAGGCATTTAGAGCAATTAGCACTCACTACAAGGGCTTCTTGCATACTTCTAAGTACTAGCTTTTCTCTCACCAGCTTAATAGGATCTCTTTTCAAGGCCCACAGGCTTTACTGCAGGCACAGGGAAAAGGGGACATGTAGCTTTTGGGAGGTGGCTGCAAGAGGGGACATGAAAACCAGCCCAGGACTTGGCAAGAGCTGCAGCCGTGCCCACCAAGGAGCTCCGAGGACCTACCCCCTCAGGCACCGCAGAGTAAGTAAACAGGGGCACAGCACTACAAGCAAATGACACAACCCACTGGAGTTTATCTAGATACAGGTACTTTATTTACAAATATTTAGATTAATAGCATTGTTACATCAAATGAGGAGTACAGCAGTCCAAACAAATCCTTTCTGTGACAGAAACAATAAGACCTACTGTAACTTACGTGGGGAATAAAGGTATTGCACCTTAACAAGCTGTAGTCATTAGAACACTTGCTGTACCCAAATTTTGTTTCAGCAGCAGGTCATGGTCCCTGGGCAAACCCTTTGTGGTGCAACCTTTTAAGGAGGATGCATTAGCTATAGATCTTGAACAAACCACTATTCATTTAAAAAAAAAAAAAAGAAAAAAAAAAAAAGAACTGACCAGACAAAACAAAGGGACAGTATACAAGTTACTCAAATCCTATTGTTTGCACATTCCAGTTTTGGCTTTTATATAACATTGACTGTACAATACTCTGGTACCACTGTTTACTTACAAGTCTGAACATTGTAGAGTTTTAGTGTCTAGACAGGGATTTTAAGACTACTTTGTATTTTAAACACTGCAGTAAGACTAGAAGTTGGCCCTTCAATAACTGTTAAGCACTTGCCCCTTGACACTTTTAAAGCACATTTGATGTTTTCCAAGTGAAGCTTCCTGTGAAGCATGGACCTGCCTGAAGAGCACTCGTGTGAATTTCAAACAAAGTAGAAAACTCTCATGTACTTTAACAGAATGCACATGGGCATGGTCAGCACCTGAAGTCTCCTCTTTATACAAGCAGGACTATAGCATGTATCCCCCCATGAAGGGTGTATTCCAAATCTTTAGTGAGAAACCTAAACCAAAACGAAAAGCCTCACACTGTATTGTTAAAAAATACAGAAGTAGTTAAAAATCCCTAGAGAGCACATATGTTGACTGTCCAGTTCAGTATCTGACCATTCAAAAAGTTACAGGTATAAAAGCATAAGATGTGCAAGAAAACCAGCCTTTGTATACAATGCAGGCAGGTAATGAAGCCCAATAATGCAAAATGCTTACAGAAGAGAAGCAGGTTAGCACACTGCTGATTGCACAGAACAGGATTAATAAAATGGCAGAGATACCACAGTGCAAAGATGACAGACATATTCCACTAGTGTTAATTTCTGCATTGGGATTAGAGTTCCCCCAGCACAATGTCCACTGTCAACACCAAGGAGTTAAGCCTATGTTAGTGAACTGCGGTTACGTCTATTGTTGTAGTACTAATGGAGCAATGTGGTCACATATAGGTCCATACTGTACAAACTGATATTTTCTTACATACTGTTCTAATGCCAGTAATCATTTTCTTCATTAAAATCATATACACAGGATGTATTTAACTGTTAGCTCAGTTCCTTCAAATTTTATACATATTTACGTTCTGTTAACAAATGTAAAGGATTAAAAGTGGCAAAAAATGATGTAAAGCTATGAGCACAAGAATTAATGGATTGTTTTCTTGTGCTAGGTTAAGATGGAAGGAAGTTGTACACTCCTGCACCAGCCCACCCCTACCCCAGCACATACACCACAGGGAATGCTTTCAACAAGAGCACATGGTTGCAGAGCCCCTTTCTGCCATCAGAAGTCACTTCACAGCAAAACTTATCCTTTACTACAGACAGCTCTAAACAGTTAGAGGTGGGGAAGAAAGGCTGAGGAACCATAAAATTAAACCATACAAGACAAAGCCCTGCAAAAGTGTAAAATCAAGAGTCCAGCATCAGTGCTCAGTTTAAATTATGTATTGGTGACACTATCACAAGGACAATCAAGGAAAAAAAACTTCTAGATTTACCATGCAGGAGAGATTTTATTACTCTACTTGCCTTTGATAACCTGATTACATCTAAAGTCGTTTAGCAGTTTAGTACTGTGTTAAATTTTCTCAGAGTTTTAATTAAACCCAATAAGATGTACAGAAGACAGGGAAGCAGTCAAAAGCACCGCTCCCAACAGAGCGAGGGGGAAGGTCAGGAATGGAGCCACGGAACAGAGGTCACTAGCAGCCACAGCCTTCTCTCTGGGGCTGGGGTTCGCTGGTTAGCCGCCCCCCCTGCGGGGCGGACGGTTTGTGCTGTACACCCGACTCGGCCGCGTTCAGATCCAGGCTTCCATCTTGGATATTCTGGTATATTTTCTTGGCAGCCTCCAGGAAGGCATCCTCCACGTTCTCTCCACTATGAAGAGAGCAGCAGGAGTTATTCGGGCTGTGCTTTTAGGAGAGCAATGCAGGTTATGGAAGCAGTTGGCTAGATATTGCCAAGACTGGACAGGTCACCAAGTTTAAAGCCATTGCTACCCCATTCCCTTACACACATGAAGGGCTTACAGCTGACCAGAGTCTAATAACTTTTCTTCAGAACAACTTCTCATAGGTCAATTCACTCCCTAGCCATTATATTTATTAGCATTAGCCATTAATACCTCGGCCTGTCGAAACATCCAGTCTCAGAAATAAGCTAAGACACTGAACTACATACACAGAGCCATTTTACAGAGGCTAAAAGTCAGGGGAGTTCTGCAGAAGTTCTGCAACATGTAAAGAACCACCAGCATTAAACAGGCTGCATCTTCCTCCTCCTCTCTCCTCCCATCAGATTTACCTACTTGGTCTTTGGAGCAGCTGATCCAGTCAAATAAACTAGCAAAGAGTTGGGAAGAGCATCTACCGTTTAAGGACTGACGTTTGGAACAGTACATCACAATACAAGTTGTACACTTGTCTCTACATTCTTTTAGCAGGATTCTGGTTTGCTTGCAGCACCCTGATACTAAACCAATAGCCCAAGTTGGGCAAGAATCCCAAGGTTGAAAACAGAGCCCAGGTGTCTGTGGGAAGCTGTGGAGAAGTCAAGGAGATTCCTGGCAATTTCAGCAACAGTTGGTTGAAACAACACAAGTCTAAGGTTATTATTCTTACTGATGGGGTGGCAGATTCCAGCTATGAAGACTTCAGAAAGAGACACTCACAGAAGTCCTACTAGATTTGCAAACAGCTTTTAGTAAAAAACAATTTAAAAAACCCTATTAAAACAGGTGCTGGTTGGAACCACAACTACTAGTGTCACAGAACTAACCCCTTGTGCCCCATTAGCCTCTCCAGCTAACGGAGCCTATTGCAGATAGGGAGCAGCAATTCCTCTTAATGACCCAAGGAATGGGATGTTTCAAGTCATTCTGTAGCAGACACCTCAAGAAACCCGTGAGCTCAGTCTTCCTGGGAAACTGGCTACCCACATCTACATTCTAGACAGAAACAGTTCCAGTCTTTCCCTGAAATACAGCATTATGTCTCTTCCGAGCTGTCTTAAAGTCAAAGCCAACAGGAACTGAAACTGCTCAGCACACTGGATTCTCTTTAACAACTCGAAAGACTTTTCCTTCCCTTCCTTAGTTCTACTATCTCTGAACCGTATGGCAGTATTTAGTCATAAGAAATATATTGCACTCGGATACCATTTAAAACAACCCTCTAAACAAAATCACTTACGTTTTTGCACTTGCTTCAAGGAACAATAAACCTGTTCAGAAACAGAAGCATAGCAGTCAGTTAACACAATACTTGGAATAGGTATGAATCACTCATGTTTTGGTCTTCAGATTACATGCAAAAGACTATTTTAGCACTAAAAAATATTTTATGACTAAGTTAAGGCATCAATATGCAAGCTGATTCCTAGAACTCTGCCCAGTTAGAATTAAGCCAGACCATCTGCAGCACAGTACAAGTTTGTATATGTAATTACATTACTTTGGAAGCACAAGCTTGTAGCTATCAATGCTGAAGGTTCACTTTACATCACTATCCTGCAGGAAATGTAACAGCTCAGAAGAAAAAAGAAAAAACACCACACACCATTTTCTTCAGCAAACTGTTTGGCTTCTTCATATGTAACATCTCTCTGTGCTTCCAGATCTGCTTTATTTCCTATGAGGATTATCACCTAGTTCAGAAGAAAGAAAATTAGTCCAGAAAATAATTTACCAGCATTTCCATTACATCCTTAAGAGGCAAAACTGCAAAAAACATGCATCTTCAGGAGATCATTGCTCTAGCAGGGCTCCCTCTGTAACGTCTGGAATGAAGTCTCCAGATGGCAATAGATTTTATCACTTTGTTCTCATGAGATGAGGTTCTGAAAGTCAGTAGTTCTACTCTAAATTAATCGAAGTTGTGCTCAGAACTGCTTCTTGTGTTTGTTCAACCATCTGCTAATCCAGCTAGAATTATTAGTTTTCTTTCATCACAGCAGTATCTTCCCATGATCTTGGTTCTAAAGTATTTTATGGGCAATTGGAAGACACCAACTACACAAGAGACTAATGTGTTTTCAAGGAGACCCAGAGAATCCTCCTCCATGATGCCTCCACAAGACATGGACAGCTTTTGCTTGATATCTAGTTTATTCCAAGCTAAGAAGAGTTAATATTTCAGCTAATTACCACCACAAGGCAAGAAGAGATGGTAGCAAAGTTAAATTTTGTTCAGAGTTAACCATGATGTTGCCTTCAACTGCTGAAAATAGACCCTGGAAGGCAAGAGAGGCAGCACATCTTCTGACAGAAACCACTGCTTTCCCAACACAGAATTCTACGCTTTTGCTTCAGTTGCAGTAGAGTGGAAAGAGCTCACTGATGTACTGCAAATGGTGGGGACTTAAGGGTATTTCAGAGCCAAGTAGTTTAGAAAAAAGAATGACTTTTTAGAAGAATGTTGCCACCACCACACTGCAGATGCTTTTTCCTAAACCTTCTTCTTGCTTTGGGATTAAAAACTTGCTTTCAAGCCAAAGAAAGTCCAACTTACAGTATTTGGATTGGTGAGATTCCTTGCATCTGTCAGCCAGCTGCTTAAGTGATTATACGTACTTCTTCTGCAAAGAATTAATGAGCAGAGTTTAAGTGCCAACAGCATGGTTAGTAGCAATTAAAAATACTAACATCCACAACCCGTATTCGCCTTCCCAACCTCAATCAAGATGAAACAGTGTTGTCTGGTTTGGACTCAGACCAAGATTTCAGTGAGTCAGCTCTCAATCCCCAGAATACACCTTGCAGCACAAACACACGGTGGAAAGACTGACCATTTGGTACTTCCAGTATGAGGCAGTATTGCTTTCTGCACAAGGACACATTTACATAGTGGTCTATAAAACACATTAAAGGATCTCCTGCCAAACACTCCTCAGGAACACTGTAGAGTGACTGTCACTCTAGTAACAAGCAATCCATAATATTATTTATGCTTTAATCAAGATTTAAGCAAATGGGAGATACACACATATACAGAAAAAACAAGAGGTGCATAAAGACTGTCAAGAGCAGCCCCAGAAGACGACTGGAGGCATCTGACAGCTGAAGTATTTAGTGTTGCACATCTTATTAAAGATGCTGTTAGAAGAGTATTTTTCTCTTATGAAAGAGAAACCAAATAACTTCTAGGCAGTCATCTTTGGCTTTTCATCTGACTTCTGGGCCTCTTCATTGGCTAGCTTTCCAGACCTCTCATATATAGAGATCATTAAAGGATATTTACATAGCCCACTACAACAAAACCATTCTATTTTATGCCTACTAAAAATATTCCTGCTAAGTAAGCAGCAGAATCCATTCCCAGTCTCCATCGTGAGGGGGAGGACAAGTCTGTGTACTGAAGGTACACTTTAAATGTGAACTCAGTTCTTTAAACAGCTTCAGCAGAAGCAGTCAAGGTCTGAAATGGCAAGATTCACAGGTCTGTCAGTAGTGAAGTCTTCCAAGAAGAACAGCTCACTTCAAACCCCTTATGCTTCTTTTTCAGCTTTTTAATTAATTTATTCAAATGAAGCATGGTCAATTTTGCTCAACAGGATGTAAATCCATCCAGACACCAAGTCAGCTAAGCACGAGTCTGGGGGAGAGACTTCAGACAGTTCTGTACAAGGCTGCAGCATCCACACAGCTCGCCGAGAACACGTGCAGCTAAGATACAAGATGCAACAGTCCCTGGCACCTTACCTGGTAATGTCATAGACCATGAGGGCCCCTGCTGCTCCTCTGTAGTAGCTTCGCGTGACAGCCCTGAATCGCTCTTGTCCTGCCGTATCCCAAATCTGTAGCTTAATTTTTTGGCCACTAACTTCAATTATTCTTGTGCCAAATTCAACACCAATTGTGTGGGGACAGTCCGCCATAACTGTCATGAAAGATAAATGTAAGTTTAGATCTTTCTAGTATGAAGTCTCCCTTCTGCAAATATCTTAATATCACCAGCTTTCAGTGATCTTGACTATATTTTCAGCCACTAAGAAAGCACTTTACAGTTACAGTACCCAAAATGCATCACTTAATCCATTCTACTCCTGGTTATTTCCTGAATTGCTGTTAGTTTAAGAACAGTTATAAAATTCCTTGCCTTCTCTGATGCATGTACTACTGATGCTGTTTGGCCATATAATTCAGAAGGTGGCAAGTCAGCTGATTCTCAGTCTATCTTTGCAGAAACGGTTAACTATTTTAATGTAGTAGAAAAAGATAACTTTTAGACAATTGCTAGGACAGTTAAAAAGACCATAACACAACTTCAAAAAAACAAGTATCCATGTTATTACCCAACTGAAACATCCTGACTGTTCAGAAGAAAGAGACAGTTTCACAAGCAGCTGTAAATATAGCTAATTGCAACAAAATGGCACCTTTTTAATCACCATAAACTCAGTCTTAGGAGAGCTCAAGAAAATAAAGAAAGAGGGAATATCTATTCAAGTTGCCTGGAGACAGAACTAGTCACATAGTACAGGTATTTAACACGTTAATTTCCTTCTTTTATCTTTTTTTGCTTAACACTAATAGACTTCTCACGAATTTTAAATACAAGACACAGTCCCTTTGAGAGCTTTGCCAAGTGCAAAGGAGCATTTAAACAATTGTTTGTTACTTAGTTTTTATTAAAAGCAACAGTTAAATATTCATTTTTACTGGAAAATACAAGTATTATAAAACAGGAACACTTGAACCATAGCTTATACCAGGAACACTCGAACCATAGCTTATACCCGCTTACTACTGCATATAGAGCAGCAAAGGATAAAGGCTTCAACTTCGTACTGACAATATATATTGACATACGCATTGAGCGTGAGCAACATGGAAAGACATAGGAGCTCTTAGCAGTCACTGCACACTCCAGTGCGGTGTGCATTAGTACAGAGAGCTGAAGCTAATTCTTAAATCGTGCTGATGGCAAACATGCAAGGAATATTACAGTCAAGGCAGAACACTTAATTAAGCCTTAAAGCCTGTCACACAGGGGTGGTCTAAGCACCATGAGTCGCAGCATGAAAACTTTCAGTGCTACCCAAGTCCACAAGCAAAGGGGAGTCAAAGGGGAACTGGTCCTGGTATGCTTCTTCTTTTATAGTGTTTAAGAATATTAAAGTTTCCCAACTTCTTGTGCCTGTACTACACCAACATTAAAATCATGCAAGTTTTAACCACGACATTTCATTGTTTCACATCACAATTCCAGAAAAAGAGCTGTAACAAGGGGGCAGCCTTCCCACTTATTGCAGGTGGGTCTCTGACTAAAGCGACAATCTTCCCCGCTGCTACAGTAGTAGTTTGGTTTGTCTATCTGCAGGTGTCAAAACACAAATCTAAGCAAGTACAGCACAAATCTACAGAAATGCAAGAAAGACACCACTTCAAGATCATGCATGACAGAAGCAGAAGTCAACAAGAGGGACGAAGCATATCAGCTTATAAACTTTTGTGAACTGAAATACTCACATTTCTTCTCTGTGAATTGATGAAGCAAGCAGGACTTTCCTACACCCATGTCCCCTGTTATAGAAAGAATAGTTATGACAGAACTGCTGCTGCTGCTGCAAGCACAACATCCCATTAACAATCCTACACAAACCCTGTAAAGACAGGCAATCATCCCCAGACCAGGCCTATTAGGTGATGCCCTCTACCTTAGGGTATTCTGCTCACCAATTTTTGCAGTATAGCTCTCTATTGTTCAGTAATCAAAGCTGAAAACAAGGGGTGAAGGGGAAAGCACACCAAAGATGATCTAAACTGATCTTTACAAGTATTCTTCGACAAGGCAGTGAAAAGCTGGCCTACTAGAAACTGAAGAGTAACCTTAATGCATTTTTCTGGCCATTTCCAGAAGAATTATGAAAGTTAAACACACAC
Source organism: Tinamus guttatus (assembly GCF_000705375.1). The sequence goes on along the minus strand of NW_010587608.1, from coordinate 74,495 downwards.
GTAAGGGCTTGCCTTGCTCCTGTGTTACTTGCAGTTGTGGATGAGGATTTCAGGATACTGACAAACAAACCAGAACAGATCAAGCAATTGCTTCACTTCTATCGAGTCACTTCAACAGCACTAACAGTGAGAAATAGCAGGATCTTCCAAGTACCAGTTTTTGCACAAGCTGAGGCCCTCATAGCAACCTAACTTACACACCCTCAGAATAAGGTTACAGAGCTCCAACACCTACACGAGATCATTAGGAATTAAATTATTCACAAGATTAGTTCTTCTGGGATAGCATTAAACCCAGTCAAAGCCCTGACTCTCCGCCAGAGAAAGAAACTGCAGATGAAGCAACTTTTACACACAAAACTATAGTCTGACAGAGGTTTAAAAGCCATCTAAAGCAACTGATTCCAGTTAATACTTGCATGAACATGGATTAAGACCTTTGAGGTTAAAGATGCAATGGCAGTAATACTGCCACAGCAAATCTGAATAATTACAACAGAAACATCCAAATTACCATCCTTGTAATAATTCCCATACACATGCACTTCCTACGGCTTCTGCCATTTTCCTGAACATAACCTTACATTTAGGAAAAAAGGGACTGCATTCGCCAGCTTTTAGCATGCAGGTTTTTCTAGTGCTATTCAAAGGAGTACATGTTATGGCCCTAACAGCAAAGGCTGTCAAGAATACTACAGTATATTAAGAAAAAAGAGAAAAAAAATAATAGCTATGTATCAAGGTGAAACTTGCAAAGATATTTGCCCCACTTCTAGCCCACAGGCCACCAATGATCTACAGAACTGAGGTGGCACACAGCTTATTGCCTCTGCACTGCCAGCTGCTAAAGCTTCTAGACCAAGTGTACTGATCTGTGAGGAACTGAAGCTGGGCAAGTCATTGTACTGAAAAGAAAACATGGCTATATAACAAGTAACAAGAAACAGGAAGTCAACAAGAGCTGAATTGCAGGGTCTGCAGTTAGGCTGTCTTGGATACCGATTCATGTCAGTGTTTGTATGTGTGCTGCTGAGGCAAACATTTTCCAGTTCATACTTACCAATAATGATGTACTTAAAGATGTAGGAGTAGTTGTAAGGTGCAGTTGCCATTGTGGCACTAAAATAAAGAGAAAAAACATTATCAGAACTGCTACTTATTCATTCAACCATCCAATTCCCATGATTGAATTCATACAATGAAGAAAAAAAAAAAAAAAGAAGTGAGGGGCAGGAGGAGCCATTTCTCCCCTTTGCCCTCCCCAAGCAATCCCTTCCTTCACAGTTGTACTTCCCTTCAGTCACTGAATTTGTGACCAGGGACATTCATGAAATATCCATATCATTTACTCTGAACCTTTGGCAATTAATGTTCTGTAAGTAGAAACAGGCACTCATTCACTGATACTCATTCACCTTTATCAGGAAAAGCTTCAACCTATCAAAAAGCTCCAGTACCTTCTTGCCTTGTACACAGTCAAAGAGCACAGTTCTTGCCTTGTACACAGTCAAAGAGCAGACTAGTATACCAGCTGAATTGCTGGCATGTATGTGAACTAGAAATAAGATTTTCTTTTTGGAGGCAGATTTTAAAAGGACCAACTAAACCAGCAACTTGCAAGTTTCAAATGAAGCACATGGTAATAGCTACAAAAGAAAAAGAGATGGTGCAGTTTGCATCAAACTGCTGAAAATTACTTATTCAGACAGTACAGGAAAGCAAATTTAGCCATACATGGAACAGTCCAGACTTCTGTTCACCTACATAAAAAATCTGGCATAAATCCCATGTGCAAGAAGGTAGTCAATATTTTGTGGCTTTGTCAGTATAGCAGCATTACAGCAAGGCTTAGCCATTTTTCCATTTTTTTCCTTCTGAATACACCCCACTGAACCACTAAGATTTATTCACTAATCTATGCCTTATAGTAGATTCCTGCAATATTGCCAGAATTACACTGGCATAAATACTTCCAGAATTTCCATATGTTTTCCAATACACAGGAAGAACTGGAATTGATTTCAGCTGTTTAAACCTGAAAGGAGTAATACACGACATACCAACTGATACACAAGTCAGCCAGGACTACAAGGCTACACTGCACCAATACTGCAATTTGACAAAAAGGATGCTGAGTGCCTGCTTATGCTCCAGGTTAACTGCATACTATATGATCAGTTAAGCAAATGGAGGATTTGCATGACAAATTCTCCATATCTTTTCCTGCTCAGCAGGTAGCCAGCCACTAGAAAAACACTGTACTTCTGTGAAGGACATGGCTTCACCCTGGAAATACAAATTCCTTCAGTCACGTGCTAGCCGCATGACAAATGAAACTACCATCGCAGAGAAATAAAAATGGGGAAAGCTTATGAACCTGAAACTTTTTCAAAAGTAAAGCAGCATTTCTTCAACCCAGATTAATCCATAGCAGTCAACTCCAGACATAAGCAAGTGACTGACAAAAAGCTCATTCACGGTACACTGTCAGCAGTTCACAGAACTGTTTTAAAGCAAACACCTTTATCTAGACCTTGAAGAGAAGAGCACAGCTTAAACAGGCATATAAGGAGGGTTTACTGTGTGCCAGTCAGTGATCTGCACCTTGGCTTTCCTTCCTGCTTTAAGACATTTTAACTATCAAATCCTCCTAGTCCAAGAAGAAAGATATCTACACTAAGTCTTATACACACACACTCTATTAAACCAAGTTTTAACCAAATTAGTAAGCCAAAGATGATTTGTCTTTGAATAATGCAAGGGGTTAATTCAAAGAATTCCTGTATGTGTTGGCAAAATAGAAAACATGACTAAATGTTGCACTGGTACCAACAACAGCCCTTCTATCAAGATGATCTCAGAGGGAACCCTCTAGGGCAGCAGAGAGAAGCCCAAGGCCAGTCATTCCACCCAACTTTAGTCACCCTCAGTCCCTAATGAATAATAAGTATCCCAGTAAATGGACATGAATGACAACCCCTGCTGCTAAGAACAGACAGGTGAATCAGAACAGCTCCATGATGCAGGAGTAAGAACAAACAAGACAAATTAAACACTGAAGACATGGTGAGAACTCAGTCTTTGAACACTTATAATCTCAGCAACGCTGCAGATGAAAGCAGGAAGCTTAGGCCAGAATACTGTTTAACAGCATTCATTAATCACAGAATATTAATTAACCCTTGCATTATGTAGCTAATAGATGTTGATAGCATCAGCCATCTGGAGAGAAGGAAGCTCTACCATGAGCTCACAACCTTCTGTTACAGACACTCAGAAGCTTAGTGCCCAACACAGATTTGGGGGAAAGGCTGCATGACTGAGAAGGCTGCACACAAGCACACACACAACTCACCTTCGGCCAGCACTGACATTATACAGTGTGACAACTAAGTTAACCAGCCATGAATTAGTAACAGGAAGTAAAAGTAGTTTGGTCAGGAAGCTTGGTGTACACAGCCATCTTCCTTATGGCAAATTCTGCCTACTTAGAACAGGTTCAGCTCTCCTTTCAGAGGAAACGCTTCCCTGGATATCACAGTATTATTTCAAGATGGCAGCTAGACAGAGAGAATCATTCTTCACTATACATAGACCTCGACAGTTTCAAAACCCGCGCAATTATTTTCTGTACTGCAATTATGACTGGAAATGTTATTGTGAACAGTGCCACCACAATCTATTCTCCACACACCAACTTCTCCCTTAAAGGCTTTAATTTCATTAAAAAAAAAAAAAAAAAAACACAATGAAACACTAGTGACATCTTCTGTATTTCCTCCTGTAATCAACAGGTACTGCATCTGTATTTTGATTATTAATGAAGACTATTTCAAATATCAGCAGTTACTCATGCAACAGAGAGGGACATACTAGGTGGTAAATCAAGACAACATAATTGCAAACATCACTTTCATACTAGCTTCGATGAGACCTCTGAAGTGCGTTCCAGCTGAACTAAAGGACATAGTTTTAATTCTTTGCTGAGATCATATTGCACATAGAATTTTCATACTTGTTTCTTGCTCAACATAAAGCTACTCTGCTAGAAGAGACTAGAACCTGTATGCACAGGTTTTACTATATGCTACATGTGCTACATACCATTAGCTGGCCAACCCACGCAGAGATGATACGAATGTGACAGATGATAAAAACGGCCATGAGCTTCAAACCTCAGGGTAGCCCAAGCATTTTGGGTTCCCCTTAAAGGGGAAACTCCTCGCTCATCAGCCAGAAAAAACGCTGATTACAGTGGGACCTGTGTCAAGTGCACAAAACTGAATGCAATATTCTAAAGGTACTACTTAGACTGCTGGAAATATGGCCTATAAATTCCATCAGGTAAGGCCTTCTGTAAAGCCACACCACACTGAAAGGTAATAACCATTTTGTTATCAACTAACAATACACAATTCCCATAAGTCTATTGTTCATACCAGTCTAGTACTATCAGATTTCATCCTAGATCTATTGCTTCCACATGCCAAGGGCATTTAAGGTTTTTTTTATATATTACGCCAGCCTTCTTAGAGTACCCCGTTTTTTGAGGGTAGAGGGAATAGGTCTTGAAGAGTCCTCTTCTAAGACCAGTCCTTGAGGAATCTCATTAGACGCTTGTTAGCAGTTTGAAGATCATGCTGCCTCTTCCCATTACCTCCATGTCTGGTTATTTTCTCAGAAAAAGCACAAAGCCTTCATACTATTGGGCACAGACTAGCAAACATGCACCTGTAGATACCCTTACTTCAACCTAGCGCTGCTGAAGGGCATTTGCCATATTCTTTAAACCTGTTGAACACTCCAACTCAAACTGCAGTCCACGAGGTATTTTCAGAAATTTCGCAGCCTCTTGTATGAGCATGCTGACTTTTTTTCTTCCTTTTTCTTAAGAAAAAGGAGAAAGTTACCTATCATACCATCTTTACCTTTTGTTTCCTCAGCAGTTACCCACTGTGATTGTTATCCTTTCAATGGCTTCGCATGTTGCTCTATCAAACTCCATTTTGTTTCTGAAACTTCTTGTATTTATACACTGCATCCCTTATTTCTAACTATGCACGCTTAGTCCCACATCTAAATTAAATATGACATACCTGTGCTCAACAAGAGCACTCTGGTGTCCATTCTCCAAGCCATAGGAGTTCTTTAGCCATTTGCATATCCTCATTTACCCATGTTCCTCTTCCTATAAAAGGAAGCCTAGCTCAACCTGCATCATGTGTCTGAGGTTGTAGAGGAACTAAGTTTCAGGTATCAGATGGGCTTAGATACAGTATATATGGCAGATGGAAAGGGTCTGTTGCAAGGCTAATAAATCAATACAGACATACATGAACTGGAGTCAATAGCTTGGGAAAATACACTTAAATAAGTAAGGTCTATTTCCTATGCTCCATGAAAGAAACAATGAATAGAATCTATATGACTGCTTCATCTTGCTATTAGACACACAGGAATAAGCAGGTAATTTTAAAGTTCTGTTTGCATTTTTAATCCTAGTGCTTCCAGTATAACAGGTTTGTTTTCAGGCTGCTGTCCTTCACAATAATCTTTTCTTCTTGTAACTCTCGAAATGGAAAGAGAAAAGAGGAGCTGCTTACTACAACATATATACAGGACAGGTTAAAATCCTACAGGAAGTGAGCACTTCTTATTTTAATGCCATGTTCAACTCTATGATCTTTAGCTATGAAGTCTTCTAGCGGGAGACTTTACTGCTCATCAGACTAATGCCCAACAGGGTCCCATCCAAACTGAGCTAGAAACAGATGCCAGAAGAAATACATCCCATATGAAAACACCTAGATACTGGAAGAGTTAGATTTCTGACACATGGGTTCAAATTATTCAAGTAGTCTTTGTCCTAAAAACAAACAAACAAAAAACACTTGTTTATAAAAAAAGCACTTGTATACATCTGTAGAAATATATATATATATATATGTATATAAAAAAGTAAACACTTTTCGCCTTCAGAGAGTTACCACACCCTTTGGAGACCTAGAAAGGGCAATCCACACAAAATAAAAGCAACAGACCTGGAGGCAGAAAAACCCCCACACAGACACTTCTTCCCACATTTCCTACAAGGATGAGGCTAGTATACTCTCAAATCAATATAAAATTACCCATGCATGTCTCAAAACCCTTAAAATGGCAAATAAACAATACCAAGCCAGACCAAAACAAAAAAAAATACAAAGAAAAAAAAGGATAAATTTCATTCTTCTGCTTGGTTGGAAGAAACACTGACAAAAAAAGAGGAGCAGCCCTAAATGCTTGTCACTTCCTCAAGTGAGAAGTGACAAGGATTTGTTGCGCCCTTTTTTTTTTTTTTTTTTTTTTTTTCCCCCCTCCCCATGACAGTTTTTTTTTTCCCT
>NW_010587608.1:24392-60281 GCF_000705375.1 Tinamus guttatus | reverse complement strand
GGGGGGGTCCGGGAAACGCCGGCGCGCGGGGGCGGCCGCGGGGCCGGGCGGCTCCCCGGGAGGGAGCTCGGCGCTTCGGGGGCGCCCCGGGAGCTCCCCGGGAGCTGTGGGGGACGTTGCTTTGGGCTCGTTGCAGATCCGCCTGGAGCCGGGCAAGAGAAGCAAAGCGCCTTTGCTTCTAAGTAGGCTTCGCATTCAAGCTGGGGCTCTATGTATTTCATGTGGCATATGCGATTACGGCCATTTGATCTGGCTTTGCGACTTTGGGTAACATAATACCATATATTTTGTGGTGTCTCTACATAATAGTTACTGTCCTTCAAGGAGTTTGACTGTGTTTTCTAAATTGTCTCATGAAATTGGAGAGTACATTGTTAGCACGCCCCGAAGAAGAATGTCCTGCTGCACCGGGTAAAAATACCACATAATAATTGGGCGCAGCAAACGCAGATGAGCCTGCGCTCCACTGCGTCCCACCGCTGCTCCAGAGACGCTAACTGTGAGGAAGCTGCGAGGAAGGCAGCGGTGGAGGTGCAGAGCGGAGCAGCCAGCAAGGGTTTGTCTTTCTCTGCTTTGCAGCTGACTTAGGATGTGTGCCGAATCCTGGTAAAAATAGTATGAGTCATTTGTGCAATGGGAACAGCGGGAGGTTTGTTTGTTTTACTCTTTGCCTGAAGTAAGAATGTTTGAAAGCTCTATTTGAATAGAAATTCAAAAAATGTAGATTTTAAAACATATTTAAAATGTTTCCTAGGAAGAGTGTTTAAAAAAAAATATGGGGATGACTTGTTTCAAGGAGGCCTCATTAGTAAGTAGATCCTCTTTGAATAAAACTACTCTGAATGTTATTTGCTTTTGGATGTGAAAAATCCAACTTTTCTAACAAGGATGATACTAGCATCATTTTCCCCTAAGTCTCTTATTTTTCTTACTGATCATTACAATTCTTTCAATTTCTATTACCAACTTTCTGCATGATGCAAGTTTATCAGCAAAAAAAAAGATTCTTTTGCTGGGGTACGGCATGGCTTAGCCTAGGGTATTTCTACTCTGAAGTAGAAGTGAGGGGAGTACTTCTCTAGCATCTTTCATCCTTTAGGTTTTTCAAGCTGTTTTACAAAACACTAAGTTAATCTATTCTTTCTGAAACATCTGTCTGGATAAATGAAGAGGTATCCACCTACCCAGGATCTGGCACAACCTTGGAAATTGCAGCCAGTTCCTTAAACTTCCTCATGGTGGACAGGATTAATGCTGTAGTCCCCATGCAGTGTGAGAGATGCCCCGTAGCCCATAGAGCCAGCCCTCGAAGCAGAAGTTTGCCCTGTTTCCCTGTGCTGACAGGATGGGTGCTGTGGCAGCCCCTGCACTGCGGTGCCTGAGCTAGGTATGGTCCTGTGCCTGGGCTGGGCTCAGCTTTCCCTCTCCAGGCACATCATGGGAATGCTGCCCTCCGCGCTTGCACTCCGGGTGTCAGCATTCCTTTATCTTTGCCATCGGAGGGCCCGTCGCTGGGCTGGCTTTCGCGAGGGGTTGGCGTGGAGGCAGGATCGTAGCTGCGTCTCCTCGGTCGCCCAGGTAGACGGAGAGCTTCCTAAATACGTGAATTGCTGGGAGAGATTTTCAGTGGTTGTCTGAGTGTTTAGATAGCGCTTAATTTTAATAGAAACTAAGTACCAGCAATGTCTCCAAGAGAATGTCGCCTGTACTCAGGAGAAGGGATATTTTTCCAGCCTATTGGAATTCCGGTGTTTAGGGGAAAATACAGGAAAGTTGAACTAGCCATCTTTGCCATTTCTACATGTTGACAGAGCAAAAAGGCTACTGTTACTTTCAACTTTGATTTTACAGGCACAAATCCAAGCAGTTTTTGAATGTTCTCCTTTCATCACTAAAGCACGGCATATGAGATAGCATTCTGCAATTAGTTTCATGATAATGTTACAAAGCTGGGGATCGCTGCCAGCTCCAGCTAAAAAGCGACTGCCAGGCGTGATCCGAGGCAAGGCTGTTGTTACAGGTTCTGTGGGCAGGTACTTCAGCCACCTCTTCAGTTCGCCCTGTGGCGAGCAGCGCTCTATGAAAAAAGATGCTGGACAGGAATACACAGATCCACAAAACAACAGGTTTCCTGCTTTGCTGTGGAATCCTTACACCCAAAGAAACACTTTTCTCTTTCATGAGAGCTGAAGTGAACAAGTTGTAGATTGATTGCAGTGAGGCAGATCACTGCTGAACACTCGTATCCAGTAGCTTGGACACCGTAACTAGCTACTGTCTGGTAAGAAGCAGCTGCTCTTGCATTTGTTCACCCTTCCTGCACTCTAGGAATTGCCATGTAAATAATCTAGTTCTGAATATGTCGCTGCCTGATTGCTAGCAAATGCTTTTCCTGAAAAGACAGAAAATTCTGATACGGGCAATTTGATTAGTGGCTGACCGATGCTCTAAGGGAGGTATTGGATAGCCTTTCTAAAAATCTAAACAATAATCAAAATTGTGGATGCTTTTATTTTGTATGCACATAGTGTAACCCCTTTTGAGTTATTTAAACTTGAGTCTCAAAGGATGCTTTTTGCAATACCTTTGGAAGGGCATTGATGTAAAAAAGAAAAAAAAACTTGAGTTGTCATTTATTGATTTATTTTCTGCAGCTTATCGCTCTATGTTATGTCATTTTTTTCTGCTTCTCACATCATTACTTAAAGTCCTGGTCTTGTAAGTCTCTTAATCATTAATTAACCACTTCTAACACTAAGAAGACGGAGGGAATTGGAGAGAAATGCTCTGTATGATCAATTTGTTTCCTGTAAAAGCAACATAATTGCCTGAGCTCTCAGCTCTGAGCCACTCTTGAGCTGCTTTGTCAGAATCAGGCAGAAGCTCCCTAGGTGGGGATAGTGCACAGCTATTGAGCCTACCATGTTCTGTTGGTTAGGATTATTTTTCTGCAGGAGGCTCCACAGAACGATGCTAAAGCAAAAAGCGAATACAGGCGAGTGCAGAGCCCAGGGCAGAGCAGCAGAGAAGCTGTCACCCACTTCATCAGCACCTTGTCTTTGCCAGCAGCTCGGAACAGATGTTTCGACAAAGGAAGGGAACAGCTTTTGCACGGGCGGTTTTCCCTGGGTCTGTCCTTATGGCTTTTGGCAGTTGGGAACTGTTGTGATTAGGGGCTTCTTGAAGCTGCATTCAGATGATTGTGTTTAAGAGCCATGGATTAACCCATGCCCCGTGAATTTCTCTAATCTTTCTGATCCTACTTGCAGTTTTGTTCTCCATGGCACCATTTGAAATTTAATTTAATTTTGTGCCTACGGAGCAGTACTTCCTCTTTATTTCCTTTTAAATTGCTACATAAGAATTAGGTGTCACCTGTCTGTGTAGAAATAACGCCTTAATGCAAATACATGAAAATAAATGCTTGCTGCTTTTGACTTGCACTGCAGCCTGTGTCATTAACTGTGTCATTAACCCAAGCTGAAGTCCAGAAATGGGTTTTATTGGGAGCCCGTTCTGTTTCACATCCTTCAAAACCTGGTCTCTTAGGAGCATCCCATGGCAATTTGCTGTGGAGGATATTGTCACGATAGAAACAGCTCACAGCTCGTTGTCCTGCGCCTCTGCATCCCTAATAGAGGTAGCCAGCTTGCTGCTGAGCAGAGGCAGGCTGCATGCAGCCTCTGTGGGCTTTCTTACTGGGGAGGTCACCAGTCTTCCTAGAGAGATTGCCAAGTAGAGACTGCCTTTAGTGAAGCACCTTTAAGAAAAAGGATAGAAAAAGAGTAAAAATGGGGGGTGAGGCATAAACACAGCATGTGGCATCTGCTTGCACATCTCTAGCTATTTGCTGCTTGTTTATCTGCTCACGGCTAGGAAAGATGGGCAAGGAAAGGGTGTTCTTGTTTGTTTTTGTTAAGATGAATAAAAGTAAGTGAACTGGTGGTAAAAGTGTCTGAACACAACAGCAAATATGTTTTCTGCCTTGTCTCTGCTTCCCAGGAGGCCAGGAAGATGCTGGTGATTTTATGATACTTTCACTACGTCTTATAGTCTTCAGCCCTTGCACAGCAGAATTATCGTTTTGGTTTGGTTTTTACACATGCCAATATGTTGGTTCATAGCCTCCAGGCACAGCTGCCCTGCTGGTGCTTACTGAGCATAGCAGCTATTGTTTCTCTTAGGATAGTGCAGATCCCACAGTGTCCAACACTGCCCATACCCACTTGTGAGTCCCTTGAGCGCTGCCTGCCCTGCCCTGCCCTGCCTGCCGTGTGGTACTGACTCTGCTGATCCGCTGTGTATCTAGGCCACGGGAAGGGAACTGCTTCCATAATGCGCCATGGTTAAATCTGTCATAGTTGAAAGCAGATCAGACTGTGTTCCTAAAACGCCAGCAATCAGCATTTCACACCTGCTCCTAGCCTTGCCATGGATCACGCTAGGAAGGGAAGGAAGGTATGGTCAGAAAAATTAAGAAGAGGAAGCAGCAGCTTTTAACAGTAACCTGTTTGTACCTGGGAGCGTTCCTGGCAATTCATATCCCTGATTATCCGCTGATCGTGCGTTTGCCAGGTCAAACAGAGCTCTAACCTTCCTGGGGTGCTTTGTAGTGCTTAGAAACCAGGAGAGCTTCATGGAACAAGCTGAAGAGGCCACAAGGGACGAGCCGTGTTGGGTCACTGCTGTTCACCAGGGTACATGTGCTGCAGGTGCTGGAGTCGTTCATTCGCTGGGTATTTTACTGAGTTCTGCCCCTTCCCACTTCTCTCTCAAGAATAAATCTATTTCATCTTAGTGTGCCCTGGGACATAGCTAGTAAGTACATCCTCAGGCAGGATATTCAAACAAGATTATTGGGTTTTAATCAAAAATTTAGGATATGAGAGTGAATGGGCAGAAGGATTAGGTAGTATGGACTCTGAAGAAAATTGTTGTTTTTCTTCTACCAATTTCAAAGTGTTCTTTTTAGTCTGTGTTGGGTTGTTGATCTTTCCCTTCCTCTTCTCCTCTTTTGCCCCTCATTCACCTCACACTAACAACCTAAAGAATTGAAGCCGAGCTCAGCTGGTCTCTCAGCACAATCATGAGAGAGAGAAAGAACCATTTGTCTGTATTAGGAGCCAGTCAGGCAGTGGGACACCATCCAAAAACAAAGTTTAAACATATGTTATTTACTGAATGTTTCCACATGCAGTAAAAATACAGCTACAATTCAAAACAGCATCCTTAAAACACTGGAGGAAATGAATCATCCCGGAATCTTTCAGGTTGGATGGAGCTTGCCTTGCTGAGAGCTGTGGCCACGAGGTTCTTGCCTTCTCTCAGGCTATCTGCTCTGAGAACATTTGTGGTTTCTCAACACCAAAAGTCTGAATCCTATTAAAAAAATAGAATAAATTGCCTCTTTAAATTGCCAGAGAGAGAACTGTAAACACTTTGCTATGAGGAAGAAGGGAATATTTTGGCATGTCTGTTTATAGCATTGCCCTCCTATGGCAGTACGTGGTGGAGATGGAAGCTCGTCATTCTGCTGCCAAGGCCCTGGGCCTCGGGCAGGGGTTGGGACAGGCTGGTTTTGAGCCAGAAACAGCCTTCATGGGAAGTTCTGCCTCTCCAAGTCTGAGTATTAATGCAGTGACCACATCTGCATTAGTTAGGAGAACTGAGAGCAAAATTAGGAGGGATTTAATAGTCCCTCTATGTCACCGCATAGCTTTATTCAGAAACAGATATTTGTGAGTCTTCTGAAGAAAATCTCTTCATATGAACTACGTGAGAGTCCTGTCTGGTTTTGCTGCTCTCGAGAAGGGAGATGGTGGAGGATGCAGGCGCTCCTTGTGCATGCAGGGGACAGGACTGGAGTGTCTGGAGTTTTGGTTTGCCTGTCAGCAGGTACATGCAGATCCTGGAAGCCTGCAGTTGTAATTCTTAGTCACATCTCGCGTTCTGATCATTCTTCCTGAGCTGGTAGAAACATACTGATTTTGAATGCATCTATTAAGTGAACTAATTTCTGTTAGTTCCAAGTGGCTTCATGTCTTGGATGAAGGTGGTTAAGAGATAGACAAACAAATCGAGCTAAAGTGGAGCTGATTTGGAACCAGGAGCTCACGGCTACAGCGACCTTCTGTGCCCTGAACCAGGCCCCTTCGGCTTGTGCTGGAGCAGAGCCAGGCACAGGCCCCTTTGCGGTCTTGCTGTAGGACTCAGATGTGCTATGATACATCAGTGTAGCATAAGAACATTTCATCTACGTGCTTTTATTTTTATTTTTTTAATGCAACCCTACTATTTGCATATGCTTCTCTTTGGTATATACAAAGCTATGGTTTGTACTGAGTGGTTCCACCTCGTCACCTGCAATAGTAAATGTTGCATCTGATGCTAAAGGTACAGTGCAAGGCTGTGCTTTGTGCTTCCCTTTGGACTTGTTCCAGGCTCCTCTCTTGTGCTTTCCAGCCCTTCTCCTCAGGTTGTAGTGTATTATTCTGTTCTTTGGGTCAAGGATAATGTATTGAACAGAACTGCATACTGTTGAGGAATGGATTGGCTAATTCTCAAGGGAAAATAGTTTGCATGAAGCTGCAGCTCATTTACCCTGTGCACATGCGGGAGCTGGTGGCTGGAGGAAGAACATCTGGGTCCTTTCCCCACGCTGACCACAAGTGTATTTTCGCTGTCTGCACTAATGTGTTTTGGCTGTCGCAGACAGACATCTCTGTGGAATATCCCATGTCGTGGTCGTCAGGTTTTAATGCACTTGGATTACGTCTCGTGGGTTGCACAAACATGCCTTTAAGACATGTTTTCAGCACTGAACAATGATTTGCATTTGACTGTAATTCAGCATTCATTTTCGCTCACAACTGAGGGCAGGCAGTCAGGGGTTTCTGCCGATCCCTACTTATCTTATGCTGTGTGTATTTAAGTGCATGATTCAGCTTTCACATATGCTGCTGAGGTAGGGCTTAAACGATTGTATAAGCAGATTCTTGGCTGGGTAGGTTTTTGATCAGATGGGAAACCTATATGTTATCCAAGAGTTTCTTCCATGCAAGAAGTAATCTTCCTGATTTACATCACTGGAACTGAGGGGAAAATCAGCCTTCTGTGGTGAAGTTTTCACCCTTGGTGCTTTGGAGTGAATGCTCAGTGTTTACAACGTGAATCATATTCAAATGACCAAAGGCAGAGAGAGCAGAATAGAGCTGCACTGAGTCACAGTGCAAACAAACAGCTGGGGAACAGTACCTAGATCATTTGAGGGTTCTAATTTGCTAAAGTGGTTTTAATTTGTGAATATTTTAATTTATTAATAAATTTGAATTTAAGAGTGTATGAATATTATGTTTGCAGACTGTTGATCTGAGTTATTCTTGGAATCAGATACCTATTTTAGATAAAGGAGATAGATGCTAAAGGGTCAATGACAGTTTGAATTTTGAGGATTTGCAAGTGGTTGATCTGTTGTGATGTTATTGTTAAGAATACATTAACTGTGCTGCTCCTCATATGCAGAGAAAACTGAAATAGCTTATGGGGTGGTCACGAGGTTTAGTGTAGGAGGAGGCTTTTCCATGCCAATTTTTCTCATCTCACAGACACTTTGTTTACCAGCTTCTTCAGGGGTACAAGGAAAGGGGCTTTTCTTTATGTGTCTGTGAATTCAGGTCTGTCTGGAGACTGACGACTGATCTTGTCTGTCATACTAGGGATTTCTCAATGCCTGTCACCTTGGCAACAAAGCTGAATTTATTTTCAGTGGCTTGCTGAAGAGTTAGTCATGTTATATACTGCTTTGGCAAGGAGGTTGTAAGGAATAGAGTATTTCCTTTTACAGTATGCACTGTCATCGGCTGCTAACACTGTGCTGAGTTCTTTCCATCTCTATTTTATGCAATGTTGCAGTCACGATTTTTTTAGCATCAGAACTTGAATGATTCTGTAATGTTCTTTCTTACAATCTTTCTAAATTAATCGGAGTTTTCATGGGCAAAAAGACAAGAGATAAGAAGGAAAAAAAAAGTATCTGTTTAGGTGGCATACTTTCTACATGCCACAGGTTTACAAGTTAAAGCTCAAATAATGTTTAATTAAGTAAAACTTAGGGTCAAAAATTTAGATTCTCTTCAAAGTGTAGAAATAGCTAATCCTGAAGCAAGCAAATGCCTTGATTTATGATATGTTTGACCTCTCCGTTGGCTTTATTTGAGGCAGCGGTCTGGAGCGCACAGCTTACACGGGGTGTGTTCCTGCTCTCACACCTGCTACCGAGTACAGCCTGCTGGTTTCCTTGGGGCTGGTTGTGTCAGCAGGATGGTCCAACCCCGCCTGTTGCAACCGCGGTGACGTTTGCCTTTCCTGCTGTTGCAGCAGCCGTTCAGTGGCAGTTTACTGGTCCTGTTCGACCTTAATAGAGGAGGTCTTGAATACTACCAGACAATGGAGTCTCTTCTTTCCTGAGGAAATACATTATTCCTTTGTCTGCAAAATATGGATTGCTCCAATTTTCGGCATACAGGGACCGCACATTATCAGTGTAGAGAGAGTGGAAAAGCTTGTCCTGGGCCCTGGAGCAGGCACCCGAAGAATCCTGGTGCTGTGGGTGAGGGGACAAGGAGGCAGAGAAGCCTGAATTTTAGAAATTCAGTCTTTATTTGAAAAAGTTCTTGATACGATAATCTATTGAAATAATAAGTACAGCCTCTGTGGTCCAGAAGTGCTTCCAGGAGTAGGCAGCAGCAGCAGGTGTTCCAGAGACCCTGTGGTGCAATATGAGGTTGGCTGCAGACCTTCCTGTGTGGGCTTTGTTTATGCAGCAAGTTAAGACAAATTAACTGAACCTGTCCTGAGCTAAGGACACTCGAGTCGTAAATGAGAGCAACCATATGGTGATTTGTCCTATCACCATTTATTTCACAGTCTTGTTTAATTCAGCCAAGCTTTCCTTTCTCTTCTTCTACAACTGCATATCTTCAGTAAGTATCCAGAAGAAGCATGTAGAAGGTTCATAGGGTGGGTTAAAATACGTATATTCTCTTTGTGCCTCAGAGACGTTAGAGTCCAAAGTGTTGTAAGGAAAGCCCTCTATGCTAATATTTGCTATGTCACCCAGACAAATGTTTATATCCTTTACAGTGTGGTTAATCTTGCTTTAGTATATTTTTAAATTAAAAAAAAAGTTAAAATATCATTACTGTTTAGTACATTTTGTGGTCTGAAAAGCTCTGGCAGTGTCAGAAATCTGAGGATGTTTTGGTAGGACACTGCATTCCTTCAGCTTTGCTAAGCTGCTCTGGATGCTTGAGGTTGAGTAGGAAGGCTCCTGACAGAGGAAACATTTTTCTCTTCTCTTGGCATCGAATGATATTATCCCCTAGAAAGGGACTTTAGGTGGCATTATTAGGAGCGTTAGATGGTGATAGGTGCAAAGGTGTGAGAGCATAGCTGAGAACTAGGCATTAGTTTTTCCTTCTAAAAGACTTTGCAGTGTGATGGGACAGAAAGAGCAGGTGACTGTGGCTTGCACAGGTAGTTGTGGAAGGTGCAGGGCAGATTCTTGCTTCATAGCTCAGGTGGGGCCTAATCTGATCATGTACAGAACTAGGCACCCCACTAGGCAGAAACAAATTGAGAGAAAAGGCAAAGGGTGGAAGTCCTGATAGCAGTTAATGAGGGGAAATACAAGTCCTGTGTAGAGTGCTCAGCGACAGGAGAGCAGGAGGCACAGCCAGACAGGTAAATGTAAGGCACCTAAATGGAAATACTTAAGGAAGGAAGGAAAGAGAAGCATTAATTACAGTTGGCAGGCTGGAAGCAAGGAAGATATTTTGAATTGGATACTGGGAGACGAAACTGCTAAGTCTCAGGCAGGAGCCGGCAGAAGCATCTGCTGCAGCTCCTAGCAGGGCTCTAAAAAGCAGCGGGACAGACGGAGAAGGTCTGCAGCAAGGCAGGGCAGCAGCGCCGCGCGGCTGAGCACACCGCCTCTCTGAGCCTTTTGGCCTTTTCTCTGAAGCAAACAGCCTCCCAGCCTCTGGAGCATCATTAGCACTTCCTTGAAAACGCAATATTTAAATTCTCGGTTGGCCTGTGAGACAACCAGAGTCCCTTGCACACCGTAAGCTTCCCTCGCGTATCTTGTCTGGTGTGTTGTGTAAGGGATGCATCCCTGTAATTATTCCTACTACCGGATGGCCATTGTGAGGTGTTTTCACATCAGCTTGTCATGATCACGTTAACCACACATCTGGATACCATAACAAGTTGTTGCTTTCCATTGCTTACTCAAAACATTGACTTTTCCTTTTCTTCCCCTTTTTAACTGCTATGCAGCCAACTTTCTTTCAGATGATCCATCTGTGCTGAAATCCTATTTTCCAAGCCCTTTTCTTTTTTTCTTCCTTAAGTAACTTTCCTCTGCATAAGATGTTGGCTCTGCATAGCACCATTTCTATGACTAAGCTCGACAGTTCTATTAACAGCAGCTTGAAAGTCGCCTTTTTTCCCCATGATCTCCAACAGAACAACTTTTTCAGTATGGTCCTTGTAATCGCATCCAGCAGATGCCATTAATAAAACATCCAGAGCGCAGATTTCTGTGCCTTGATTTAACGACACTTTTGCTCCCAGCAGCAGTGGGCCATACCAGCAGTGGGAGTGTGTTCTGCTTCCTCCCTCCTGGCTTGCTCCGGCTGAATCCTGATCGAGGAACATCACACACTATGTACTCCTTACAGGCCTCTCTCCTTCTTTATTTACATTCTGCAACTAATAGACGTTGTAAGTGTGAATTGAAGGCAAAACTTTAAAAATACCAAGTTAATTAGAAAGCCAAATCCTTTCATTTTTCCAAAATATCATACATGCTTATGAGCATGTATCTGTAACTTGAAGCTGCCCTGAACTGGGATGCTGACAGGGGGGATTATTCTTCGCCCCTTCCCTGTGATTTTTGCAAAGTTTGGCACTATGCAGATATTTATTAATAAAAAGTCCGAAGTACTTTTCCACTTGGAAGGGACCCATCTCTTTACAGTGTTATGCAATCCAGGGATCTTGGTTTGGGAATACTGCAGCTGCAGAAGTCATTCACAGCTGATTTCCGAAGACTGCTAGAATTGACCCAGTGCGCAGTTAAGGTTCCAAAATTTTTTTACTGCTTTCCAGACCTCTGAGGCACTGAACTTCCTTCACAGAGATCAGAAATACCAGTAAGACAGAGACATTGGTTTTTTTTATTATTAATTTGCAGTCTGAGAACTTGCAGTGAAGTTTTTCAGAGGTACATTAACAAGAATAGAGTTTGCCAAGATGAAATTTCAAAATGCATGAGCTGGGACAACAGAGAAAGAAACAGTGTGTTCTAGTGCGAGACAAAGAAAGAAAAAAAGAAAAATATCCTCATGGAGAGACAAGAAAGCACAGAGGAAAAAAGAGTGATCTTTCCCTCATGGAAGCTTTGCTATGGTCTTAGGGAGGTGAAGGATTTGGCCACTTATTTAAGCATCTTTTGAGCCATCTCTTGGCAGCGTTGGGCACTGCCGGCTCCTGCTGCTCGCACCTCCAGGAGCGATTCCATTGCCTGGTAGGAGCGTAAGGCAGCCAAGTGCCACAGGGATGTGGTGCAGAACTTGATCTGTACAGTTTACTTCCAACCCTTGGGAAATGTGCTAGATTCCCTTGCTGGAGTGCATGGAGATTGGGCAGAGCAAGCTCTTCCCTGGCTCTCTTGCTGGTGGTGGATCCTCAGCACGCTGCTGTCAGCCACAATTGCACTGACCTGAGCAGGTTCGACGGCTGCCAGAGCCATGTCACAAAGTCTTCTGCAGCCTTGGCAACGTACTGTGAAATTACCGAATTAGCTCTTGTGCTCTCACCTGCCTAGTATTTTACTAATGCTCTCGTGGTAACCCATGAGCTAAAACACATTGGTTTGTCCCCAAAACCCCCCTACTCTGATACAATTTTGTGTGGAGATGGTGTAACCAGGTGCAAGACACGTGGAGAACACACAGAGTTTGCTTCTTGCTGCTCTTGATGAGTTCAGAGAGACGAGAGCATATTCCTTCCATCCTCAGATTATACTGTATAGATTATAGTGTATTATTGTATCCTTTTAGTTCTTCTCTATCCTTTTTCTCATCGCCAAACTTTTTCTCTGCATTCCTTGCCATCTGGAACAGCCTTTCCGTTCCTCTGCATCTCATCAATTTTCCACTTATCTGCAGTTTTCAGCTGATAAAATGTTGCCTCTGTTGCTGATGTCTTGTAAGTTCTCCCTCTGTTACTTGCCTTATGACGAGATATTTGGCTTGTTTGAACATAATTGCCCTGTCGGCTGTAATGGATAGCATATTGTCCGGAATTATTGCCTGGCGGGATTAAGGCTCTGCAAATGGCAGAGTTGGTATCCGAGGCTTCCAAGAGACGCCTGTGCACAAACACGTTCCGCCCCGCGCGGCCGCGGGGGCGGCTGTGTGTGCAGGGATAAAAGGCTGGGATCTGCCCTGCATCTTCTCCAAAGCAAGAGGGCAGGAAGGGCTTCCTGCAGCTCCTGCCGAGGGGAGAAGCCCGTTTGCTGTTAGAAATGCTATTTAAATTGAAGTGCAAACAAGACTTCAGTTACATATTCCTCACCATTTTTTGCACGATGGCCTTGAAGCTGAACTGCGTTAGCTCCGTGTCTGTTGCAGGGCTGGGATATATTGTTACAGCAGCCGTTGTGCTCTCAGCTGTGGTGAGTGAATAACATCACAATTAAACGTTGAAAAACTTTTGTTTTTCAATTACTTGTAAGGGTCGCACTCTTTTCTAACTCTTTGTAAGGAATTTTGGTGGGAATTTGGGAGAAATTAAGTCAGGCTGCCAGAAATCAAAACAGTAAGTTCACTGTTTTCCATCTTTATCTGTTTGATATCTGATTTCAGTTTAGAGACCAGTTTGGTAGCTAACTTGCTATTTTGCTTTCTAGTTCGTAACATTCTTTATTTCTGCCTTGAAAGCTGAGCATATTGTACTTCTGTCCATCAGCTACTATGAACTATCTTCTTTTCAAAATATTGGATGCTTCTACAATAACTTTTTAATTGTTTTCTTCCTATTATCTGATATGACTCAACAGCATGCTATAGTATGTGGACAAACTCCCTTTGCCAGTATTACACAAGTGTTTTATTTCTTTCCAGTGTTACCAGATGGAAATTTTTAAAAGTATTATTGTATAAAACTGCTCCTGACATTTGTTAAAATAATAGATAGCATATTGTTAATGTCACATCAGTATGAAAATACATATTTTAAACCAAAATTACCATATTCTTTAAGACAGGATGTTGTCTATATTTGTGCAATTCCTTGAAGAGAACAGTTATGTAGAAGTTATGTGGAACATCTTCCAGGATTAGAAACAGAAGAGTTACGAGGAATATGTTTATCTAACTGTGCAGATATTCACAGCATTTTCCAGAGAGAGACAGATAAGATCGTCTGGTTTTAGGAAAGGTTCCTTAACGATAGTGCTGGGTAGGTAACATATTTCGTTAAAAGTGTTTATTTCTTAGATTCTTGGAAATCATGCAATGTTTAGAGAAGAGTCAGTAAGGGAAATTGTCCTTTATATGCCATATTAAAAAGCTATAGATTAATAAAGAATGAAAATGTATTATACAGAGTAAAATCAATAGAGAAAGACTTACTGACAAAGAATGTAGAAAAGAAAATCTAGGAAGGAATAAGTCAGGGATAAAATGGAATTGAGGGATTTTGCAAATTTCTGTGCAAGGAAAATAGGGAACTTTCTAGTTGTTGTCCGAAGCAGTAGTTAAGGGAGCAGAGGCAGTGTAGTGTAAAGAAGGGCTTCCCGGGTGCCGTGCGTGCTCACCAGCGTTCTCTGTCCTCCCTCTAGCCTGTCAGCATGGTGGAGCACGCCGAGTTTTTGAAGGCTGGGAAGGAACCTGGCCTTCAAATCTGGAGGATTGAGAAATTTGATTTGGTACCAGTGCCAAAAAACCTGTATGGAGACTTCTTCACAGGAGATTCCTATCTTGTGCTGAACACCATCAAACAGCGGAGCGGGAACCTGCAGTACGACCTGCATTTCTGGCTAGGTAAGGTCTGACGGAAGCGCCCTGGGGAACCCAGAGCCCAAAGTGAGCTCTGTTCCTCTCACTACTCTAACACTGTCCAGTAAGGGTTGCCAGAAGAAATAAGATACTAGAGATAATGTAATTTTATGTCAATATGGTGCTACTCTCCTTAAATATTTGAAGTGGTTTCTGCAATCCTAAGTGCAGCCAACTCTGTACCTAGAAGTTACGTTGTGTCACTGAAAGAAGCGCTTTCCTGGTCGAGGTGGCAGAAGTCCCTATTCTACAGAGACTCTATCAGGTCCACAGAGAACATGAGGTCTCAGATAAAAGAGGCTTCTGAAATCTTTCTGTTGATAGATCAGTAGTCAGTAATTATCCTCCTGGCTCAGAGTGGATTTTTTATCTGAAGTTTAGACCTGCTGCCTGGCCTTCTGGATATGGCTGTTCTGCAGAGCCTCCTGGAAACTAAGCTTTCCAGAAATCTCTTTTCTCCCTAACACTTTTGCATGGTTGAACATTGAGGCTGAAACCTCACATTGTCTCCAATCCGTTGCCTTTTCATTTCTTAGGAGATGAAAGCTCTCAAGATGAGCGTGGGGCAGCTGCCATATTCACTGTCCAGATGGATGACTACCTTCAAGGGAAGGCTGTCCAGCATCGCGAAGTGCAAGGCCATGAGTCCTCAACTTTCCTGGGGTACTTCAAATCCGGCATCAAGTACAAGGTAGGCGATCACTGAGTCTTTAGACTGCCACACTGAATCAAGTCTGCAGGGAATGACTTTCTGTCCTCTTCTCTGGACAAGAAGAGTTGCTGTTTTGAGAGCTGCCAAAACAAACAAACAAACAAAAAAAACCCACGTTCTTTACCAGATGTTTTCAATGAGTTAGAACTGACTGGGTGGAGAACAACAGATCCTGGGGGAAAGCTTTGGCTGAATTAATAATACACTAATAAAGCCTCAGGAAATTTTAGAAATTGGGGTTTTGTTTTCCTTTGAGAAGGAGAAGAAAGAACAGTCTCAAGATATCTGGAAATAATTTAACAAATAGCAGTCTGAGTTAATGGGAAATGCCTACGCAATCATTTAATAATTTCTCCCCTCTTACCCAGCAAAATCTGACCTTTCCAGTCTCTTTGTCTTTGCTCTGCCCACCTCCTTGGCATTCATAGTATTTTGGTAAAAAAGAAGAATAGCTGTGGGAATTATTCTTTCAATCTGCTACAGTAAAGTGGAAGAGAATTTATAGTCAAGAGTAGTTTTGTTTATTAGAAATGCACTGGCACAAGGAATGTCATATCAAGTCAGATTATTGCAAAATAATTGCATGTAGTGATTTTAGGGGAATAACTGAAATTAGTCCTGTTGCCTAACTAGCTCTTTCTGGGAGCTACCAGAGGTGACTCTCTTTCCTGAGAGAGGCAAAAACTGCTCACAGAGAGCAAGTTCGTAGGATTTTCAGTTCTTTCTGGAGTAAAACATAAGTGTGAATAAATTTTCTTCTTCTTTCCTTAGGCTGGTGGCGTGGCTTCTGGCTTCAGGCATGTGGTTCCCAATGAAGTAACTGTCCAGAGGCTTCTTCAAGTCAAAGGCAAGCGAACAGTCCGAGCAACTGAGGTCCCTGTGACCTGGGACAGCTTCAACACTGGAGACTGTTTCATCCTTGACCTTGGTAGTGTAAGTACCATGTAAGGTTTAATGAACTTTCTGGGCTGGGAGAGGGGTCTGATTAAATCGGTATGTGAAGAAAAACTGAAGTGGTGTCAAGCATGGGGCATTTTAAACATTGCTTAGCCAGTGTTTTAACATCTTTCAGGCCTGGCCATGCAGCCAGCCCCTCCAGTTTGGGGATTGTTAGGCTCTGACACTTTGCAGCTGAACAGTCTCTGTCTGCCCCCAGGACATCTATCAGTGGTGTGGCTCCAAGAGCAACCGCCACGAGCGGCTGAAGGCCACTGTGCTGGCCAAGGGAATTCGGGACAACGAACGGAACGGCCGAGCCAAAGTCTACGTTGTAGAGGATGGATCGGAGCGAGAGGAGATGCTTCAGGTTGTTGCCTTCATCCATTTCCCGTGCTGGCATGAGAAGGGTGGTGTGTGGAAGAGTGATTGGGATGGATAGACAGGCCCAGTACAGGGTATCTTTACATATCACGTGTTAGTAGCATAAACATGCTCTATTCATAGTCAAACTTGGGCCTCTGCATCATTAGGAGATCAGTGTGTGTGATTTCTGCTGTTCTTGGTATGAAAGAAAGTTGCTTCTACTTGTTCCTTGTGGTTTGGAGCCTGTGGGGAACAGAGATTCTTGTGGATCAGCTAGCAATGCTGTTTTTATCTCTCTCAGGTTCTGGGACCAAAGCCTAGTTTGCCACAGGGAGCTTCTGATGAAACCCAAACTGATACAGCCAATAGAAGGCTGGCCAAGCTCTACAAGGTAACAAGGAGCAGATGGGCCCTGACAAATAACCTTGCGGAGGGTGGTGGTCCTTGCACAGTAGGATGGAACAGGAGTGGAGCTGATCTGAATCCTGCTTCAGCCTAGTTCTACTGTTATTTCCTCATTAAGGTTTCTATGTGAGCCTTAGTTACTCCCACTGCATGCCCACCTGCTTTCTGTTGTACTTAGCAGTGCTGCTGACTCCAGCAAGACAGCTGGGCTTTCAGGAATTTTTGAAGGAATGGAGTAGTGTGAAACATGAAATGAGTAGTGTGAAAGGGAGTTTCCTGTTTTGTTATCAAGAAGCATATTTCCTACAGCTGATGCAAATGATTTAGTGAATGTCTGCTGAGGTGGGTTGTGGGGTAGATTTTTATTGATTACTAAGTACAAAGCTCAAACCACTGAACCCACTTTATACAGCGAAACCTGTTCCTGATCACCGAGGCAATCTTTTTTGGTTTTGAGTGCAGTTCTGCTTGAAAAGATAATTCTTGTCTGCTTTTGCAGCACTTCCTGGATCCCAACAGTATCTGCTTTGCTAGAAGTTTTTGAAATCTCCATAGATGATGTTCTGTTTTTGTCATAATTTTGCTGTGTGAAAGATATCCTGTTAGGAAAACAGTAGTGCTCAGAGCAGCCAGTGCATTCAAGTTGATTTTCCCTCTCCCTGAGTTTTGGGCTATCGGTGTGGAGGGGTGGTGACAAGTGATGCCTCATCTCATCTCATCTCTGTACTATGTTATTGCAGGTCTCCAATGGGGCAGGTGGTGACAAGTGATGCCTCATCTCATCTCTGTACTATGTTTTTGCAGGTCTCCAATGGGGCAGGGAACATGGTGGTCTCTCTGGTGGCAGATGAGAACCCCTTCTCCCAGGCAGCCCTGAACACGGATGACTGCTTCATTCTGGACCATGGCACAGATGGAAAGATCTTTGTTTGGAAAGGTAGCCCGGGGGTGGAGGGGAAGGTGATTCTCTCTGCGTAGGATCAACATGCAGGCACTGATGCCTGTTTCCCTCAAGCAGGGTAGGGGAGGGTGTATTAGATGGTGGTGGTGGTGTTGCTGCTGTAAGTACAGACAGCATTAATGATCTCCAAAATACTTTCTCCCACTGCTTCCCTGGGGTGAGGAAATTAAATTCATGTCATGGCAGTTTTTCCTCTCATGGCCATCACAGATGGCTACTTGGAATCATCTTCTAGCTGGAAGGCTCGACCCTTCAACTCTAGCAGCAGGTAGAAATGCCTGGGACACTTTCTTCCTGGATACACGGAACTTTTAAAAAGTTGGCATTTTTCTCTCTGTTTTCATTAAAGGAAAGAGTTGCAACTCCGAAGAGAAAAAGGCAGCCCTGAGAACTGCTTCCGAGTTCATTGAAAAGATGGGTTATCCCAAACATACCCAGGTAAGGAAGTGCAGACCAACCCCCAAATGCCACTAAAGATGCTTTTCTGCCATACAGGCCACTTAGTGCAGAGCACAGGTACCGTGATGCGCCTCTAGCAGCCTTTCAAGCAGCTCCTGTTTTGGGAGATCTGCTCCCCTGCAGGGTCAGTTTAAACAGCAGAGCTCCTGGGCTAACACTGACTTCAGAACAGCATTTTGCAGAATGGTTGAGCTTGGAAGAGAACATCTGTTCTTGGGACAGTGATTCTAAGAGCTAACTCCTCTTTTCCAAAAGAGGAATCCAAAACTCCTCTTGTCCAAAACTCACCTTCCTACAGCAAGGCACAGCCAGAGCTGGAACCTTATACAATGTGGGGCAAGGCTGTTCCTGAGGGATTATCTCATTTGTTTCAGGTCCAAGTCCTTCCTGAGACTGGTGAGACACCTTTGTTTAAGCAATTCTTCAAGAACTGGCGGGACAGGGACCAGACAGAAGGCCTGGGACAGGCTTACATTTCTGGTCACGTTGCCAAGATTGAGAAGGTTCCTTTCGACGCTGCCACTCTGCACACGTCCAGAGCCATGGCTGCCCAGCACGGGATGGAGGACGACGGCTCTGGGAAGAAACAGGTGAATGGGTGGCAGGGAGAGGGCGCAGAAGCAGTAATGTCTTGGGGAACCACTTGGGTTAAATGCACATTGTAGCTGTTAGAACAGATCCAGGAGTGCTCTGAATTTAACAGTACTCCCAAGACAAGTCACACTGCTTATATATTATCCCTTGTAAGCAAACTGAATGCTACAGTTTCAGATGCTATGGATAATTTTTTACACTAGAAGTACCAACAGGTTCTTGAGCCCTATAGCCAGGTTATATAGATGAACTGATATTTTAACCCTAAAATCATCCTGGGATTATGCTTCACCAGATGGACTGGGTGCAGACTTCACCTCGTTCTGGCCGTGGGCAAGCTGTGGGAGCTGAGAGCAGAGCAGGCGGGCCTGCCCGCGCCAGGCTGGCAGCAGCGCCGTGTCCTCGGCGGCTGGAAGGGCCGGCCCTGCCGGCAGGTGGTGCGCGCGGCCGCGCGGCGCGGAGCCCGGCGCGGGGAAGGGAACGCGGGCTCCTGCTGCTGTCACTCCTCACCCCGTGTTTCTGCTCCTCTCCTTTCTGCCCCTTGCCTAGATCTGGAGAATAGAAGGCTCGGCGAAAGTGCCAGTGGATCCGTCGAAGTACGGGCAGTTCTACGGCGGGGATAGTTACATTATCCTATACAACTACCAGCATGCAGGAAAACAGGGACAGATTATCTACACTTGGTAAGGAAGTTTTCCTGGTGCAAGGCTACCACCCACTGGGGTTACAGCCCAGTTCTTCGAACATGGATCACTGATGGTAGTCACTTATGAGGGATCCTCAGGGAATAAGATTTCAGCCTGGAAATTTTCTCTTGCAGACAAAACCCTGCTGACAGTGTGGGTTATTTTACTTCAAGTAGCAAAATGTGGGGAGTTACTATGCTAGCGTTATTAGTATTTTGAAATACAGGTTACTTTCCTCTTTGGACAAAGTTCTGTTTTTGGTTTTTTTTTTTGGTGGTGGTGATGGTGGTTTTTTGGTTTGAGCATGGTGTTCCTAACTTATGGTGCGCTGTCCTCAGCTGATGGTTTCCAGCCCGTATCCTTTACAAGGACCTTCCTGCAGGTAGTCTCACAGCAGTCTCCTTCCAGCCATGCTCTTCAGCGAGCAGAGAGGGCCCAGGCAAACCATGTAACTGAAACAAGAGTGCAGTTCCTGTAGGGCTGCCTCTGTTCCTGCTAACAGTACTAGTGTGAGACGGGCGTGATGATACTAAGAAATCTGTGCTTGTTATCTGGAAAACAATCCTATCTCCTTCTCTAATCACTGTATTACCGTAGGTAGTGGAAAAATCCACTATAGATAGTGGATTCCTGCATTATCTGCAGGAATACACTGATTACAGGAAGAGGTAGGGTTGCTTTCCAGACAGTACAATGCTTCAGGGTTTTAGTAACATCAAAGTTCTCCTTACTTTTCTATTCCCTTGATCTCTGTAAGGGATAAGAAAAAGGTATTGAAAATAAGATCCTAAAATTTTGCCATGTCTTTTAGGCAGGGTGCTGATTCCACCCAAGATGAAATTACAACCTCTGCATTCCTCACAGTACAGCTGGATGAGGAGCTGGGAGGCAGCCCTGTGCAGGTAAATGAAAACAGTGTGAATAAACCAGGAATGCATCGTGTTCATGTGTCTCACAAGTGGCTTTGAGCCTTCCATGACCTAGTATTACTAATGCTCAGGAATTAACAATCATTGTTTTATACCAATTAGTGCAAATTGTTGTCAGCCAACAGAGCTTGCTAGGAGAAAGGAGAGAAAACGTTTGGGTATATTTAGTTCCTCTTTGCAGGGGTAGCTGGATTGATGAAGACTGCAAATTCCTGGAATCAGCTCAGATACCTATTTTTATTCTTAATTTAAAATTAGAGAGAGAGAAGAAGAATGTGACTTGGCATTTGAGAGAGCAAGCAAGTAGTTCATGAGAAATATTTCAGTTAGACTTTCCAAAAGAAACCAGAAAGGGTCTGACATTGAAAGGCTTAAAGGGCCAAGGAAGGGCAAAAAGGCCAATGTATTTTAATAAATGGAAGAGGAAACATTTGCAATTCTTAGAAAAATGAGTAACTTAGCAAAATGCATGATCTATCCTGACTTCCACCATGTCAGGAGAAAAGGGTGTTCAGGATCCACTTTTATTATGCTGTAATACCAAGTTGTAGTGCTCAAACCCAGCTGTACGGTGGTAGCAGCCAGCTACAGGTGAAGTGCTGGGGAGAGGCCGTGTGCCTGACCTAGACTGCAGCTATTCTGCAGCAAGGCTTGGAAAGTGTGTGCCAGGAGGCTATTACAGCCTCTTTGCTAATGGATCACTCCTCAATTAAAATGAAGTGGCAATTTTAAGAGCTCATTTTAAACACTGGTCTGCTTTTTTGTGGAAAGTAATAACTAAGCTCCCATGACCATACAGCTAGGTGCTGTATGAAGATTCCAGCTGCAGAGAAGGGGGTAAACGTCATTTCCAGTAGATCTTGTGCTAGTCTTAATCTCCTTAAAAATGACAGAGTTGTTGTTGTTTGTTCTTTTTTTTTTTCCCCCTTTAGAAACGAGTAGTGCAAGGAAAAGAGCCACCTCATCTGATGAGTATGTTTGGTGGAAAGCCCTTGATTGTTTATAAGGGTGGAACGTCTCGGGAAGGAGGCCAGACAGCACCTGCAGAAACACGGCTGTTCCAGGTCCGATCCAGCACCTCGGGAGCTACCAGAGCAGTAGAGGTAAGTGGGAAGAGACCCAAATTTCATGATGTGTGCGTGGCAGTGGAAGGAACACTGTCTCTTTGAATACCACAAAGGCCAATTCTACTTTCTGATGTAAACTGAAACACCCTTTGAAATATCTTTAAACTGTTAAGAGCTTCCCCTTTTCCCATGGAAAGTAGTGTTCATCACCATGTTTTCATTGGTTTCTTAGTGTCACTTTGATTATATTTCAGCATTTTTCTCTTAAGATTCCTATAGATGTGTGCACTATTATAGACAAATAGAACTTTTGCCCTGTGTCTTAAAAAAAAAAAAAAAAAAAAAAAAAGGAAAACCTCACGGTAACAAAAAAAAAAAAAAATCCAGGTCAATAGCAATGGGTGAGGCAAGGAGCACTGCTTTATGTCTGCACTAACTTCCTAATTTTCTAGCTTCATGATGACATATCTTTGCTGATGTAGTGGAAATTATGTCAATTAGCGATTTATCAGCCTCACTGGCAGGGATGTTGCTCTGCACAGGTCTCCCCGGCAAGTTCTTAGATCTCCTGTCATAACCATTAAGACCTGGCAAAATGACAACTCCAAGTATTCTTACCATATGTCACATGTATGTGCACATTAGAGGAACACACATTTATTTATTTTTCTTATATGATTAGTCCTAGCTCACTACACAGACAAACATACAGTATCTTACATGCTTACACTGGATATCTTGTTTGAAATTTATTCAGCAATAGGTCCTGATTGTTATTTGAAATCATGAGCTCTGTGTAGAGGATGGTTACCCCTGACACACACAATGCTCCCTCTTTTCAGCTGGATCCTTCTGCCAGTGAGCTGAACTCCAACGATGCCTTTGTCCTGAAAACTCCCTCAGCTGCTTACCTTTGGGTTGGTCAAGGAGCCAGCGATGCTGAGAAATCAGGAGCACAAGAGCTGCTGAAGATTCTGGGAGCTCGCCCAGTACAGATTTCTGAGGGCAGAGAGCCAGGTGAGGAAAACACAACTGAGTCTGAAATTATTTTCATATAGCTGCACTTCGGTGCTGATTGTTTTATTTATATTTTGTCTGTGAACAAGACGTGGCCATAGGCACAGAACAGCTCCTCCAAGCTATCTGCATAGGCCCTTTCTAAGTGCAAACTGCATGACCTGAACAATTCTGCTCTGTGGAGCCTTCAGGTCCTATCCAACCCACTTGGCTACTACTGCTTTGCATCCCAGGTATACTTGGATCATCAGTATCTTGTTTCCCTTCACAGATAATTTCTGGGCAGCTTTGGGTGGAAAAACTGCTTACCGTACGTCTCCGCGGCTGAAGGACAAGAAGATGGATGCTCACCCCCCTCGCCTCTTTGCGTGCTCCAACAAGAGCGGGCGCTTCACTGTGAGTGTCTGCGGAGATACGGAACACACCATCCACCTGGCAGGAACTCAGGCCCAGTGCGCTCCTGAGTCAGCCAAGGGGCAGTTGCCTTCTGGTGCAGTGCTTCCTCCAGAAGGAAGGCATCAGCACCACCTTTCTGTAGAGCAGCTAGCTCAATAACACTGTTAGCAGCATAACTTTCTGGTCCTCCCTTCATTAACAACTAGCATTTAAACTCCACTGATTTTGGCTCAGAAATCTTTCAAGTAAGAAGAGGCAGCATTAAGTATCTTGTACATGAGCGAAAGACTTGATGAGATTCACAGAAGGTGGTGCTAGAACCTGTGTGAATCACATTTTTCCTGCTGAGCTAAAAATAGTGCTTGGAGTACGTGCTTATCTTATAGCCTTGTTTTCCAGATTGAAGAAGTTCCAGGAGATCTGATTCAGGAAGACCTTGCTACAGATGATGTTATGATCCTTGACACCTATGACCAGGTACGTCATGCTTACTCAGTGAGGACGGAAGCAAGGAATAAGCAATAGTTGGCTCTAGAGACCTAAATTACAACAGTTAGTAAAGTTAGCATCTTAGCACCAGCCCTGAGAACAAATCATTTCTCTAATGACACTGAAGAGAATTTGCAACAAGGATTTGAGAAAAATAGTTGGTGTTCTGTCACTTCTTTTGGTTAGTCAGTTTACAAGCTGAAGAAAACAGACTTTTCTGGCTACTAAGTGTCTGTGGACTTGTGAACAGCAGCAGCCCTGGCCTGGCCTGGCTGCAGGCAGTTGACAACTGTTGTTAGGATTCAGTAGTTGAAGAAAGTGACACTTCTATTGCTGACAACAAAGGGCTTATAAGTGGCTGTTCATAACCAGACAAAAGTCAATTTACAAAGATGAATGTTGTATCCCTTCTGTGTAAAAATGTTCAAAAATGAGCTAGTTCTTCCTAATGTTAAGTGTATAATTTGTTCATATATCTAGAATTTAATTCAGATAAACTGCAGTGGAAAAACTTCTTGCTGGCTACAGTAGCTCTAGTCACTTAATTCAGGCATATCTGAACAAAAGGTAAACTTTTGTATCGCACTTGTCTTTGCTTACTGAGTCTTTGCCTAACTTGTCTTTCTTTCATACATAAATTGTTGCTGAACCAATTCATATGACTTTTCTGTAGCTCTTTGTATGGATTGGAAAGGATGCCCAGGAAGAAGAAAAGACTGAGGCCTTGAAATCTGGTAATGCCATCACATTTTCCTCTTTGAAATAAACTTTTTTTTTTTTTTTTCCTTTTCTTGCTATCTAAGGCAGGTGATGTCATGCACTGAGAAAAATGGCATTTTACTGCTGAAGTTGTAATGGTTCTAGAAATACATTCATGCAACTTGCATGTGACAAGATGTGCAACTGTATCTATCCCTAATAGCTCTAATTAAGTGTTTCTCAGCTGTTGCTTTGTAAGAGTTGGTCTCAAGGGGCTTTTCTTCTCCTTGTATATTTACAGCTAAACGGTACATCGAAACGGATCCTGCGAGCCGAGATAAGAGGACTCCAATCACCCTCGTCAAGCAAGGGTTTGAGCCTCCCACCTTCTCGGGCTGGTTCCTGGGCTGGGATGATGACTACTGGTCTGTTGATCCTCTACAGCGAGCAATGGCAGATGTGGATGTCTAAGGCAAAAGGGAGGTTTTGGGGGAATTTTTTTTTTTTTAAATAGAGCAAGACTAGTGCCTTCAAGAGCTTCCTCCTCCTGCAGGAGGCACGTTAACAAGGCAGTGATTTTAATAGCCAATTAGCTGTGCAATAATTACCAAAACCAATCATGATCAGTCATACTGACCTCTCCGTGCTTTGATTATATTTAATACAATAAAGCTTGTATGGAATATGTGAAGACTAAAAATGTTGGGTGTGTTGTTGGGAGTAAAAGTTAAATAGAAGCAACAGAGACAGAATTTAAGTTTCTTGAAACAAAAACACCTTGAAAAGGACTGTACTGCCTTTGTGCCATTTTTTGAAAATATACTTTCTACCCCACCTGTTCACAGAAAGGATACTTTTATTTCCTAGGTTTGCTTTTTGCTCTTTTTTCCCACTTCAAAATTATCAGAAGCTTTTGAGACCATGGTAAGTTAACACTGCTCTAGTTCTTCAGGAAGGCAGGCAATAGTAAAGAGCTGGGTTTTTTTGATTCGAGATAAGAACAAAACGCATGCTGCTCCTGTCAACAAGAATTCACAGGGGTGGCTCTGCTCCAACAGCAGCAGTGGGAGTTTAAGATTCTCCTCTCTTCCCCCTGGATTAGTGTCAAGCTGTTGTTTTGTTTCCCATTGCAAGTAAATGAATACAGAACCACTAATTATTGCAGCCTGGGTAACCCTATTTCTCCCCCTTAAAAAAAAAATTCTAAGCTTATATTAACTGAAATACTGACACACATGCAGAGGGAGATAGTGCTTTTATAATGCAAAGGAAAATTAATTCACAGCACACAGTTAAACACACAGCAGCAACACTTAGCTCAAGCTCTTACAGTGTTCAGGCATCTTTTTTTCTAAATCTGGGGTCCGTTTGCCCCTTTTAATCAAGATACATTTAAACAGAACTTGTGGTTACTAAAAATAACAGCTGTAAGTTCAGAACTGATCACAGCAGAAGAGCGATTAAACACAAGATACAGACTTTATGCTGACCAGTGTGAGAACAAGGACACTTAATCACCTATCTTGCTTTTTTGCTTTCCTTTTTATCTCCCACTCAGTGCTGGTAGCTCCAGACTTTCCTCAAGACAGACTCTCATTCTTATCTCACTTTAATCTGTAATTTTGTCTGCTAAACTGCTGTCACAATTTGCATATGTTTAACAGATATGCACATTAAAACTATGGAAATGGAAACATTTTCTATCTTTGGTAAAACCAAGTACAAATCCCCAGCATTGCAACCAATAATGCAGGTCTGCAGTGGAGCAGCACCACCAGTTAAATAGTGACCACGCTGCTAGAATAGCCAGATAAGCAGCACAGCAGCTTGTGTTACCCATCCCTCCACCCAGTTTCAGATATTTCTTATTTGCCAGTTTAGACCCTGATAGAGAATTTCAACCATGACTAAAATCAAGGAAACCTATTTACAAGAGTCGTTACACTCTGGTCCCTTTTTCTCTTTTTTAGAAAAGACTTTTTAAAAGAGGCCCAGGTAAAGGCATACCCAGAGACCTTTCAGTGCTTTAAAGAGGCACAAATCTATATGGACAAACCACCCCCACAACACACAGTGATTGCAAGTGTATCGTGCCCATAACTACAGTGTGTCCATGCCACCCTGTGCTTTGAAACAGGGATGAAAAGTTACGTTTCAGTAATGTTGACGAATAACTTCTTGTAAATGGGAAACCATTTAGAAAGATGTGAGCATGATTTTCAGAAATTGCTAGTACTCTCTCCTACACCAACTTTGTTACATTAAGTAAAGCAAGCTAAAGGACCAACCCTTCTGACAATGATCAGAGGGCTGTCTGATATAGCTGCAATCCAAGAGAATATAGTTGGGACCTTTCCCTTTCCCTTACAGGGCCACAGGTCCTTTCATTAAAGGAAATACTTACCTCAAATTACACATGGCTTTGGAAAGTAGCCTCTTCCCAAATACTGGATCATCTCCTTATTCTCAAGCCCATTGGTTGTATAGACTATTTGAAAAGAGCAGGCTACAGATTATAGGTTTGTCATCCAGGGCACTATGAACTCGTGTTAAGATAACAATTTGCTTGTGCTAATTCTGGATAGATTTTGGATTTTAAATATTTTGATTGCCCACATCAACAAACATTAGATACAAGTTTCCTCATCTTATACTCAATAGAACAACAACAACAAAAAGGTATCTCAGAAGACCCACTTACGCTAACAAATGCCTTAAGCTTTAATACACAGACAATTCAGCTTTGCATACACTCTGTGGGAGGAAGGAAACCAAACCAACAAACATCATCTTTCCACCGCATCTAGCGATTTACACCTACGATGCCCTGCAGCATATCTATAGGCAAGGGAAAGACGATGGTGGAGTTCTTTTCTGCAGCAATGGTGGTCAAGGTCTGCAAATAACGAAGCTGAAGAGCAGCAGGTGACTCTGTAATAACCATGGATGCCTCTTTCAGGGCCCTGGAAGCGTTCATTTCACCCTCCGCTGCGATTACCTGAGGCACAAAATCAATGAAATTGTTTGCTATTGTGTCAGGTATCTTCTTTCTCTGATGCCTTCAGTCTTAAGTTATAAACCAAAAATATCACTCATTTCTCTGATCAAGTGACTTCCCTTTACTGTATTTTTCACTGGTTCTGTCCTTTTGTCATGCAGAAGCTACTTCTATTTCCTTTCAAGTCCCCATATACCTGTTCTTCCTCATATTCAGTATCAGGATGCCAGTTTACACATACACCCTCTGCCAATACACACACACACACACACACACAGTGTGGTTATTACCTTGGCTCTTGCCTCCCGGGCAGCTTCTGCCTCTGCAGCCATTGCTCTCTGCAGCTGGATAGGTAGTTTCACATCCTTGATCTCCACACGTTCCACCTTAATGCCCCAATTATCCGTTGCCTCATCAAGGGTGGCCTATTTAAGGTAATACAGTTAAACCATTCACCTGGGTGCAAACAAATGTCCAAATTTGAAGAAGGACTAAAGAAATGAATTACCTTACAATTTTTAGATTTTCTGTGTAAAGGCTTTAGTATTTACACTATGCTTTTATAATTATCCAAGCATGACTTAAGTGAACACTTTAAAACAAAGCTTAATTAGAAAGGGGCTCTGTGGCATCGTTCTCTTCAACAGTGCAGAGTACTGACTTACTAATCCAGAAAAGTCTTCTCCTGCACCCCTCTTCCCACTTGTCTCACTGGTACATATTTGTTTTATTCACTTATGTTGACTATGTAGAATGCCATCTCAATAGCTCTTTTGTTTTGAATCATAAAGCTTCTAAGTGAGAAGCCACATCCTCACCTATATGTTACCCAGGGGATGCTTAACTGATGATTCAGAGGATTGCTAAGGCCAGGTTCCTCATACCTGCATGCTGTGAGCGATCTCTTCGCGATCAGAGAGAATCTGAGAAAGGTTTTTGGTCCCCAGAACATTCCTCAGAGTGGTCTGTGCTAGCAGGCGCGTGGCAGAGTCAGCGTTTGTTATGTTTGCTACAGCAAGGGTGGCATTCTGGACTCTGTAATAAACCACTCCATCTACGTTAACTGTCACAGAGTCCTTGGTCAAGATCTAAAAAGCAATGAGGAAAAATATAAGATAATTAAGCAGAAAAATTATTGAATCTATTGTTTTACTGGACACAACCCTAATTTTCCCAGAGTAAAGTAACTGCGTTTAAAAAAAAAAAAAAAAAAAAGAAGAAAATTCCCACCGGAACACACATGATCTTTCATCAGGGGAACTTTGCTAGTTGCATGATAACAGCTGAGGTGTTTCAGCAAGACTTCTAATAGCAGACATACAGGAGGCAAGTTGACTGTACAGGAATTCGAGAGATGTGCACAATTAGGGACCAAGTCTCAAGAATGCTGAATAAACAACACAGGACTAACCCTCCAAAAATTATTTTGTTTAAATGCAGAGATATGGGGCCATTCCATTAAAAATGGGTTAAATCACACTCCCAAGTTAAAAATGCACAGTAGAAACACTGAAGAAAGGCTCATTCGATGTTTTCTTCAGAGAAAGAAGGTTAATGCTAGTAGTACCATTGCAAATCCAGGACACGAGATCCTCACTGCCGTTTAACTTTAGTCACAAGACTATTGACAATGCAAGATGTGCGTGTCCGGGTGCGTCAGTTTATAAAACAAGAGCAAAACAGGCAACCTATTTAAAAAGCAGGTGAGGAAAGATGAAGTGCATTTCAGCTGGGAGTTTCCCCTGGTGCAGGTGCCAAAGTTACTGAAGCAGCTCTCGGTTGCTGTTTATTCTGGGACAGGGAAGGAGGGGTGCCAGAGCCTCCACCACGGCAACAGCTGCGCAAGTCGCGTTTTAGAATTGCAGAAACTTTGTAAAAGGGAACTTGCTATATAATGCTCTACGGCAGAGTCCCAGTTTGTGACTAATTAATGTCCTGACATGCTGAAATCTGGCAAATACTTTCCCAGCTTCAGAAGAACACTGCTTGTAGGTATAGAATAAAAACATCTAATCCTCTCTTATTACTACAGGACATTACAGTCAGAAGCTTACTACAATCCACAGATAATTATATCCCATGTGACATAGCCACCCAAATAGAGCAAAAAGCACTCAGCTGCATGAATCCACTTATAAAGACAACATCTTAAGTTAAAAATAAAAAAGAAAGAAAAAAGAAGGAAATAAAAATCATTATGCAGTTTTACTTCCATGGCACTTGTTTGAAAGATGAGGATTAGGAGACGGTGGCATCTCTTGCTACCGAGATGGACTCTTTCCTCATTAGCTTGCTGAAAAAAATGTGTTTTTCCATGTTTTACATGCCAACAACAATAAAAGCAGAACTATAAGCTGTTCACATGGCAATCTAGCTATTTAACTGTCTCCTTTAATGAGCTAGCACAACACTGCTAAGGTATCAGTCTTACTCGGGCATTTAATTAGAAATCTCTCATATGATCCAGAAGCTTCCTGTCCTTCAGGGTACTTCCAGTTTAAATGCCACTGGATGCTATAACAGTATGTGGTGATTTCTTAGACAACTTGCAGAGGAAATCCAACTAGTGAACAACCTCAGGACAAGATTCAAGGGATTTACTGAACCTAACTCTTGTATATTAAGCAGAAGGTGTTCTTGCAAAGATAAAAACAGATTCTCTTGAAGGTTTAGAAGCAAAGTGACTAAAGGAAGAGGCTGTGCTAGAAGGAGGCTATCATTATTATTTTTGACTTAAAACAAACAAATAAAAGCCATATGACCACGGGAAAAGGTCAAGACTTATTTGCTTCAAAACTTACTTGCTTTGTGTTTCCTCAATCGATTGGTTTTGGCATGTTTTCACAATAGTGTAAGGTAAAACAAAATACATTGTACAGATCAAAATATATTTTTGCTCTTACCTATTGAAAACCAAACAAACCTAAACCCATATACGTAATTTAATCAAGTCAAAAAAAAATCTGTAGAACTGATGGGTTTGCTAATGGTGCATCAGGAGCAGCAATCCCATTATGTCTGCCAGTGATTAGGTTTCCTCCAATTACCCTTTAGACTACACTATGACAGTTACCATTTGTCTTAATCTGCAGCTAATGATGAGCCATGAACTGACTGGCAAATATGACAGAAAACAGATGCACCAGACAGGCTGCATCAAGTAGTTTTGCGTTTTTGCACCAGATACATGAAGGATACAGTTATAGTCATCAACACACAATTGTTTGAAAATTTCATTTTTTCAGAGGACTGTTTGTTTTTTATTCTTTTCTTATCTGGTGGGTCAGCATCATTTAATTCCAACTAGCTTAAGGCTGTTCAGAAATTCTGCTTAAAAACAGCTCTAAGAAAAACAGACGGGAAATATATTGGTTACCCTTTTTTGTATTTTTTTAGGGCACTGAAGCCACAGAGGATGTAAGATGGAGCACAGCTTCATAAAGCTGCTATGTGTAGCAGGACATAGAATGTATATACTAGACCCACGTAAACTGTAAGACAGTGGACCGTTAAAATGAGCTTCTATTAATAGCATTTGGTAATAATTTCATCCCATTATTTTAGCTAGTTAATATTTATCTAGATAAATTGACATGAGAAAGATCACTGCTTTTTTTCCAGATTTCACAGAAACAAAGACAGAATCAAGCATGAAGTCCAGCAGTCTTGATTCCAAATCACTCCCATTTCAACTATTAGGCAGGATTATCTTGCTTGTTCCTTAAAGGACAGCATAATTTGTTTTCTTTCAGGTATCATCTCTTACTGAACCTATATCTAGGCTATATTCTTCACAGTACATTGAATGTACAAATATAAAGCAAAAATCTACATGAAAACCACATGCTACCCAATACGGAGAGGGCGCAGGAAGAACAGACAAGCAGCAGCCTGCTAACGCTTCACACGCACCGCAAAGGAAGCGCACGCCTACCTCTTGCGGTGGAATATCGAAAGAGATGGTCCTCATATCCACTTTGATGAAGCTGTCGGTGCAGGGCAGGACAAAGAACAAACCTGTACGCAAAATCCATCCAACGCGGTTGACAATGGGTCATTCAGATAAACAACAGTGTCATTACTTTTCCTTTGACATTCTGCACTTTTGATTCCATCTCAAGAATATGCATTAAATGAGGAGATTTGGATAAGACTCACAGATAATTAATTTCCTGTGCCACGTGCTCTAGGTGTCCCTGCGTATGCAGGGGGGTTGGACTAGATGATCTCTAGAGGTCCCTTCCAACCCTAAGCATTCTATGATTCTATAATTAGTTTACTGTCTCTTTTGTGTAAAGTAACAGTACCTTCTCATTAGCAGTTGCAAAATTCTTCAGAAATCCATTCACTAGTCTAAATATAATGTCTTTACATTGCTATTATTTTGTGAATCACTTACAACAAATATTAAGAATGCAACACAGGACCTACCTGGTCCCTTTGCTCCTCCTTTTAAGATGCGTCCAAGTCTGAAGATGATGGCTCGTTCGTATTCCTTTATAATCTGTAATAAAGGTTAGATATTATGCAGGGGTTTTCATAAGCCCAGAAGCCCTATTATGGATTCCAAACTACCTATAAAATCATATAAAATGCAACATGCATTACATTTCATTTCTACACCGGATGCTTTTGAGAATTTTAGCCTAAACTTTATCATCAAAAGCAAACAACAAAAGGAACAATAATGAGAATTTTCCCAAAGAAATATTCCTTGGGCTGAGGCACCATATATCAAGAGCAGAAGCAGCAACAGCTCCACCTTGGCAGGACCGATCACTAAAAACAGCCACCAGGAATGTCCTGGCAGCTAGATGACAAATTGCACGGGGACAAGATCCAGCTCTAATTCTGATGGGCTCTATTAGCCAAAACAAAGCAAGAATTATTTCCCCCATTCTGGAAACTGGAAAATATCAAGTTCAAGCTTTATTATAGATGACACATTCTTCTTCTAGGAATCTGTCCTGAATACATACACACACTTACGTATTTATATTATTTTCCTTATGTTCTCCCTAAAAATCAG
The DNA here is from genome assembly GCF_000705375.1 of Tinamus guttatus. The sequence continues at coordinate 28,412 of NW_010587608.1, read as the reverse complement.
TCTTCCAAGTACTCCTTTCAAACTAGCTTATATACTTATAAAAACTGTGTAGCAGTAAAGATTACTAAGATGTTGGTGATTGCTATATACTGTCTGCTACAGACCAAGAAAGAATAGTTTTTGAGGGTTTTTTTTTCCCTTTTTCTTTCTTAAGATAGTGAACAGTAACAAACACTAAGAAAATCCTCCATTGTTTAAAGTTTTAGTCCAACTTTCCAGTGAACAGTTACCTTTATGCACATCCAGATTGATACGGGAAATGTAATAACAGTGAAGAAAAGTGAAACAACCACCAGGATCCATCCACACAAACCAAGGCCAGTATTAGACTCATCTGGAAGCAAAAAACAGAAATCAAGCTTTTAAAACCAAGCATGCCTGTTAGAAAAAGCAACTACATCGGTCTATTTAAGTTGAATAACCGTTGAAATGCATCCTTTTTAGGACTACTACACTGGCCAGACTCACTAAGTTAGTTCAAAAGTCAAATTACAAGCCAACACACACAGTAGCTTGAATTTCATAAAGTTATTCAATACTTTCGAAGGCATTACTTCCGTAATTTGTATCCTTCGTTATAATAACCGCCAAGGACATGTCACACGATCGCATTTTGAAGTTTCTCTATGGAAAGTTAACTCAGGATATTGCTCCATAAAGTTATTGCTGCATAATGAAAAAACCGAATAGCCAGACCTGCTGTGGAAGTCGAGGAAATGTAACCTCTGCATATACCGGTATTAAGCAACTGGCAGCATTAGGCAACACCTGTAAACTCATTACTGACGGGAACGTATTCTTTTCATTTTGCAAGTTATTAGTCCACCTAATATGAAAAGTATTCACAATCTACACAGATAAGGAAGAAAAGCCTCTTCCTCTCTTTCACTATCTTTTGTAAAACTAAAGGAGTTAAAGATCTACTCTATGATTTAACAACAAGGCTTCAACACCACCAAATTCTCCACTCTTAGCAGAGCTATAGCATTAAAGAAAATATTATTCATACATTTGATTCCCTGATGAACACGAAGTGGAAGTTAAAACTCAAAAAAAGTTCAAAAAATGTAAATTTTCAAATTTTCAAATAAATGCACACTTTCAGCAGCAACAGCCCTCCCACTAAACATAATGCACAGTGCAAGAAATGCTAGAGATGCTTGTCCATAAAATCACACGTGGAACACAAGCAGCATGCTGAGCTGTACAAAACGAGCTTTTCCATTTCCAACATCTCATCCCACAGCATTTCAGTCACTTCTGTAACAACTGACAGTCTGTCAGGCTTCTTGGGCAGGTTCATCGATACGTAACCCTAAATAACATCTACTTGGACAGCTCTCAAGTGAGACTTGCAAATAAATGTGGACGGGGCAGGGGCAACCCAGCGCCTCATGTGGGCTACGCAGATCCCGGACACCCGGCGTTCACCCAGCGCTTCAGCGCTGGCAACTGCGGCCTCCTCCCAGCTCTGTAACCTCTCATATTTCATATTGTGCATTTTTTAAAGAGAGGAAAAATGCAGGATCTTAGGGTCATGCTCTGCTAAAACCAAAGAGATGTTCCCTCCAATAAATTCCCAAACAACTAGGGAGCAATGAACTTGCAGCATATTTTGTGATCCAGAGGGAGCGCATGAGTGAAAAGGCCCGCCCTGATTTCTTGGCCTCTCATCTTGTTCAAGATGAGCTCAAGAGAGCTAGAATGAAAATAAGAAAAACTGCTTTTGTAGCCAAAGACTCTAGAGAACTGGGCTTCGCTTCTCCATGCAACTGTTCCAATTATTAAACCCAGAAAGGGGAAATGCCATTTACCCCTCCCAAGGAGGAAAAGAAACAAACAAACAAAAAAACTTGAAAAGCCTCATTTATGTAACAGATGTATGATCATTAATATTTAAATATATATTAGTAGTTATTGTTAATATACTGTAATGCATGCAGCTGCTAAAGAAAAAAAAACACAAGAAAAGACAAAAGATAATGGCTTCAAAAGAAACACCATCAAAAACACAGATGATGATACAACTATGCAGATCTCACCCTTCCTTAGTTAAATAAAAGTCAAAATAAGGGCAAAGATTCACCAACATTCCCATATTGACATTCAATGCTCCAGAAATGGTCATTTGTTTTAGATTTACATACAATGTTTAGTTTCCTTAAGATGAATACAAATGTTTAATAACTTCTTTTAAGCTATTTTAGCTATTGAGGACAGATAAGTTTTCAAAGCAACTAGTAACTTCTCAACTGGTAATCTCTAGCTTGATTTTGCAAGTGCTAAACACTGTCCTACACTTCAAAAGCTTAAATCCACATCCACACTGCACTTTTCTCACCCTCCAGCAATGTTCTTGCTTTTTGCTATTGACACATTTGTAACTCATACCTGGAACTTAATCAGAGAAACTTTATATGGGGAGAGTCTGCAATAAATTCTGCCTGTCTTTAAGAAATAAGCCACAAGGAGAGAGCAAATATCAAAAACATTTTAATTGAATTAGCTTTGGACATCTTTAAGGCTGACGGGAATACTTGCCACTGCTTTAGTGAGAAATTATCACTTGGCTCGTTCAACAATATCAATAATTTATAACACACACCTAGAGCTGGGGGCTGTGGTGAAATAGGAAATTATCTTGTTATTGCTGGAGGTGCGACACTGGAGTCTTGTCTTTCCCGGGCTAGATTGGGCAATCTGAACAAACCTTTCCGTGGCCATAGCAAGCGCGGGCTCCTCCTGGGTGCTGCAGTGGGCGAGAGCCGCCCCTCAGCACCACGCACAGCCCAGGACACACTTAAAACCAAACCCGTGTGGGAGATGAGGCTGGACTGAGCACGGGCAGGAGCCTCCACTTTCACACGCTACCTCCAATCCAGGGCGGCCAGAGTGTGATCCAATTATACGACCGTATTCAAGTGTTTGCTGATTAGCACAGACCACTACTTTTGACAAGAACACAATGTTTCTTCAGAGTATCTCAGAGCATTTCACGTGGGAGAGGTCCAGAGTTATCATGTCTGATTAATCAAATTATCATGTCTAATGCCTGTTAGAGTGTAGATACTTTATTATGACAAGAATAATTGCCAAGCAGCTTTAGCTGCCAAAACAGCATAAACCACACAGAAAAGGCTACCGGAAAGCAGGCTCAGTAGAACATAAATTGGAAAGCTTGCAGAGGCACAGGGGAGGAGGCCAGGATCACAGAGACCTCTGCTAGTTATTAATAACCAAAATACTTAGAGAATGAAATGTGGGTCCTTTCCCACTCCAGGCATGTGCCATTAGGCACGAGGCCCGAACAGATCTACTGATATTTATACACCTCGGGTTACCCTTTGCAGATAACGCTGCCTTGCGCACACGCTTCCTTCACCAGGGGCAACAGCCAACACGCGAAACAAAGCGCCGCTCGGCTGTAACCTGTTGCTGGACATCACACAACAGAAAAGCGCTGCAGCTTCAAGCGCTGACCAAAGCCGAAACCGTTAGTGACCTTTTTTCAGGGCACTTCTGCAAACCTTGCCCGAGGCTGCATTAGCATCTATTAACCCCAGAGCCAACAGACCCTGCGGTAACTTCTGCCTAGTGCGGGGGAAACTGCTACGGCCGCGGGTCCAAGCGAACTGCGGCCTCCCGGCCCGAGCGCAGCAGCTGCCCCTGCGGCCGCTCCGAGACGGGCTCCATCGGCGTCAACAACCGCCCTCCGGCTCCTCCCGCTCCCGACGACGCTCCTAGTTATTTGTTTATCGTAGTGACCCTGCCCTGCAGGGAGAACGAAACCAAACTGAAAGAAAATCCCAGAGTTGCACAAGCGCGGCCAGCTCCCGGGCCGCTCTCGCCCGTTCTTTCCCTGCTGGGGTTGAACAGGAGCCCGCGGCGCTGCGAGGCAGGCGCGGAAAGTTGCGCGTTTCCAACCACCTGTGCGCGCCGCGGCCCGCGCTCCCCGGGCCCCGCCGCGATCGAGCTGCTCGCGGGGCCCTCCGGGGCGGCGAGACGGAGGCGCTGCCCGCC
>NW_010587608.1:0-13528 GCF_000705375.1 Tinamus guttatus | reverse complement strand
AAATACATCTGTTCTTGCTATTCATAGCTAAAGTAACATGAAGGAGCCCCAGGAAGATATACCATAATGGGATTTTTCTTTGAAGTTTTTGACAGATATATTGCTTCCCACTGGGCTAATTTTTGCCATATTTTGAAACTTGTTGAAGAGGAAGCCTCTTTTTTTTTTTTTCTTTTGTTAGGATTATTGCTGTTAATTATTTTACTTATATAGAAATCAGAATTTTTTTTTTTAGCCTACAAATTTACAAAATAATGAGAGAAGCTTGGTAGATGCATAAAAAACAATCTGACTTGACTGCATTTATTTTTATATTTTAGTTGAAATTGGTGAATTAGGATAAATTTTTGTCTATAGTATGCAATACAGATATTCCTGAAAAGTGACTGGTTTTCTATGTGCAGTCTCTTTCCTTGCATTTAGCTCACAGCATTTTCCTATAGAATAGGGTCTGAATTTGATAAGAAATCCCTAAGGAATTGTTACGATTTCAGTAATTGCAAGTCTTTACTGGTATTGAATATAAAGCCACACACAAGAAAATGCAGAGGTATAAATCAAACTCTGACTTATGCTCCATTTAAGATCTTGTGACACTTTCTTTGCAAGTGCTGGACTTTGTCTTGTCCAAATTCCAGTTACAAGTAGTTTCACTCCACATCGTTAAATTCCCCGGCTATGTCTGTGGATCGATCTGTCCACGCTCTAGATAGGAGTGTGAGCGGCAGTCAGATGCCCGGGACCATATTAGAGGACCATGAGTTAACAGGGAGATATCAAATGAACGTAGATAAGGAGGGCAACAGAGCTATTACAATCCCGCCTGGTTGATCAGTGCCTGATGGTGCTTGGATATAGTGATTTTCCTAAATGTGTTGTTATGTGTGCTGCTAAGCAGTTGCCGCAGTGTGTCCTGGAGGATTATAGCAACTGCTTAGCACCCACCTCAATCTCCCACTTCAACAGTCAGTGCAATTTAATGGTTGTAATCCTAAAGCAGACCACCACTGGGGTTATAGAAAAGGTGTAAACCAAGGCAAAACTACACCTATGAAATTCGTCTGCTAATTCTTTACTGATATTACACATATTCTGTTTTGATGCCTGTTTCTAAGGAGTGGGCAGTGGTGTGAATATGCCTTATTATGCAGCAGCTAACTATCTATTTTCTTCTAAATCTTCTGTTTCCTAAATGACTCTTTTTGTTGTTCATACAGGCCAATTGGTAAAGGACTTGAGGTCTTGTTCCTAATTAAGTTGTTAGTAAAACTCCCTCTGTCTTTGATTAGAGCAGAATCGACCTTGAGAATGAGTGAAATACTACCAATTGCCTCCCTTTGTTTAAGGGACTGTGTCTTAATAGGTTGCAGACTTTTTCAGTTGAATTTCTCTTATATTTGGTAAGGATTTATTTTTTCATTTCTTCCTGCATAGATTTCTTTCTTGATTCTTTCCTGTAGGTTAAAAATACCCTGGAAGTGGCTGAGCAGTCTGTGCAGGGATGCCTATTATGCTGAAGTAATTAGTGTTGTGCCAGTGTTTCCACTATGCCCGTGTTTCTCAGAGTTTTATTGCTCAGCTTCAGTAGTTTGTTTTTGTAAACAAGATGTCCACTCAGGAACCAATTGCTTTGAAACCTGTTTTAAATGTGCATTTGCACATCTTTGAGCTATAAAAGTGCTTTTTTTTGGCTCTCATAAATCATTGAGATTATCATATTATTTTTATCAGAGAAATGGTGCAAGTTAATGAGCCTCAGTGCCAGTGGGGATGTTAGGCTTAACACTTGTTTCTATTGTGATTACAGAGAAACATGAAAACAAAAAACATTTCACAGCCTTTCAGCCTTCATGCCTCTCCTGGCAATATGTGTACGAGGATGTAGTTTAAAGTTTCTGTCCCCGTAACAGCCTCAATATTAGCATTGCATACACATTTTCCAGTTCAGATTTGACAACTATTCGTTTCTGCTTTGCTTACAGGATATCAGAATCATGGATGTATGCAAGGAAATTTTCAAGCTGCTTCCTTCAGGCAACCTGTGGGGGGGCTAAAGCTACTCCCCCAGGCTGGGACTTGCAGTGTGCTCGTTAGTGCGCTGCTTACAAGAGCAAATACTGCTCTGAAAAGCTTTCTTGGCTCCAGGCATATCTGCAATGAGGTGTTTTGCCTTGTTCTCTTAGCCCTGGAGTGAGGGGAGCAGTTCCTGCTCAGCATTGACTGCACTCATCTGTACTCAAGCTTTTACTGATATTTTCCGTGTGTCAGTTTTTTCAGGTGCTCTTTCTTGGCTATGGTAAGAAATCATTGTGTACTTATTCTTACTTTGCTGAGGTAAACAGCTCCCTAACGTTCTGAGTCTTGCCCCTTTGCATATTTATCTCAACTTCAAAGTAACTTAAGCAGCCAAAATGTCTCCAAGTGTTATTTAGCTTAAGAGGCAATGATGTGGTAACTCATTTTTTTCCTCGCTCACAGATAGAAGCCATCAGAGAAACAGCTTCCATGAGTGGTTTCTGTCCTTCTGGACATGGCAGTAGGCACCTTCCAGCTCTGTGAGATGTAGAGCTTACAGATGGGGAAAAATATATATATATCTAAAAATTATCAACTGTTCATTTCCTTGGGGTGTTAACAGTTACACAACAATGTCCAGCCTGTCTGGAACTGTGCATTGTCTTCTCGGAGTGGGGATAAGAAGCAGAGGGGACTGAGAAGACCTTCATGAGGCTGTGAGATTAGCACCATGTTTGGCGTCTCAGCCTATTTGTTTGGAGCCAACGCTCTGGCAGCTTTAATTTGCAAAGTGGCAAATGCGACAGCCACGTGGATGAAGGGTGCTAGCTGTTCAAACTCAAGTGTTGCATACTCAGCTGAAGGGAGCTAACCATGTTATGATAGTGATTACAATTCCTTGCTCTTCTCTTGGTTTTAAGGTAGCATCAGGTGTTTTATTTCTTTCTGGAATCACTTTTCCTTCCAATTAGCCTCAGACCCCAGAGTTCCTTAAATCATAGTTGCACTGTGAGGAGAGGGGAAAAAAAAAAAAAAAAGGATAAATCTGTAGTGTCTGGATGTTGCAGTGGGTTCAAGGGTATTTCCAGAGAAAATTAATGATACTTTGACATTTTCATATCTATTTTGTTAATGATACTTACAGGAATTCTAAAGACCATATTTTTACAAGATTTTTTTGTGGCAATTTCTTGTGAATGCTGAATTGCTACATTTTGCTACCCACTACATTGTTTCTGGAAATGTGATCAGGGAAAATTTTTATTGTGGAAATTTCCAAATGCAAATAAAAGATTTCCTAGTAAAAATTTCCACATTTTATTTTTTTGTACCCGCCTTTTAACAAAATGTGAGTTGTCATATTCACTAAAAGCTTCAATAGTAAAGTCACAAACAGCAGAAAGGAACAATCAAAAAGTAAAATGTTAAAGACTGCAATCCTAATCACAGGTATAGCCCAATTAAAATGAGTCAGACACGCTTTCCCAGCAGGTTTTTTATGCTGCATTAATGGCTCTGATTTGCTGTCAGCAAACTTCATTTCCACAATATTGATATAATTGCAGATGTATAATGTCAAGCTTGACAAGTTGCATTGCACACGAAGCATGTCTTGCTAACTCTATCATATCTCACTGATCGTCCTTCAGTACTAAATCGTATACTCAGCTTTTCACTTGGCTTCAAGCCAAATACTTTGTGTTATGTTGTTAGAATCTCTTCAAGTAAAAAAGGTTTTGGTTCTTTTGAACAAAGATTTTTGCCCCATGCATAAAATACCCCATGTGTCTTACTTTTCTTGTTGGTTTTAAATATAATTTGCCCTTGTGGAGTTGCCTCCCAGTCTTTCTTGCTCTTTAGTGCTCTTTTTGGAAGTTACAAAGTGTTTTTTAATTGCAAGGAAGACAGTAATTCTATAAGTAAGCCCTATGTCAATAAGCCCTGTGTAGTTTAAGTCTGTGTTTAAATTTCAGTGTCATTTAAAGATGTGCTTACGATAATTTGACTTTTAAGAAGAATGGACATCTCTAGCTGGTGTAAACAGCTATGCTTGCTTTAGGTTGTCAGAATTTTTGGAGAGTAACTGCCCAGTTTCAGTATGATGAAACACATGGAGAGAAATCGGAAACTTTACATAGCCATTTCTACACAGTGTTCAAAAACCCATGTGAAAGCCAGTATTCTAATTACTGCACAGACTAAGACGAGCCACCGATCTGTTAAAGCTCATCTGCTCTTTTAAACTATGTCTTGATTCCACAAATAGTGAAATATAGATAATTGCATGTGCCTTACATTTTACAAGAACTTCTGAGAACAACTTGGTTCATTAAGGATAGAATTTCATCTATAAGCTGTGATTCCTGTGGCTCCTGCTGGGTTTAACCACTGTATGGAGGCCTATACTGTGCTAATTACCAAGGTGAATCCTGCCAGCAACAAGAACTGCCCGAAGAGCTTCTGGATGTGCTTAACCTCCTCGGGGGCCAAAGCTCTTACTGCTGGAGGTTTTGTGTGGGGAGGGCCATTCCCTGGCTGCTAATGGCATGTTTCTACCAGTCAGTGCTCATCAGCTGCCTGTCTTGGATCTCACAATGTGTTTGGGTGCATTATTAGTTGTCAAAAGTGGTCTGAATCCTGGGTAATCATCAGAGCTGAAAGCAAATGTATTGCATGTCCCAGGAGGTCACCTCGTTATTCTTAAGGGAGAATTTGTTATTCTCATATAAACAGACAAGAGAGTTCTCCATTATTTCTAGCATTTGTAGAGGTCTGATCTGACTGTTTTGATGCAGACTAAATGGAGGTAGTGGGACATTAGAAGCCTGTATGTCAAATTGTATCAGCTGAGGAGTTCTGAAGCAGAAATAAAGTATCACTTGGTCTAGTAACGTTTTCCCCTAATATTTTGTGATGCAAACCCCATTTGTTTTTCTTAATAGCTAGTTTCCCTGATGGGGATTTTTTTTTTTTAAATAAATGTCTTCCCTCTCTGTCATTGACCAAACCAGCAAGGAGTTTTAGTGTAGATTTACAATCTGCCTAAAATCTTCAGGAACAGATGATGGTTTTAATCTACATTTGGAATCACAGTCATAGGATAGTATGAAGTTCCTAATATGCTTCTGCTCTGTTTTTTTTTTCTGTTCTGTAACAACTGTTGGGCTCTCTTTAGAGTATTCTTCTCCTTTTCGTGTGTGTAGGATCACAGGAACATTAGTGGGGAGCTCAGGAGGTTATCTAGTCAAACCTCTTGCTCAAAGCAGGGTCAGCTATGAGGTCAAATCAGGTGGCTTGGGGCTTTATTCGTTCTGGTATTGATAACCTCCAAGGCTGAAGACTGCACAACCTGTTTTTGAAGGATCAGACATAGTATGGGGCGGAAAAAGGAAGTTTTAAGATAGTCTTTTCTTGCAATCTGTTTGAGTCTTTCTCAGCTACAAAAAGGATTTTCCGAAATTAGCCACAAGAGGGAGTTTAAGCCTTTTCTATAGGGAAACAAAAGCAAATACTAAAATAGGCCACAAAATATTGGAGCTGAAACTGGTTTCTTCAGACATCCCAATTAAAGGGCTAAATGGATGGATATCCATCAGCAAATCCCACGCTGAGGGAGTTGTAAATGTTCATGTTACTGCTGCACCACAGGGTCTGTTTTGTCTCCGTGGTATGTAGTTAGCTGTACCACTATCATTTAATTGTGTCTGTTGTTGGCATGCTGTGTGTTAGAGAATATGAGTGCTCCTGTTCTTCAGGTAAGCAGCCTTTGGAACATTGCTGTGCGTGCTGGTGTCTTAGCTCCAGGTTTGCTGTAACCTTTGCTTTGTGTGATAGAGAGGTAACTGCATCCCAGGCATATGCTGCATATCAGCTCAGCACTTATTTTGTCTTATGGCTGGTGAAAGGAGTGTTGACATCCTCATAATCTTCTCTGAAGAAAAAAAGTATTAACTCCTTCACTGATGATCTCCAGTGCAGATGCTCTGCTGCTCCTGTTCCGCTGAGCTTAGCTTAGTTCTTCCGCTCTCTTTTGCAAACACGCCAACTGAGTCCCGTCATCAGTTTTCTAAATGTCTCCTGTGAGGGGTTGTGCATCTCCTCAGTCAGGCACTAGGATAGGCACCTTTTTATTCCTAAGTGTTCAATCCAGATTAGTGGTGACAGAGATATTATCACGAGGCAGCTATCCAGAAAATACTACAATAAATGTAAATCTCATTCCAGTCTTTCAAAAAAAGTTGCCATTTCACAACATATGTCACTGTGATATGCGGTAACTTGCCTTCACGTGGTTCATTAGAGAGGCCTCAGCCCAAACAGCATCAGGAATTTGCATAGCAGCTTCAGAGTACCCTCTCCCTGTGCTGAGCTGAACTTGCTTACACTGAAGAGCTGTTTGTTCTAACTGTCTTCAAGTTTTTTTCCCTGACATTTTAAGTAGAAATGAGGTGATGAGTTAAAGTTCATGCAGCCATTCCATAGACTCCAAGCCCTCCTGAAACTTTTAGTTCCATTACACGGTCTCTTTCAGTAATTGTTATTTATCATTCACTTTTTCCATCTTCAGCTTTTTAATAAAGGAAAATAACTTCCTATGTTTATCGGTGACATATGTAGCAACAAAAATAAATAACTGAACAAGTTTTGTGGATTCTCATTTTGAAATGTGAGGCATTGCTATCTGTGAGTTTAGGGAGCAGCCAGCACAGACTCTGCAATAAATTGGTTCATGAGTTTCGTCCGCAGCATTTTGTAACCCTGCAGTCAGTTTAACTCAACATCTTTTCTCTTTGTTAAAGAGAATGCTCAAATCCATTAGTTAATTCAAGCTGAATAAACTCTGTGGTGTGTTCATGCCAAATACTATAAAAGGGAATCTTGCATTGTTCCTTGGAAGGGCCCCTAGGATCTGTCGTGTCTATACAGTGCTTTCTACTAAGATGCAGATAGGCTCCCGTGTGTTCCTGTTCTATCAAAATCTGAGGTTTGTTCCACAGAGAAAAGTGAAACTATAGGCCTGGTGCTTCCTGAAATTGCAAGGAATCATGAGGCTGCAATGAAGCTAACGTAGTGCTTGTAAAATGCAAAGGACTGGAGTCTGTTTGCCTTCAGTTGGACAGAGATAGATTTCCTGTGAACAGATTCGGTTTTGTGTATTTTCTCTTCACATTGCTCATGTCTGGTGCAGGTTCCTGGTAGCAGCTACTTCACTGGGTAGGGAAGGGAAGATGAAGGAAACTTTTAGGCAGTAATATTGGTGGGTGACCTATGATACAATTGGTTATGGTCTGAAAGCCTTAGCAGTCCCGACATGTGCTCATTTCTGCACTGGCATGGTACATGAAACTGCTTGCCCTGCTTTAGCATTAGTCTGCAAAAGCAGCATTGTGTGGCCTGCTTTGGAGCAACTAGCCTCCCTTTGCAGCTCCTCAGAAGGATTCGTTATCTTACAGTGTCATTAACAACTCAAGTGCTATAGCTCCGTCACATGTCATTTCAAAACTATGGAATACCCTTACCAGTGAAGGGTGATCATAGGAGAAACTGGGAGGAGAAAAGAGAGTCTCACAGAAAATGCTGAGGTCTTTGAGTGCTGCAGTACTAAGCAATGAAGCAGCGCTCCTAAGTGCTTCACTGTTCTTGGCATCTGCTGTGAATGTCAGAAAACAGATTACCCAAGCTGTTTTCTCTAGCTAGTTCACATTTAGTGAATGGCTGGAAGATGGGCCAGAGCAGCATTACAAGGGCATGCAGGAAGACAAATCTTGGCAGAGATTGTTACACCGAGGCTGTCAAAAGCAATGAAGCAAAAGCAGAGTGACACCTCTGTGTGCAAGGAGCACCAGAGAAGAGCGAGCGCAGAGCAGGCAGGAGGGCACGGCTGTGACACCTGTAGCCTCTGCTGTACTGGGAGACTGCTGCAAAAGGGGAATCCTCACATATGTCTAACTGATAGGGGATCCCGTCATGTATAACATGTTTGTGGAACAAATTTGTCTTTGTTTAGTGCTTCTCCTTTTGTCCCTATTCTTTTTGCCCTAGTAATCACTACTTTTTCACTTTTGCAGCACAGAAGTTTTCCTCCAAAGCAAAACATGTGAACATTTGAATTAAAGGACAGTCATCTTCTGATACAGTGACATGGGCACATACATGAATTCAGATCTATTCAGCTATTGGCAGGGGCTACTGTATCGTGTTCTGTATCATTTGTTAGCATATCTGTAGTAAGATTTTACAGATATGATTCCTCCGAATGTTGAATTTCTTCTGTGTATTTTTGGATGGTGAAGGATCACTGAGAGAGACCTTTTTGACACTGGACTAGTAATGCTGTTTTTTTTACAGCATAAGAGCTTTCTTCTCTCTTTGTCCTGTTTTGAAATGGAATGCTATTTTTCTATAACTGTATGCTATCTTTATATAACCCAGGTAATATTTCACAAGCATTTCAATGGACAATGGTGCTGTCAAAGACCGTGGTGCTGCTTCCCACATTACATTGCTAAGCAACATACAATATAGCAGCATGATATCCTTCTGCAGTTGGTAAGAAGTCAAGCTCTAATATTCAGTAAAATCATTCTGATCTCCTTTTCCATCACACAAGAATCCACTTAGTTCAGAAGTAAAGACTTGTATTAACAGTAACAAAACCCATACAAAAGTTGGATTTTTTTTTTAATTTCTATGCGTGCTTTATATATGTACATTATTTTTTCCTAATTAGTCCCAGAGAAATTGGTCTTTTTGCCATTCTACCCTATTACAACTTTCATTGACTTGCTCTTATCAAAGCATCAATTCAGTAAAATGCTTTAACTTTGAAGTGAAGTCCTCATCTGCTTACAGTCATGCATATGCGTGAATATTTTGCTAAACAAGGGTCAATTTGAGGGCGGAGACAGGATGTCAAATTTTTGTTCAGAAGCAACCTGTATATTCTCTTACCATCTGCCTAAAATACAAACTGTAATATTTGGTGAAGTGAAATCTCAGTTATCTCATTTATTCCAAACTGCTCTATTTAAAACCAAGGTAACTGTAAATGTGGAAAAATCTGATCTGTAATCCAATTTATAAATTCATGTATGACATTTCATAGTGAAGAACATTTTTGCCAGCTGATCTTATCTCTGAAGAAACAGATACATAGTTCATTTTCTGTCTCTATTTTTTCATAAAGAATTAGATAAGATCACTCAATATGTTAGCCCCCATTCTAAAGGATGAGTCTATTTAAAATATATCAGTAGATTATGAGAAAGAGATTCTGTCACAAATTTGTAAAGCCTTTCCTATTAGTTGTTTTTCACTGTGTTTTAAAAGCCATTAATGTTAGCTATGATTACTGTGCCTGGATATGCAAAGTGCTCATGTTTTTGCCATTAAAAACTATTCTAACGTTTTATTATTAGCATTAGCCACCCTGATAGGGATCAAAGGCAACTTTGTATTATTAATCTTGGATCTTAAGGAGATGGAGAGCAGGGTCAAATAGGTGTTACTTTCAGTTACAGAATCATGAACTGTGTAATACTGAGTATCAGCAAAAACAGCAACATGGAACAGTAATTATTTAGGGTACTTCAAGAAGTTGCTGCTGAGAATGGCTGTGCTGAGGCGGTGGAGGGGAGGGGTCCTGGCTACCCGAGAAGCCCTTTCCCAAGAGAACACTCGTTCAGTCACAGAGATGGTCTCCCCTGGCTGGGTGTTGAATCCGTTGGTTTGACTGTTCCTTCTCTGAAGGCCAAAATCATGGCAGGATCTCCTCCTCCTTTCTCCTGTGCTCCAGCGTGCCTAATGTTTCACAACTGCTGGGGAGTAAGTAGGCCCAAATCTGGACATCTCTCTCTCCAGAGGCCTGAATTTCCATGTCTTAATCAACAGAAAAGAGAAAAATCTCTGGAAGTTCTACCTCAGTTATCTGATTATCTAGGTGACACATAGCAGAAGAGGACTTTGAAGATAATAATGTGTATGGCTGTGAGACAGAGCAGCTCAGTGTATGAGAAATGCTCTTCATTTGAACAAGAGCAGAGTAAACAGATTGGCTGATAATCCTGAATGCCATGCAATTTCCTTTTAAATTAGCAGATGGGGAGGGACAGGAACATAAAAGGAAGTGTGAGGAAAGAAAGAAACTAATGATGAATGTTGAACAGGAACAAAATGTTGCCAGGACATCATGAGAGAATGAAGAATTGATGAAGAAAGGAAATGAAATAGTTGCTCCATAAGGGAGCTCAAAGAGCTTTGAACCGCTGGCTTCAGTGCCCAAGTGCCTGTTCTGTAGCCCTGCAGGAGAAGGGAGTCTCACTGGCACATGCTCTGCGCTGTGAGATTTGGAAGGGCTTGATGAAGGGAGAGATCCACAGCAGAGGAGAGGCCTGATAAAGGGTATCACAGCCTGTGCATGCTGAAGAGCATTTCCGGGAATCAGGCAAAGCTCGTTTCATCTGACTGTAAAGTTATTCCATCAAGTGATGGGAACTGATTATAGAAATTCGTTATACTTCCTAGTTGGAACAAGAAGGCAAATCAGGACACTGCTGGATCAGATAAAAGCAGAGTGAAAAAAAAAAAAAAGAGGAAAAAATGTACTTTAACTTTTACTCTAACTTTTGTAACAACTCCAGTAAGTTTAACTAAGCTAGAAGAACTGTGTGTCTGTAGAGACTGAAAGTGATAATATTGCACAGGACAGGGAATAAATAGATGTCTGCAGATAATGCTGAACAGTTCGGAGGATCAGCAACTGTGTCTTAATGCAGCTGTATACAGAGCAAGTCAGACTTGCTAATTCCAGCTGGATACCCCCCAGTTATAGCACATGTGGTACCACAGGGGCACCTATTCATACAAGTAGCTTAAAATAACTGATCAGAGCAGTTTTTTTTTTTTTTTTTACTCAAAATACTACAAATAAATGATTATTCTTATTTATTTTAATCTTTGTGAAGAGAAATTTCAAGATAACTAGAATGCCTCATCTGGGGGCAAATATGATGCATCTATTAGCCAAGATAGTGGGATTCTTAAACATCTGCCCTAGTTTCCCAACACATTCTGTAGAGCAGCCTAAGAATAACCCTCATGGAAGCTGCATGGACTGATCTGAGAGCTGATATCATAGTGGTCAGGAGAGAGTGACAGGATTTTTAATGTATCAAGGTAGTGAATAGAAGCTTTGAACCTTGCAGTCCCTTGTCACATGCCAAGATGGACATTTATTTCCTGCCTTTTCTTCCCTTCCTTTTTCCATTGATTTCAGTAAAGTTTCTCATTTTCTATCTGAGTCTGAAATTAGATTTGCTGTAGGTACTTCATACCCAAACCAATATTGCAACAATTCCATGGAAGCCTTGGGTTAAAAAAACGGTTTATCTATGTCAGATAGTTAGATCTATTTCTGCAGGTCCTAGCTCAGGCAAAATTAATTGAGTGTAGGAACAGAGACTATATTCTCATACTTTTATTCTGCCCAAAGCAAGAAAGAATATTGAAAAAGTGAATGTGAAATCAGAAGTAAATGGACAACAAAGAGCAAGGATGACAGCAATATTCAAAAAAAATAGAGACATTGTAGGCTTTTTTATAGGAAATGAATTAAAAACATGAGAGAAGAATAAGGCCTCATTTATCTTGCATTCCTCTTTTCTAGGGACATAGCAACAAACAAAAAAGTTCGTTCAAAATCTCTGCTTTTTATTGTGGGGATTTCACATAAAGCAAGAGTCCATATGGAGTAATTTATCCTAGAAAAAGCTATTAAAATAAGGAGACTTCTTCATCTAGAAAGACAACAATTAACTGAATCACTAAATAAAAAGGAGGGAGGAAAAGTCAGGAAACAGTAAATGAGGTAAAGAAAATAAGAAAGAGCAGATGATTTTCAGTATACAGAAAAGGGTTTATATAATAAATGCTCCCACGGATCTATTTTTTCCAGCAGATGTTATTAAGGATTTATGAATAGATTTGGATGGCTTATTATTTTAGCCTGAACTCGGATGGAACCTCTGCCTGTGTTCCAAGAAACTGCACTTAATTTTACTTATTTAGATGTTGAGTTCGATGACCAAAACACCCTTCAACATTTCACTCATTGTGATATTAGTATCATATGAGAAGGGCCTGCTTAAAACTGTTCATCATCTAGTCTGCTCTTGCAAGTTATTAATTTAATCTGGAAATACCCTTGGAATGATGGTAGGTATCTAAATGTTTATATGGGTCTTTCTTTCAATTGCACTTTCCATTGCTCCTTTTTGTCCAAAGTTAGTTTGGTTTAGTGTTTAGAGAAAGATTTGACAGATGTAACTTCTTGCACTGATATCCTAGGGAACATCACTCAAAGAGACTCTCCAAATCAGCCTTCCAGTTTTTCATGGCTCTTTTAATAGTTCCACCTTCTGTTTTTATATGTGTGGCAGTTGACTGAGTGCTCACTGATAAATTGCCACCTCAAACATGTGAGGAGAACATCACCCACTTTAGAAAATTAAGGAAAGAAGCTACTGATTTAATCTAACATGTTTCCATCTCCCTAGATAAAGGTTCTTCAGAGATCCTCAGAGGATGTCTGCCCTATTCTTCCAGGTTATAGGATGCATATTCCAGAAGGGGACCCAGCTGAGAAATAAAGGCTTCCATATGGCAATGGACAGCTCAGCAGACAAATCTTCTCTTTTTAGAAATTCTTGCGTAATAAGCCTAAAATAGGTTATAGTCCTTTCCTAGCATTATGATAGGTTTTTACTGGCTAGAGTGTTTGTATGGATCCAATCTCAGCAACTAGGGCTGCCCTGCAACTGGGGCTTCCTAAAGATTCCAGTTATGTTTAAATCTGTTAACTGAGAGGTTAAATTACCATCAATTTCTGCCAAGGCAGGGAGATTCTTTATCCCAGTATGAAGTAACCAAGGATGCGCTGTCATTAAATTTGTGCTTGTGTCGTGTTCAAGCACATTTAAGATAGACAGAGTTCAAGCTGAAAAACAGCCCAGTGAGGCTGTAGTTCGATCTGCTGAAGTAAGATCACCCCTGCACTGACCTTCTGGAGCAAGAGAAGCTGCATTTCAGTGCAAACAGACCCAGCCATGAGCAGTGACTTTGAAAACTTGCCAGGTAAAGCTAAAGAAACTGTGAGGCTGGTTACATGTAGGCATTGTTATTCAGCCTCACAAAAAGAAGGCTTTGACAACACTCTCAGTAACCTTGGCAAACTGTTTTGTTAAGCAGGTCTGTGCTTCAGTGGGTTTTCAACTTGCATTCATTCATTGCTCCCTCCTACATATGAATTTATGTTTCAAAGCAAGGCTGTGTGGTGGCGGGCAGCTGTGGCATCATGCTGATCTTCTAACTGGCTAACAACGCCCGCCTCAAACAGCAGGCAAAATAATGGACCTCCTTCCTGTTTCTCAAGGAGAAGAACAGCTGAAACTTTTCTCACTCTTTTCTTTCACTCATGGTAGGACTATTAGACATTTAAATAGTTAATACTTTTTAA
>NW_010587607.1:9538-24591 GCF_000705375.1 Tinamus guttatus | reverse complement strand
GAGCAGGGGCTTAAGGTTTAGGACCAGAAGCCATTTTATTGAGCATCAGACTAAACTTATGTATTCTCCGAGTATGTGAGCATACACTGTCCACGTGCTCCACGCGCTCCCTCCCCCTGCCTCCAGCCAATTCCTTGACTCTATTGCTATCTGGGTCCAATCCTGCTAACGGATAACAGGTAACCAACCAGAGACCGGTGCATCCAGCCTGCGTTTTAGGTTTCTCTATCTGCTAATCTGTTATTCCTAACTTTCACAGTTTCTCACTCCTAACTTTCACCGTTCCCACAGCTTCCCACAGTTTCTCACGGTTTCTCAGTTTCCCACAATTTCCTTTCTGAGACTTGAACTTGTTGAGTCTTATTCTAAAACTTAGAGCAGCTACAATGGCCTTGGTAAGGATTTCCACATCATAACTATACGCTACATACTAAGCAACCTACGAACTCCTAAGTACTACTCAAAAATATGAACACCAAAATCGCATGCAATTGCTGAGCACATTTTACCATTGCTATATACAGAAGCAGCAACATTAATCTGCCCTTATGCAATACTCTTGCATCCATGCATCATGAGATTGCTTTAAATTTTTTTTTCCCATAGTCTCCTAACAATTCACATCAAACTGACTACTATAACTAGCCTTTAGATACTTTTTGGAGTACACTCTACCAAGCTGTATTCATGGCCTATATTTTTAGTTACCACATGCACAACTTTGTCCATGTTACCAAATGTTTAGATTTACTGCCTCAAGCTCTCAAACAATACAGAGAATTTTGTGTGACTGCTTTTCTGAGTTATTTGCAAACTTTATCACCAGTGATATTACATTACTTTCAGATCTTTAAGTATTGAATTCTGCCAGGGCTTCCACTGATTCCTGAGGAACTTAAATCACTACAGACCATGCAGACCCTGTTCAATGATAAGCACTCTCTGAGAAGAGTTAGCTAGTTCTTAATCCATTAAATGTATTTTCTGTTGATACTCTATAGTGCTATTTTGAAAGAAAATATGCAGCACTAAGTCAAGTGGCCCTTATATCAGCCTTTCTACAATCACCTTTGTCAGGCCTGTAATGACCATAAATGATTAGACCAGATTTCTCTGACAAAACCTGTTTTTTGCAGAACTACTTGTACTGAATTCATTATGCTCATCATTTAATTCTTTAGCAGCAGAACAATATTTATTTTTCCATTGATTTGCTGAAGAATGATTTCAGTCTCTCTGATTACTAGTCACCTATTGCCCTTTTTGAACAAGGGAACTCATTAGCACTGTTCTACTTCAATAGCATCTACCCAGTAACCCAAAATTAACAGCAGCAGGAAAAAAGAAAAAAAAGCAAACTAACACATTTTGTAGGTTTGTAGTGCAAGCAATCCAATCCTACTCATGTAAAAATGTTTATTTTTAGCAGATCTTGCTCAACATCCTCTTCACTTCATAATGGACTGGAAAGTACCTGATTGTTCTCATATGATATGATTACACAATGCTGCTTCTTTCTAAATGCAGAAGAGAAACAGTAAATGAAAAACTGTCTTTTTTGTCATTAACAATATTAGCATCTCCATCTAGTAGAAGGTCCGTAAGACAAATGGGATTTTCTGGATTCTTACGATATTAACCTCTATATCTTATTCTTGTGTGTTTTTTTTTTTTTTTTTTTGTGTCCCTAACTTTATCATTTTTGACACTTTACAATCCTCATTTTACGTCTATTTCCCACTCCAGACCCCCAATTTCTATATTTCATTTACTTCTAGTAACTGCTTTACTGGTAAAGAGTTTGCTTCTTAGGCAAAACTGTTCTCTTTTTAAATTGTAAAATTGCACTTTTCTTTTGCCATTTATTTCTAATATCCTACCACTTCTCATTCACATTTTTTTCTTCCAATTAGTTTTACTTGTGGTCATATATTTAGTCCTTTTAATCCACTGGCAGTAAAGTGTGGGCAAGTATTGGTTGAGTCTATTCTGTTAATCAATACTGAACAAAATTAGGCCATGATTATTGGTTTCTACGCAACCACCAACTTCCAATCCAGTAATTAATTCATCTTTATCTATCTTAATCAGGTCTAAAATAGATTATTTGCTCCTTGGTGCCATTTCTTTTCTATCATCTATACTTTTTACAATTGACAATGATGATTAGGTTTATGGGACTGCCAGCCCCATAAATTGAACTTCCCCCATAACATAACATATTTTTCTTCCAAAATGGGAAGTTAATATTTAACATAGATCTTATTTCACCATCTTATACTTTATGAATATAATATCCATATGCCAGGAAGAAGCAGAATTATTCAAGCAATATGCTGTGCGTAATCTCACGTTCTTTGGCATGTTAATGAAAGAATATTTATCCCAAGATAAACATGAGCATGTGTTGTTTTTAATCTATAAAATAATAGAAAGCATTCAGTAGCTTCTCATAAATCACTATATGCATGGAGCTATTGGCTTTTTCCTGTTATTTTTAACCCATTCCCTGTAACCCTCCTAGAGCTATTGTGAAAATACCCACTCCAACTTCATCCTTCCACCCACTGCTTTCTTTCCTTTACGTCTGACATGAGCTACCACACAGCCTTACTCCTGTCATCTATCTTCTCTAGTCCCTCCAGTAATTGGTTCAGTCCTTCACAGGACTTCAGTTTGTTCTTAAATTCTATAATTTCATAGAGAATACAATAACTTAACATGCATCAGAACAAAATATAAAGGTATCACACAAGTATAACAGCTGTAAAGCTGTTTGGGAAAAGGCTCTCTGTCTTGTAATTTGTCAGGAAGCTAGACTGAACCCAAATCACAATAAAAGCAAACATACCTTTAACCCCCCCCCCTCCTTTTGTGAGCCATCAACACCACAGAAGAACACAGAATAAAAATGCAAGTGTTTCTTTTATTGTTGGTAGTGCCTTTCCTCCTCCTCCTCCTCCCCCAAAGCTTAAAATTTGATCACAAGACATTAAAAGAGATACAGGGCAGCAAACCCCCATATTGGTTAGTATTATTTTATAACAATTCACAAATAAATTACCAGACAAATTTCTCAGCTTCTGCACATCTTAGATTTTTTTTTCCAATGCATTGAATTTTGCAGCCCTTTGCAATTAAAAAGTCACATTACTTATACAATTAAAAAAAAAATCATCAAAATGTGACCCAAGTGACCCAGAATGATGCACAGTGTGGTGTGAAATACGCTGACATTTCCAGCTCGTTTCATAATCATGTGCCATCACAAAGAAACCATAACTATTGAACACATAATCCCTTACTCAATAGGAAAGCTCTCTGGCTTGGTTTACGCTCCAAGAAATTTTGAAGCATAACCATCCCATCCAAAGATCCTCCAGGTTTCAGAATAAGGTTTCTGTAGTTCATTCCAGCCTGATAAAAAATAAAGCAGAAAGTTAGTATTTCTCGCACGTCGTCTCTTCTCTTCATTTGTTGTGTATTTAAACCCCCCCAAAACTTAAAACAGCTTCTCTCCTTCAAGATTTACTTAAAACCAAATCCAGAATATACCACAAGTATGATTTAGATCCGTTGGAAAGATCGAGACAGCAGAAACTTAACCTGTTCTCCAAGTGGAATTCTTTTTCTTGTGGCTCTGCAGAGTTTTGGAATCGCATAGAGTGCTCAGTTTCTGGCAGATATTCCAGATTTAGCTCACACACAATCTCCAAACAATCTTCAGTAATTGATTAGTCCCATGACTGACAGTCAGCAAAAAGGAACCTAACATCTATGCTCTTAATAATTTCATAATTTCTCTTTCTGTATTCTCTCTCTGGACAACAGATGATAGTTCTATCCATAGTACTGTGGAGTAACACAGTACACATAAAATATGCACAAACATACTTAACTTCCCTTTGAAAGTATCTTAGAGTAATGGAAAAATCAACTCATGCTCTATGTTTTCAGGAATAAACCTTAATTCAGAAGGAATGGGTGTTTTTAGAAAGAATGATTCAAGAGCTTCTGAGACAACAGTAAAATATGAAGGCTTTCTTAACAAGTCATGCTTCAGATAATGTACCTGAAGTATTTTGGGCCTCTAAGACATGACTATCAATGAGAAAATATTATTTTGCAGGCATAAGTCATAAATATATCTTAATTGAAAAAAACAAGGTTCTTCCTTTCAACTCAAAGCTATGAGATTATAGGAATACACAGCTTCTTGATAGCTGTACTGCAAAAAAGTGTTAATGAACTTCCAAGACTGAAACTGCATTACCAGTTGCATTATCACAATGAACAGCTTACATTTTGCTAATTGCGTTAGTTGTTAGTTACACATCTGAGAGAAATGTGACAGAACATTTAATGTAGACCCCGTTGTGGTATTCGGGTCAAATCACTCCAAATTATAATCTTCAAAAGGTTAAGTTTTACGTTTGCCTTTATGTTCCTTAGAATACTGATCATCTCTAATTTCAAAATAATTATTTCACACTCATGAATTAGACTCTAGCTAGCACAAATGAATAAATTGTTCTTTTTAATTATCTGAGTAAAACTGAATGTTTGGTGTTGGTAAAAACAAGTCTATCTCTACAGACACAGCATATCACCCTGTTCTAGGGCGAACAGAGACAACTGCAGAGAACGTACTTGAGGCGTTTGACAGTTAAGGAAGTTACAGCGTTTAGTGTTTGCTGAAGAACTGTTACAGATACAGTCTCGCATTAGTTTCCATATCTGTTGCTCAAAACAGGAAGAGAGGTTTTCTTCTAACAGGAAGAGGCAAACCAAATTTCTAAAAACCCAAGTCATGATACCGTAACTGCTTTTCTTTCCTGCTGTTCTGAAAACTAGTCTAAATCTCTAAATACAATGAGTTATAAATTAATACAAAAAAACCTTACTGATATCTGGTGTGTTTTTTTTTTTAATAAAAAATTACTTGTTCTATCATATTGGTATCTAATATTTGTTTAAAAAAGATTACCCCCATCTTGGGGAGCTCTACTGTGCTTGCATGGAATGGAAGTAAAGAACAACAAAACAAGTTAGAAAATAACTGATCTGAGAAGATTGTATTGCTCTGAAGAGGGACTTACAAGAACATGAGAGCGCATACATGTCTGAGAAAAAACACACACACCATATATATACATGGCATACACACTAGAACAACCATTTTTATTCCTCACTTCTTAGCCGGGACAGCAAGCTTCATGTTAAAGAGAGGCACCAGTAGCATTTTAGCTGAAGCACAGTAAACATCCACTTGCTTCTAGCATAATTAAATTATTCTCAAGGCTCCCCATGCAAAGACAAAAGAGAGAAACCAAAAACCTACAGAAAAATCAGAATAAAGGGCACTTTAATCCCTAGGGAGAAGTAAAGGTCACAGAGCAATTCTGGAAAATGTAGCTGAAGGTTTTGGCTACCCTATCATTCAGAAAAGAGTTTTGAAGGAAGTACGTAAAGATAACAGGGAAAAGTCTGTGATGACACTGGAGAGGGTGTGTCATTACAACAGAAAAGTGTCACAAAGTCTCAGTCGAGCACCAGCACCCTGGTTCCATCTCTCCCAACTGCAAGCAGCTCAAACCTCCTCCCAACATATAAGAAAAAAATGCTGTTAATATTTTTTTCTCTTACTTAATATGCCATTTATTTTTCCCTTCCCTATGAGTGACAACATTCCCAACATTACTGGGATACAACAATCTGGTCCAATAAGCAAGTGTGTTTTACCCTCATTGTGTACCTATCATAAATCCCTCGGACTTCAAAATCAACCTTGACCTCCAAACATTGTAAACTGTGCAGGCGTATTGAGGAGCAAGGTCTCTGTGAGGGTGAGCCAAAGACCTTTATTTAGGGTTAAACACAACTTATATAGTTTCCGATGCCGGAGCAGCCCCTGCCCTGCCCGGCAGCACGCGGAGCCCAGCAACCCAACCAGCCAATCAGGCAGGTGATCACGCGCGACCACTGCGAGGCTGTCCAATGAGCTGCCTGGTCACGCGCTGGCCGCGTGGCTGCAGCTCCCGCCTCTCCTGCTCAGCTCCCCCATCTGCCGAGGAGACACTGCCCCTCACCGGCCCCAGGCTGACTGCAACAAACTGGAGTTTGACAGACACTTCCTTCCTCATAAAACTCCTTTTCCCACAACGCTCATTGGCCTCATCATTACTGTTATCTGGCCCCTACCCCATCTCCTCTTGAGACTCCTCTCTTTGTCCAGGTTAAGGTTTAATCTTGCTTTGTTTCTAGCAGTTTTGGTTGCTGTGATAAAGACAGAGAAGAATGAAGGCAAATTCCAGGAGAGAAACAGGGAAGTGGAGTGCTTTTTACTCTGTCCCATTCTTCTGCCTATATACAGTTACTGGGTAGAGGCAAAAAAGAACTAGTGCTGGCTGCTGAATTCTCAAAGGTGGGTGAGTGGGACAAGAACACCAAAAAGTCTTTCCCAAGATAAAGCTACAGCACCCCCAGCCACAGGTCTAAACTAACACTATCAGCTCTGAGAAACAAAAGAGATCACCAAAATGGGCAGGGCTACTAACCGCACTGCTAGCTTCCTTTCTGCTGGAGGAAAAGGAGCTCAAAGGATTACACAGGGGTAAAAAGATCATGAAATTTGGAACCCATTAATAATTTAAACTTTGAAAGGCATTTGGGAGAAAAAAAAACAGAAAGAAAGAAAGCAGAGTTTCTAAATAATAGTTTTCTCAATAATAACTACATAAATAAACATCATCAACTTGAGGCACTATTGCGCAAATAGAGCACTATTATACAACCTTCACAGCAGAATAACACATTCATTCTTTCGGTACAAGAGTATGAATCTCGACATTAAAGTCAGTTACGTTGGTCAACTAACACAGAAAATATGTATTAAGAGTCATAAAATAATTGTAAATATTTGATCTTAGGTAAAAGTTACATTAAAATCTACATGTTCTTCAAAATTTTCAGATGGTCTTCTACAGCAATAAAGTTACTTATACACCTTTTTCCTTTGTTCTGCTGAATTTGAAAGATGCAGTAGAACTACTTGAAACATTAAACCTATGGATCATGCTGACTGCAATAAATCTCATTTTAGGGATGAAATACAACTGACTTTTTAGGTTAAAAAAATACACAGTACCTTCCTTAGGATTCATTATTCCCTCTTGTTTTCCATGGACATTTTTTATAGCTGCTTTAAACACTTCAGAGGTATTCATTGTACTGGCCATCATAATCACCTGCCAGATGTCCAAAAGTAGCTGGCATGCTTGTTCCTTAAGTAGTACATTAACAGTAATGTATTTAAACCAAATTCAATAATTTCATTGATGAATATTATAGTTCAGCAATAGAAAAAAATAACGCATCCTCAACTAATCTGAAACCTATGACAAAGGGTCTGAGTATGCCTCTAAGTGTGTCAACTATACTCCACTGCCTATAAAGGACATCTGGTTTCCTATTGCAGGCCAGTTACACATCTGACACAAATGTGACAGAACATTTAATGTAGACCCTGTTGCGGTATTCAGGTCAAATCACTCCAAATTATAATCTTCAAAAAGTTAAGTTTTACATTTGCCTTCATGTTCCTTAGAATAATTAAGATCATCCCTAGTTTCAAAGTAATTATTTCAGGTTCATAAATTAGATTCTTCTAAGAAAAACTTTATTTTATTTTGATTTTTTTTCCCCCTCATTACAAGCATTATAGGAAAAGTAAGGTATGTTTACTCAAAGCATTTGGACATGCTACAGAAAAGTTTCACAGTAACATACCTGGGGTTGCAGGTATTCCTAGAATCTCCAAGCAGTTTTTGGCATATTCCTCCGCTGGGTCAATAGATGGCTTTGTATGGAGAGCCTGATCAACCTTGCTCAAAACGATCTGACCGAGAGTTAGAAGACCTGGTTGGATAATAATGTTCAATTAATTACCAATCAAAGTAACTGGAGTTTCTTTAGCACCTTTTATTCAAAGCTCTCAGCTCACATCCTGAATTAGTAGAATTTTAATTGAGGACAAAACTTGGAGTTATGTTATTATTCGCTTTTGAATACTTCAGTTAGAGGGTTATTTTTAGAGACATATTTTTAACAAGGAAATCACCATCATAAGCTCCATTTTTCCATTACTCCCATCATGGATTGAAATCGAATTGATGTAGACACACGAAAATAAAATTTCAGTACTTAAAATGATGCTGTCAGTTGTTGTCCTTTTCATTACGCCATTTAACTCAAGGTTTACACAGATGGTGGTCATATATCTATCGCTATTACCAGACACTGCAAAAAGCAGCAGCTATTGCTGCTGCTGCTGCTTTAGGCTTTGCTTTTTGAAGAAGCTACAAGATATGAACCTTTGCCCAGATAAGATGCTTATGCAGCTACAATGCTTGTACTAGCCAGCAAAAACAGGCACTTCTCATTTCAGGGCAGGGAAGCAGGAGGAGGCAAAACAGCTGCAGGTTTATGAGATATAGTTTTAACCATTTTTGGTAAAACTTGAGTTTGGGAGAGACTTGATTACAAGGAGTGAGAGAATGGGATGAGGGGAAATGGCATGGGATCACAGTCTTGGTGTGGAAATACAGATAAAGTGCTATGAGATGTAGAAAGAAACTGGATTGAGACTGGGGAGACTTAGACTAGGGAGGCAGTGTATCTGTCTACAAGAAGGTGAGAAACATGGGCCTAGGGTTCTGTTTTGACAAGTCAGGAGGTTTACAAGCAATGTTATAAATGCTCAGTAAACTTGCAAACAATTTCCATGTATGTGTAGTGTCATGGGCAAATGCAGAAAGCACATGCACAAAATTGGGTGCTTCTATACTAATGCACAGTGTCTATTCTGGGCTACCAAGAAAATGGAAAAATGGGGGGGGGGGGAAATACCCAACAACAACAAAAAAACACCAACCCCTGTCCCTGTGATCACTTTACATGTATGTGTGGATAGCCTGGGCTGGAAAACCAGGCTATTTATATAGCAGCATCTGTCATCATAGCCTTTTCTAATCATTATAACTCAGGCTAATAAATCCAGGAATTATTCATCCAGTGAACTTAACTTATTTTACTGTAGTGCACACTTAATTATTCATGGCACTGACAGTGATAATATAGACACAGAGGAAGTCTAATTGGACTGTGATGTTTTTCAAAGGATATAATCTTGACCATTTCCTACAACTTTTGATATATTTATATATACATACAGACATACACTAGGGGAGGATGGGGGAGAAAGATACCTGTATTAACCAGTCCAGAGGCAGCAAGATTCTCAAGGAGGGTGTCTGCAACATGGCTCTCATCTTTATAATGTCTTGACATGCGTTGTAGTGGTTCTTTTTCCCATACCCAATTCTCAAACATTTGTGAAGGGACCTCTACAAAGTCCGTTTCCACGTTGGTCCCACTAAACCTAGCAAAATCAGTCTACAAGAGAAAGTCATGGTATTAAATAAAAATAGAATAGATAAATAAATAAATAAATAAATGTAGAATAGGATTTCTAGCAGAATATAAACTTTCAGATGCCAAAAACTTCAGTGTTAATCGGAGCAGAAGGAATCATATCAGCAGGTAAATAGCAAGAAAAAAAAAAAGAAATTTGAAGAGGACATAAATTGATATATTTAGGCTATTACCAAATAACAAATGGATTCTTCAGTCATTATTTAGTGCATTCTCTAACAGTGTGAAATTATATGACCATTTATCGTAATAATAATCCTTTTGCTTCTTAGGCTATGACAGTAATATTAATGTTTTAGTGTAATCTTACACTACATTCTCCCCTCAGGTACTTGAACATGTTGATCAGATCCCTCTCAGCCTTCTCTTCTGCAGGCTAAACAGGCCCCGCTCGCTCAGTCTCTCCTCACACGACAGATGCTCCAGTCCCTTCATCATCTTCGTGGCCCTGCGCTGGCCCCTCTCCAGCAGCTCCACGTCCCTCTTGTCCTGGGGAGCCCAGAACTGCACCCAATACTCCAGGTGCGGCCTCCCCAGAGCTGAGCAGAGGGGCAGGATCCCCTCCCTGGCCCTGCTGGCAACGCTCCTCCTGATGCAGGCCAGGATCCCATTGGCCTTCTTGGCCACCAGGGCACACTGCTGCCTCATGGTTAACCTGTTATCAACCAGGACTCCCAAATCCCTCTCCACAGAGCTGCTTTCCAACAGGTGCACCTCTCTGCAATTCCACAGCAAGTGAGGAAATGCTTAAGTTATAGGAGGAGATGGCTGTGCTGTCCTGCAGAGGCTCTGCAACACATGAGCATTTTCAATGGTTACCTAAATTCTGTGGTCAGTTTTGCAAGAAAGCTCAATGTGTCACATCTATCAAAAGTTTCTAGTTAGTTAAGGAAAGGACAGTATTCTTAATTTCTGAGCTGTTTTAGGGTAAAGATTATCACTACATTTCTACCTTTGAATAATTATATAAATGCAAAAATGCATAAAGAAGTCTAGCTTTTTTCTCTGAGCTTCGATTGGGCATTGTTTCCCTAATTCGAGATTTAACACAGGATTGCCATATTCCTATTTCTTTCCTCTTTGGTCTCAGTTTCTAAGATCCAAATCAAGAATTAAAATCTAACAAGTGCTATACCTCCCCCAAATTTTATGATTTGGTACCTACTTATAAAGGAAATCACAGCAACACCACACAAAGGCTGGATTTGTGGACTTGTGTTAGCTTTGGTGAAAGAATGTTGTGACTTGTCTCCTTCTCTGGATCTTAAAATTGTCATAATAATAATAATCTATCACCATGTGACATAATCTTAAACGTAAGTAAAAATGAAAACAGGATTTTTTTAAAAAAATGTTTTCATGTGAAATCTGCATCCTAGCTTTAGTTCTTCCTGCCGACAGTGAAAATCCCGAGTGCCAGACGGGAGAGCAGAAAATAAGATAGCTCAGGCAACAGCCATTTTATGCTTTTGATATGAAGAATGATAACTCAAAAGGAGCAGTAAATGCCAGAATGCTGGAGGTGAAGGCATAACCCTCTGGACTCACAAATTGTTTGCATTCCTGTAGACAGCAGCCTTCTTGTTTGCTTGTTTCTGCTGAGGATGTAGCATGTGACTAGTACTATAAAAAGCCTCCCAACAGTTCCAACAGGAGCTGCCACAGAGCATCTTCTTAACCTTATATACAGATCTATTCGCTAGTTACAGGTATTCACAAGTGAAAACAGAAAAATATATGCTCTTATGGAACCTTTTCAGAAGCTGTTTTTACTGCTGTATTTTTAAAAGAAAACTAAAAACAAAATCAAGCTTCCACTTTGAAGAATTACCAAAAAATATACACTTACTTTACTGAAACTGGAAGCTAACACTTAAATAGACCTGCTCTAAGACCGTGGAAAAATAGGTCTTGCACTGGAATAGAAGCATCACTAACCTGTGCACATATCTGATGCATTACATGCCCAAATTCATGGAAATAAGTCTTCACTTCATCATGTCACAGCAATCATGGACGATCTGATGCTGACTGTGTAAAGAGCAGCCACAGACATCATTCTACTGCCATCAGAGAGAAGGCAGCCAGGCTGGAAGCCAAAGCAGGCTGCATGCCCATACTTTCCCTCTCTGCATAAGAAAATATAGCAGAAACTGTCTTTAAACCATAAGCCTGCTCACCAGAATAAAAAGCCTATTCAAGCACAGGGATGATGAATCAGTGTCTCTTGAAAGGTTTATATGAAAAATTATACCTGTTAATTAGAATGATCAAATATCACGTTAAGAACACACCAGGGAAAAGCAGTACTAAATCACATCAGTTTAAGACTGACAGCAGCCTTTACAAGTGTCTGATTCTTATCTAAATATCACAAGTATTGACTTCTGAAGTCTATTCTATTTTTAAACTACTCATGAACACTAACAGGAAGGACTAGGTTCTATCCTCTGAAGCAGGAGCTTTTCTTTCATTACAGGACATAAAAGAATATAGTTTACTGCATTTTCCATGAGATCATAAAGTTTAAAGAAAAATCATTTGGAACTGCTCACTACTAAATTTGAGTAGTTAAGTCAGAAAAATCCTATTAACAATTATCTTCAGCAATTCATGTGGGATATGGAGAAGCAGACAAGGACATGGATATGGCAAAGTAGACAAACAGGTGAAGAAGAAAATTAGTGCGTGTCTTGAAAGAACAACTTATGTACTTTTTTACCAAACAAACTAATTTCCTTTTATTCAGAGAAGTCCTTACATCAATTTATTTTTTTTTAAAAAAAGGTATCAATGATTTTATAGATTGCTAAAGAAACAACAAAAAAGGTCTAGCTGAGGACAAATCATGTCAAATCAGTCCAGTCTCCTCCTTTCACAGACCACAGATGATCCTGATAGCTAAGGAAGAGCTACAGAGATGAACCTGGAAGCACATTTCAAGGTTTGCTCAACAGGAAATCCTCCTTGGCCCCCATCTATTTGATATTTTCTTTAGCAATCTGGACAATGGATTACAAAATACAGCTATGAAGTTACAGATGAACAGGGAGAAGCTAGAAACACTTGGGAGACTGGGCTATAATCTGAACAGACAGAATTAACACTTCAACACAAATGAAAGTAACAAAGTCAAGCAAGGTATTAAGGGGTTAAGAAGGAGAACATAGGAGTCAGAGACAAAATGATGGAGAACTGGCTAGATAGCAGTATTACAGCAAACAAAGAGTGACAATGCATCATGGACCAAGTGTGATCAAGGAATGCAATATTGCATAACAAAAATAAAGAATCAACTATTTTTCTCAACCAAACTGAGGCCTCGGATTAAAAGTTCTGCGATATTGCACTCTAAAGAGATGTAAATCAACTGGGAACAGTCCAGAGCACAGCTTAATGAACACAGTGATAGTCTTGTCAGTGGGACAGGTATTTACTTCCAAATACATACATAAAGTTATACTGTGTAAATCAGAATGTGTCCCAAAAGCAAATGCTAGAGTTCTCCATTTATTGATTAACAACATGCCAACTGGCCGCTCTCTGTTGCAATGAGTTTTAGTTGTAAGCATGCTCCAAATAGCACAGAAATGCACATAGGCCTAGGAAGCTTGCATCAAGTACATACTATACCTACCTTCTATGCTGAGTATTTTCTAATTGAAAAACACTTTTTCCTTCCTTAAGTATTCAGGCTGATGTTCAATATTTGTATTTGGAGTACAAACTCAAGATATTACCATCTTGTTTCTAGGTAGGTTATAAAGCACTATATGCATTTAAATGACTAATAAATGCTAACAGTTTACAGCCTGCATGCCATAAGATCAACTTAAGAATATCAATTTAAAATATAAATATATATGAAAAAGCATGGCAAATTCATATCAGAAGAACTAAATCAAAGCTAATGATTAATCTGATGAACACATGCCATTTTGCATATCGCAAAGTGTACTATTCTTTTTCCAAATTGAAATAACTGAAAAAAATAGAGCAGAGTTGCTCTCAATTTAACTCCAAAGTATTTATTGCCAGTAGTCTTTTTTGACTTGAATAGAAAGAGGAAATTCGAATTGCATTCATTAACTAAGCATTCTGCATTACAATTATAGAGATGCTCAGTACACACCTGCTTTATATTAATCTCTCAGGCAGCTCAGGAGCATGTAAGATGCTTAGTGACATCAGTTCACGTAAAACTACCTCATTCATCTACTTACACGTAGATATTTAAAAGCAGCTAGAAGTTACAGATATTTTTCAAATACCACAGACTATCCAGGCATCATGACAGTCATATCCAAGAGCATAAGTAACTGTTCTAGCCCCACAATCCCACGGAACTCATCAAAAAAATCATTCACAGCCATTTCACTTCCAAATAAAAGATGCAAATACTCTGTAAAAATTTCTCTTCCCTACAAAAGCATCCATCAGAAGCAGCTGTTGTGGAAAAATCACTGAGCTGCCTTGATCAGAACTCCTTTGTACCTCTAACAAAAGTTTTGTTGCAACCAGAACAGAAAAAATTTACACAAAAAGGCAAATACAGAAGTAGATTACTAAAAAGGGCACTCTAGGTCTTAATGAGTTATAAGCTGCTCCTCTAAAACCATTTATGACAGAAGAATTATCCTTTCTCTCCAAGCAGACTTGCACTTTTATTATACCTAATGCAGTGCTGTCTCTATACAGAAAGATGCTAAGTACAAAAAAAAAAAACTGAAGCCAACTTGAGGGAATAAAAAGCTGCGAGCGTGACACAGCCTCTTGAACTGATAATGTATGCTTATGCCACACATGTTCTTCTGCTTCCAAATTAGGATAACTGCATTATGGGGCAGAGAAAGACATAGCAGTTTATCTGTACTGGCTGTCCCAAAGCGGTTATTTTCAATATGCCACAGCAGAGGCAACAGAGAGCTCCTTTCTATCTGAACACAATGCATGCTGTGACCCAATTATGTATTTAAATCAGTCTTGGCTGAGAAGTCATAGTGCCACTCTAAATATGAGTATTATTTATAAATAAAAACAAACCTAAGGCGGCTGTTACGTTATCTGTGCTCTTTGCAGTGTTCAATTCCAGGACAAAGTGGGCATAGAATCATAGAATGCTTAGGGTTGGAAGGGACCTCTAGAGGTCATCTAGTCCAACCCCCCTGCACACACAGGGTCACCTAGAGCACGTGGCACAGGACTGCGTCCAAGCGGGTTTTGAAGATCTCCAGAGAAGGAGACTCCACAACCTCTCTGGGCAGCCTGTTCCAGTGCTCTGTCACCCTCACTGTTAAAAAACTTTTCCTTAAGTTCCTGTGGAACTTTTGGTGCTTCAGTTTGTGGCCATTACCCCTGGTTCTGTCGGTGGCCACCACTGAAAAGAGGCCAGCACCATCCTCCTCACTGCCTCCCTTGAGGTACTTGTAGACACTGATCAGATCCTCTCTCAGCCTTCTCTTCTCCAGGCTGAACAGGCCCAGCTCCCTCAGCCTCTCCTCATAGGGCAGATGTTCCAGGCCCCTGATCATCCTTGTGGCCCTGCGCTGGACTCTCTCCAG
>NW_010587606.1:0-52585 GCF_000705375.1 Tinamus guttatus | reverse complement strand
TGCTCTGATATCAAAGCAGTCCCCTGGGTTGGAATGACTGGGGTTCAGTACTTTATTCCTCTGTAACAGGCTTCACATCTGCCAGAGAGTCCAAACTTTTCTTTCATCTATTGTGTGGGCCAAAGGAGAACAATTTCCCTCTGGTCTAGGGCATTATTAGGACATCCTGCAGTCACTTCTCGCAGCTGAGCCTGGCCCCAATCAGTCTGTATCTGGAATCAGAAAAGGGATATTCAGCCACCGTTAGCGGTGTATTAATTATTAAAGGACCCCACAGTTATTAATATTACAATGTGAACTTCTCTTCCTCATTCGGGGAGGACAGGAGACTCTTCTGTGCTATTTAAGAACTGACAGAGGTAGTAATGCAATTTGGCTCATTCTCCACTGTTGACACAGACACCAAGATAACTGTATCAAATGGAAATAAAAAAAAGGACTTGCTTCCTTTTATTACTAAGCTTTCTTGAAGGGTCCACCGCAGCACTTAAGAACAAAAGCAGAGTTATGTATCCTTGGACAGAACATGGGAATTGCCATCTTCCTCTGGGACATCCTCAGGTCCTTCAGTATGCCCTGATCTAAAAAAGCATTTATGTACACACCTACTTTGAATATCCCTACAGTATTTGTCTTGGCCTAAGAAGGTGCCTTGATTTCAGTGAGATGACTGCATATGCTTAAGTACTTTTTATATGGTGCTGCAGTGGTGCCATGCAGTCCAAAGAGAGGTGGACTAACCATAGCAGCTCCTATAGCTATAATTCATTTACAATTAATAAAGAAGTACATTTAAGGAAATCAGCCCATTCAGAGTTGGGCAGAAGCCAAAACCTCAAAAACATATAAAATTCAGACCTTAAGCAATGAATCTTTGTTCCAAACCGGGAGTTAAAGATGATGTTTTCCCTGGAAGAGCATTTTAAAGACTTTTAGTAATTTCATTTTTACAAATACTAGAATGTTTCCTTTTCCATGAAGTAAGACCATTTGATTATGAGAGTTCAAGTTATTGGAATAAAAACCTATAAAATTTAAGAATTATATTAAAATTGCATATCCACATAAACCAATAAATTGAATCAATAAAATAAGGGAAAACAAGCTAAATTGAAATTATAAAGTCAAACAGATTCATTTACATTTTTCCCATTAAAAATTCATTGAGAAGAGACATGTGCCATGAAATGTTTCAATTTCGACAAAGCTGCTGTTTTCAATGGAAAACTTCCATCCAAACATTTCTGAAGTGTTGCCTTTTTTAAAAAAAAAAAGTTTCTTTGCAACAAGAGTGCCACCCACTGGCTGTTTCAGCACTATCTAGGCATGTCTTTTGTACAAGAACACTTAAAACTTTATTTTCTCTAGAAAAATAGGGGTTATGGTGTTGCCTTGCAACAACCACTGCCCAAAATACTGCAGCTGAAGAGCTGGCTCATCTGTTCTAGACTCCACTGAGTAGGAGGAGGGTGTCAAGCAGCTTCTTGCAGCAGCAGTTGCATTGAAGAAGTGTCTTGGCCATTTTCACCACCATGGCCACAGCAGAGGTCTGCTGCCTTATCTCTACCTGTACTAAATGATGTTACCGAATGTGAAAGGTAGCTGGAATGTCATGTGCCAAAATTCATTAGGATGTTCCAGCTTAACCTCTGTTGATCAATTGCTGCCCCAAACTCAATGATGGCTCATACCAGTAAATTGGAAATGTGAGCTAAGAACAACATAACATCCACCTGGCTGTTCCAAGGAGCACAGAACAAAGGGAAAGCTGGAAGTTATGCCATTTTGATTTACAGCTCCTACAAGCAAAACCTCCTTTAGCTTTATCCATAACCTAGACAAATAAGTCTCAATGGCATTTTCAGCAAAAATCACCTGGCAGCGCTTTGCAGGAGTTGAATGAAGCATTCACTGCAAACAGACAGCAGGAGTGGCAGTGCTGGTATGCCTGGTATGCCTGCAAGGACAGGGAATCTTTTCGTTAAAAAAAAATGTTTCTTCTTTCCAAATGTGCTTTTGGAAAGCACATTTCTGTTCTGAAACATTTAAAAATTTTCAGAAAAACAAACACCATTAAAACAATACTGAAACAGCTCACGTGGACAAAATTGAAACACCTCATTTTGCCTTCCGTAGATATCACAAACTAATCAAAAGAGAAATGATTTAATCTGAGAAAAATAGAGCCTTTAACAGCCAGATATATTTAATTTTCAAGATTTTATATTTTATTTCTGAATCAGGTAAAGGAAGCAGTTCCAAATTTTCACTTTACTCTATTGGAATTCAAGGTTTTGCTCAGCTCCTGGCAGAATATCATGAAGTTGCCCAAGACCATTTCTACTTTGGGCTTTCTACAGCAGGTTCCTGAAGCTAGAAATTTAATAACACTTTGTATAAAAAATTAATTCCTCTCATCTGCTCTAAACCAGCAGTCTGACAATGTCACTGGGAACCCCTGCATCCTGTATTTACCATTTTGACTCCACAGAGCAGTGAGCTATACTTGTAGAGCTTCCTTCACAACAAATCTAAATCAAGTGAATCCTGAAGCAGGTATCTGTGGGTGTTGAGAGATTCATGACACTGTTCCTTCTCCTTTGGATTGTGCCATGTCCTTTTTTTCCCCTGCTTTCTGAACTGGTATCAAACAGCAGACATGAATCTGCATTTCCTCTGCCTCCTGTAGCTTTCTGCATGCGCTATAACCATGTCCATGCCATAATTCTGCCTTCCACCTGCCGATGCCAACAGCCTGGCTGGCTCTGCAGTAACTCTCCAAAGTTATAGAGGCTCCTCAAGAGCTCTCTTCTATTGCAGCCGCTTATTAAAATGATCTTACACAGTGTTTTACTTAATTTTCCTTCTCATCTGAAGCCAGAAACTAAACTGAGAAGAGACATGCATGGAAGCAGTATTCCTAAAAGTGAAATAAAAAGTGTGAAGTGCCCTTTTTTTGCCTTCCCTCTCAATATTCCCATGGCAACCCTGCCCTGAACCCCCAGCATGTTGGCAGACAGCAGCAATTTACAGCACAGTTTACACCCCTGACAAATACACACTGAAATTCTCATCTAGGCCACTTAGCAGTGAAGATTTTGTGAGTCAACCCCACAACATTATTGTTAATACATAATTCATGCATCAAGAGCAGCCCACCTGAGATTCAGACTCATTATGGAAAGCACAGCAAGCATTATAATAACCAATCCTTGTCCCGCAGAGCCTGGCAATCCTGATGGGCAACAGTGGAAGAGAGTAAATAGAAACACAACAAGGGGAAAGGACGGTCCAAGAACTACAGCATTACAATCTTGCCTTTACTACTGCCTTAGCTCCGACTTTGATGACATTTGCTTTGATTCTAGCCTATCCCTTCAATACTGAAGGCATTAATATGAGATATAAACAGATAGCACTCTGTCTGCCATTGGAGTTAACTATCCTGACAGCTTTAGGAGACCCATTACTGGTAGCTTCCTCTCAAGTTTTCTATGCCATCCTGTAACGCAGAGGGAAATTACTTCGCAGCAGCCTGCTTTAAGAAGTCTCTGAAGGCAACTTCTGGGTTCTCTCCTTAAACCAGAAAAGGTGGCAACCTTTCCATTCAGGGCAGCATTGGAAGAGCAGGTTTATCTCCAAATAACAAGTCATTCAGAAAGGGCTAGATACGTAAGAATCTATTATTGCCAGTAGATAACAATAAATGATTCTTCAGAGCCCTGCACTAACAGCATCATCATCAGTCAGTTGCTTGGCTGGAACCATCAGCTTGTTTGGATATTGCCTAATCCTGCCTTTTTTCCCTCTTTCTCCTCCTATGCCTCTGATAAACACACGTACTAGACAGGTAGAAAAGAACTAATTCTTTCACCCCTGCAATACAAAGTAGCTTTAGCCCTACTGGAAGGGGTCCTTGATTACCCCCAACCCCCAGCCAGGCAGTGTATAGACAAGTCCTGAAGGGACAGGACTTCACAGTGTAAATGGTGTGGGCAGCCGCGTGCTGGTGCGCGAGCTTGTACCCAAACCCATCTCATTTATTAGCACGGGTGCAGGAAGGAGTCCCAGGCAAGAGCCTGGATGCACGCGTCCCCCTCGGTATTAATACCGGAGACAGATAATTATCTCACTGTCTGCTGGCTGCAAAACAACAAATCGGATTCTGAAACATGCTCAGCACTTGCAGCTGGGGTCAGGTTTTTCAAAAGAGCTCTTCATCTATTTAGGTACTAAAATAAGTGATCAGCTTCTCATAAAACATACTGAACTCTTTTGAAGATTATTTCCAATTAGAGACATGATGAACATGTGAACATCTGCCTCAGAGTCTTCAGGAAAGGATCAGCTTTTCAGAGATAGTCGTAACTGTAAAAAATGTACCAAAACGTAGCCATTTCCTTGGGATCATACACGGTCTAAAATCAAGAAGTAAATTCAATAAAGGATAGAAAGAATTTGCAGGAAATAAATTACACTGTTACTTTTGAACAGAAAAGGGGGGAAAAAGGGGGAAAAAAAAGTTGTTATATTATATGAGCCAGATGGAAGAAAATGTCTTTATGAAGAAAAGAGCAGATACAGAGTAACTTTTAGGAATCTTAAGAACCATTTGTCCCCACCAAGTTTAACGCTGTCACCTTCAGCTAGCAAAAGTTTCTGATTCTGAGTAGCAAAGAATCTGTATTTAATTGGAAGCGTTCTTCTGCCAGTTCTGTCATAAGAAGCTCAACAGAGATTTTCAAGCCATTACAGAGAGAATAAAATGCAGTGCTTAGGTACTGCCTTTGAACCTAGGTCCTTCCATTTGGTTTTATTTCTGTCTTTAAAATTAATGATATATTGCACATGTCTGTGGAATAATGGGAAGAGAAGTTAAAGAATATAGTTGTTTCCAAGCATTCACTTGCTCTAGAGATCCCAACTATCCATCTTGCCATAATTGCTACCCTGGTAAATAGTCTTCAAAAATATTGTGTTAACTTGCACTACTATGAGCTTGCATGAGCATATTTATTTTAGATACTTCTGATGCTGAGTGCCTGATGAGTACTGGCCCAGCACTGCTTTGGGGAGAAGGTTGTCACTCACTTCCAGGTAAGCAGGATCACACCTGGGACACTTCCTAGCTGCCTCTGTGACAGGATGACTCCCTGCCATTTCACTTGTTACAGGTAAGTTCTGTCTGGCTCCAGGAGGGAGGCTAATACTACAAAATTATTCTGAAAATGCCATCTTGCATAGTCATCACATCACTGGAGACGCCAATCACAAGACCTCCTAGTGCTCACTGCCGTTAATGCAGCAGAGATTGAAACCTGCCCAAAATCCTATACCAACATTTGCAAAATAGTTGCTTAAAGCAAACAAGACAGGAAATTTGTTGAAAATGGTGGTAACACACTATATTCTGAAAAATATTGAGAAAAAAAAGGAATATAATCTCTTGTTAAGATAACAAGAAAAATTAACTCCTCTCTAGCAAATTATATAGTGGTGTTCAGTTTGGCACTAAGCAAGGCTGTGAAAGCACATAATATAATTAGTCTAACACTGTGATTAGCCAGTAATTAGCACTGGCCTATCTTCCATTAGAATCCTAGCTTTTTGTAATAAACTTTTATCTTTACCTACATTCATTTGGTACAAAAGCTGAGACATGCACATCACTGCAAATAATTAGGGCATAGATTTCAGCTCAGTATGTTTTAAGGGTGCACTACAGTCCAAAAACCAGAAGAGAACTTCCTTTACAATATAAGGGCTAATTCACATTATCTATATGCTAATTTGTTTCAACACCATTTAATTAAAAAGCTAAGTATAAGACATTGCCATCAGTAGGAAAACTAGGGCTCCTTTATCCCATGGAACAAGGGCTTTTGTTCTATCTGAGATACTTCTCAAGAGGTGTGGAACGGGGATGCTCCTGGAGATTTAGATGATCGGGCAAATTTGAGCCAGCCTGCAAAAATCAGCTGCAGATGCACAGGGAAGCTGATTGCACTAGCGCAATTTCTCTCTGACACTGAGACATTGCCATGGGCAACAGTGCTGAAAAAACACTGGGGATGCCAGGGGGTGAAGAGAGGAAAACTGGAACTTGAGCTGAGTAATGAATGCAATGTCTCAGGCAGCAAGGTGTGTTTGGTAATGCTGTGATATGTCAAGCTGCCATCAAAGTATCTATTAAAATAAATGAATAGCAACAACTTTCAAATCAATGAGTATTCATATTTTCATTGTTCTCCTGAGGAAGTTGCTAAAGCAGCAGAGAAAAGAAACAGAAATCCCAGTTGCTTCTGGATCTTAAAAGTGATACAAAGCACTGGAGGATGGGAGAAAACCTGTCCCCTTCCCTGGCTGCAATTCCATTATCACTAAGAGAACCTCATATTGCAGTAGTCTAAATCTTCAGCTGCTACAGACTATTCTGGCTCCATCGAATTCACGTAGCGACTTCACCAGCTCAAATTTTGAAGTCACAGGAAAGTTTTGTGCTCAATCTGTCTCTCTGGGAGTCCCTGCTGTGAGGTCCTTCCCAATGATGTTTTTTGGTGGGTTCAAAATATTCTGGGGAGCTAAGAGCACACATTGTACTCTGGCAGTCAGGCAAGCCCAGTAATGCTTCCCACTGCTGCAACACTTTGCATTGGATTTTCCTAGCATTGCATAAACACATTTGCTTGGCCAATCCAGCTCCCACCTCAAACACTCTGCCCTTATTCGTCTCCTCTTTCTCTTTTTTGGTATATGGGTCGCAGATGCTCAAATCTCTGTGGCTCTAGCATCCATGTGACTTACTGTAAGCAATGAAACTTATGATGAAACCCTCATGGTTTCTATTAATATACAAGGCAAAGAGAATTCGTGACCCAGAAGAGTAGCTATCATTTGCTGGCAAATCCTTTAAAACAACTCATCCTCCTAACGTAGCTTTTCTCTAAGAATAGAGCAGTACTGAAAACAAGTTCTGTCAATCCACTTTTCCAGTGCTGCCGGTTTAAGTTGGAAATGCAGAAGCACAGCTCCCAAAGCACAGCCTCATTGCAGCCATCAGAGAGGATACCTCTCAGTGACAGAAGCAGCATGTGCAGGAAAAAACCTCATGTAAGAGATACTAACAGTGACAATAAAAAGCTCAGCTAGCGCAGAACATTTTTGGCCCACGTGCTAGGAACCATCCAAATACATATAACTATTGTAATGTGACTGGAATTTATTTTTGAATAAGTGTTTTAATATTAGACATCAGGAATTTCCACTAGGGTGCTGAAAAATAAAACCTCAATGCATTAAAAAAGTGCTACTTTTGATGATGGTCTTTAATTTCCATTCTGTCTATTTTGTGTTTATCTCCACAAACACCAGGCATATTGGCCATTCAGCCTTTGCTACATTTTTCCCTGAAACACTTTTTTTGTTGCACAATAAAATGGCTGATAAGGGGGAGAAAAAATTGCAGTGTTGCTCTAGGAGAATAAAACTTCCCCACAGCCCTCCCATGTAGAATCAAGTCACCGTGGTGAGTACAGGAAAAAATGTGCCCCCATGCAGAAAGAATGTTAATTATATCACTCATCTAAGAATGACGTCGTTTCCATTACTTTGATAATATGAGTGGACATAATCAAGCTGTGATCTTATGCATAAAGCTGGGTCTTTTTTTTATTTTTTTGGAAATGACTAGTGGAAAAGGTGTAGGATTGCAAGAACTTCATTAGGACAACAAATGATGACAGCCCAGACAATGACACTGCCCTGAATGCAACTTGAGCTGCTCCTACCCAGGTGGTTTCCAGGATTCTACCCGTTATTGCAGAAACCCAACCCCTCCTCATGACGGCCAGTTAAGCACATGGTGAACAGCCTGTCTAGCCTGTCTGCACACAGAGTATCTTCATCATATGGGAATTGGGGCTCGGGTTAGAGGATCACCATTGCCTGTGATCTCCTTTAGGCTTTCACTGACATTATCACGGAGGTTTTAACTCTTATTCTTTATTATGATTATTAAACTCTTATTTCACTCTTTATCACTTTAGTTCAGCACTCTCATTCTTTCTACTACCTACATATTACCATTACTACCTACCATTACGCATATATGTGTGTATATATTTGCATATGCTTATGTTTGTATGAATATATCTCTGGGAAAATACTGAATAATCCCATAATATAGCAATTATATGACTACTGATTTTGGAGACACTTTTTCTGGGTTAACTTGAGTTACCTAAGAGAGAGGTTACCTGTTAGAAGGCAGATATTCTGTCCTTCCGAAATTGCAGGTTCTTTTCCAAGTCTTTTAGGGAAAAACATGGAATTGAAGTACCCAAATTCCTTATCTCTTTCCTGGTTTCTGCTGATGTTTATGCTCATGGTCACCATCAGGAGGATCAGCCTGAAAAGCTCTCAGTCTCAGATTTCAGCAGTGGGAAGTGTTCTGCACTGTTCTGTTCCCTCTGCAAGGAGGTGGTGAGAAATTTCAGCAGCTCTCAAAAAACACATTTGCAAATTATGATCTGGCTCTAGTACAGCTCAGGCACAACAACATTTCTTGCTGCAGTCCATTTAGCATGACACTGCAAGCTGCAGGAAAACAGGCCTGGAAATTTCATTATCATCAGGATCCAGCTATTTGGAACAGATCCTGAAATAATTACAAGAGTATGTGAATAATAATATCAGGAACAGGTTGATGAAGTGTTTCTTTCTTGCTCTCCTATACAAGAAGAGAAAGTATTTCCAAATACACAGAAAGCCAACTGAAACACAACAGCATGCACGAATCTTGGGGATCATTTGGAAATCCCTGGTTTTGGTGACCAGTCAGGACATTTTTCCACACAGACCTTTGTTCTGTGCAGTCACTGGTGACATAGAAACTCTAGTGAACATGCAAATTAATGCTGTAGTTGCAAATACTCAACATAGGTTTAACCACAGAAATCAAGGCATACTACTGCCTACAAGTTGACACAGTCATTGATTTATATCATTCTTAGACTTGGGCAGGGAGCCATTTACCAACAGCAACTTGTTCACCCATTCTGAGAGCCAAATCTACTTGCACTCATGTTATGAAGTGCTCTTGTTAACTCACGTTCTGAAAGTTCGCATTGTGCTACGTGTTGTGCAAAGCAATTTGTAGACACATCCCAGTTATACTTTATACTTGCTTTGAATATCCTTACTAGAAGCAAAAGTATGTCTGGTATTTTGTGGCAATGAATAGCTGAAATCCAGTTATCCATTGACAGCAGCATAGAGAGTTAAAAGAGCTTTGCTTTTAACTTTACAGAACACCAGTCTTCGGGGTCAACAGTCAGCCCTGAACTATTAGATGTCCAGATGCTCTTCCAAACATACGAGCAGAGATAGCCAAGAAGTGGATGAAAAAAGGAAGGGGACAGCACAGCTGGATGTACAATATGTAAAGCCAAAATTTCTAGATTCCCTCTCTCTACTTAAAAATTCTATTTTGGATGGATGAGAACATAGAGCAAAACAAACTTAACAGTCAAAATCTCCCAGTCTCATCAATATATAACTTACTTCAGAGCAACCAAGCAAGTAATTCTGCTGAATGATTCCTGAACCTGTCTCTTCTCAAGGACATTTTCTTTCCTTGATATTCAAATTTTAAATCAGTTGGCACTGGACATCTAGGTCATGTGTTCCCATGATTAGATAAATCTACAGAGAGGCTCTTAGCATGAATACTTATGGTAGCAAATGCAACACTTCTATGTCCTCCAACCTTTTCTACTATAAAAAAAGAGAAAAAGAAAACTAAGCAAGCATTCTTGTCATCACATTCAAATATAGAACATTAGCAGAAAATTAAAGAGTGAAAAATAGAGCTAAAAACTGATTTAAGATTCAAATATGTACTAGCCAAGTTTTGCTCTGGTTCAGATTCACAAACTATCAGCGGAATAGGAAGGAAGTGATGATGGAAGCCAGCACAGAGAGTTGGGTTCTGCAGCAATGACACTCAATTTGGCTTGCAAAAAGCATCCTAGTGTCCAAGACAGCCCTGGGGCAGTCACTGCTGCAGAGCCATGGACAGTCACAGACTGACACAGCTGAACCCTGCCAGGTAGCCAGTGAAGGGCTCTTTTGGGCATCTCTTCAGAGGGTGACAGCTGCTGTAATCCAGTGGGGTGAGGATAATTTATACCGGCTATGGATCTGGCTCATCATACTTAGCATTTTTGAAAGCATTTACAAAAGCTATCAAAGCACATGGCAGGCCACCTAAAAGAGATTTTGCATTTTAAATGGTCTTTGCAGCAGGAAGCAATAATAGAACATTGAACTGTGATACATTCACTGGTCAGTGAATGCTAACAATTAAAAGTATACTGTGAAGTTTTACTAATTTTTTAAAAATTTATCAGTTCACAACATATTCCATCACTTCAAGTCTAAATCCCCTGGCAAGAAATCAATGCAGCATGAGTCATGACCTTGAATACATCAATCTGGAATAAGGAACTGAAAAACTGTGGCAATACTTGATTAAAAAATGCCAATGCTACGCTGCACTTCTAATACAGCAGAATATAGCAATTAAAGAACAGGTGCCATTTCTTTGTGTGGCCTTGACTGTACACAAAATATACATTCCCACTTATGTTGCAGCCCGTGACCCTGTCCTGTTAGACCTGTGTGCCAAGGTGCAGAGATGATTCTGTGCATCATATTCTGCACCGATCCTGGCAGAGGCTTCTAAGAGGATGGAGAGGAACCGGCCACCTACCCAGATACCACGCTGAGAGCTGGGGAGCAGTCAGTCATCTGTGCTTTTCACTTGGACTTGAACGGCAGCAGGCGGAACAAGAAGGGTCAGGCTGGGCTCAGCTTGCTCAGCTCAACCACTTGTTGCGTGTCTTCATTCTGCACGCAGGCTTAGGCATTGATAGCTACCTCTACCCCTTCGGAATTCTTAAGTTACCCCATGGCTACAGTAAACGCCAAGGA
Organism: Tinamus guttatus; assembly: GCF_000705375.1. The sequence continues at coordinate 41,593 of NW_010587606.1, read as the reverse complement.
AGCCCTGCAAGGGCAGCCAAGTGCCACTCTCCATCTGGCTGAAATACTTTTATTTTTAATAAATTAACTGGCTGCTTTCCACAAAGGTAGGGGAGGGTGGCCATTCAAATGCTCTCTGCCCTCAATCTTTTGTGTGTGTGTTTGGTTTTGGATGACTGTTCTGTGCAACCTGAGTTGCTCTGGCTTGCTGACAGCTATACAATACACGGCTAAATGGCTGTGGGCAGGGATGAAGGATGCCAAGAAATTAGATTTGTATTTCAGAGGTAGAATTTTTAAGGCCAACTCTGTAAGCGTATAACTGCAAACATTACTGGAAAAAGGAAGACCTTATTCCAGTAATACCAGGACAGGGCAGGAAAATGCTGCTTGAGGAAAGAACTGGAGGCTGAGAACAAAGTCTCTGAGAATCTGTAACCACTCAGCTTGGCAACCCTGTGCACATCACCGGACCTCCGTCTCACACTTTCCTCTCCATATGTTCATACTTGACTAGTGCTACCTTTTCCAGGAAGTTCTGTGATTCTTAAATAATGGATCTTTTATTAGTAGAAAGCAACATCAATGGTTTTATGACATTTATTTTTCCTTCTCTCCCAATTTTTGGCTACCACTGGTACAAATTACTTGAATAACATGTATAGTTGTTAAAAAGAAGCCAGCTCATTTGCTGCTGTTGCAATGATTGTGCATAGGTTATAAACATTCAAAGAGTATTTTATAAATTGTGACAGTGGAAGGTAATTTTCCACACTATGCCTGAAATGAAAGGCAATGATGACTATAATGCGTTTCTCCAAATAAACATAAATCAGAGAAGCTGTTTCTGTGTTTGGCTTGACTGCTTCACAGTTTCAGTTTACTAATTCCTGTAGCAAAGATCTGTATTTATGTTTGGAATAAATTGACATAGGAGGCTCCGCTAGAGAGAGCTACTTCTCTCATACAAGTGTTATATACATCAAAATGGATTTCTGACTTCCTACAGATTTTTTTTTTTTTTAGTTTCTTATTGTTTAACACACAGATTTGAGTCCCTTTCCTAGTGGAAAAAGGAAAAGAAAACTAACTTAGATAAAAAGATTGGGATATCTTCCACCATATTTTGGAATTATTTATGAATTTCAGTTTAAACTCTTATTATTTGCTGTTGCTGAGATGAAAAGACATGCCAGGGGAGATATCCACAGACATCCACTTTCATTTCTCCCCTTCTTCTTATAGCAGTAGATAGATTTTTTTTTGCCTCAAAGACAGAAATTAATATCACACACATATAATAATGGAAACAAGAACTAGGATATGAACTGGAGACATTTTGGCCTCCAAACAATAACTTCTCTGGATGAACTAAATGCCTTCGACTCAGTCAATAGAACATTTCTATCTACAGAGGATAATCACACCCTCCAGCACAAATGATAACAGATGTAATGTTTGTGCTGGGATCAAAGACAACGGGAAGGTGGACCCATCAAATTACATTACTTCAGTATACTGGCCAGTTGTTTTGTTGAAAACAAAACAAAACAAAAAAACCTCTACACATGATTTGAGCAGCTTGCTTATCTCTAAAAGCTAGAGCTAAGAAAGGAGAAGTAGGATTAGTGTTGTATTATAGATATTTTATTATAGATATGCTGGTTTATACTACTCATTTCAACCATTAGATTCCTATTCCCATTCCCAGGAACTCACTATTGCATCAAATGCTGCCTGAAACATTACTGCTGTAATGGACCGAAAAGTTAAGATCAGTTTAGACTGAATCTGAATATCCTTTTTTTTTTTTCTTTCTTTTTTCCTAAAGCAATTTGAAGAGCTGAGGCCATAAGATGTGGCGTCTGGCACCCTGCTTGTGGCTGTACCTCTCTGGTGAGCTGGCGTGCCTCCTCCTGCACCGTAGCAAGGTGATGCATCCTACTGCTGCTCCCGAGCCCAGCTGTAGTGTTTCCTCCTAGGAAGGATACAGTGTTTGATGCTGTACTCACCTAGTCAAGTCGACTGCCTAATTCAGTTTCAGGTCTTCTATATTAATATATTTTGTAGTATAAAGATCTCATTTTTGTAACAAACAAACAAAGGTGATAACTTACTGGACATGAAGAAAATCTAAGAAAAGGGGAAACTATATCCCCCAGACTGCTCTCAGCTTAGAAGCAGGCCAATAGCTACAGCACAAGTTTTGATGCTGTACTCACCTAGTCAAGTCGACTGCCTAATTCAGTTTCAGGGACAGGGTCTTCTATATTAATATATTTTGTAGTATAAAGATCTCATTTTTGTAACAAACAAACAAACAAAGGTGATAAATTACTGGACATGAAGAAAATCTCTCTCAGAGATCTGTGCACAAAGTCTAAGAAAAGCGAAAACTATATCCCCAAGACTGCTCTCTGCTTAGAAGCAGGCTAATAGCTACAGTACAAGCGGGACAAAAAATGACTGAATATTCAATTGCAAAGTGTGCCCAAACACAAACACAAGGCACAAGTGTGCCCGCACACAAACCAACCCAAAACAACGCTTTTCTTGGCCAATTTCGTGACTACGCTGCACTGTGATATCAGCTTCTCACAGGCTGACACACGAAAAAACCCTCGAAGACCAAATCAATAAGTGGCTCATCTCCTGACAGCTTTTCCCTAAGGTGTAGATCAAGAATAAAGATAAAGCCAGTGCTTTAAGGGCTGGCAGAGCAACTGGTTGGGTATCACTGCAAAACAGGGGTTTGCCCTAACGTATTAATGCACGATTCTCTACCAAATAGCAACACGTCGCACCTCCTGCAAGGAGTACAGAGCTGTAATTTCTATCACTCAGGCTGGAAAAGTTCTTCATGAAGGATGAAGAACAGCGCACGTGAGGGCAGATGTGGCAGGAGGAGCTACAGAAACATATATGGTCTTGATCCCATACACTGTTTAAATAGTCTGACCACATTAGCACTAACAGAAGCTACTTGCAATCGAAAATTTTCAACGTTCTGCATTGCCTTGATTTCACCTTAAGTTTCCAAATGTCATGAAGTATATGTGCCTTTGCATTAGCACTGCTGGAAAATTGAGAGTCTGGAAAATTAAACTGCTTGTTAAGGGCATCTCAGAAAGACAGGCCTCACTATCATCTCACACAGGATTCTCTCCTATCAATCTAAAACTGGCCAGCATAAGTTAACAAAATTATTAAACTATGAGCTAAAAGGATTGGGAAGCCAATGATGACCCAAGTCACTAGCTGTGGCAGACCCAAGGACTTTTTAAGCTGGCAGAGCATGCCAGGGCCTGCAGGAGAAGAAAATGAAGCTACAAGAAGGTACAATAACAAAGACAGAGAGATGATTTGATGTCCAAGAGGGACAGAATTTGGCAAGGAAAAGAACAGCATCACTTTACTAAGAATAAAGTGAAACAGGCCTGCAGACAGAAGCAGGAAGCAAAGGCCTATTAGAAGAGACAGGAGATCGAGGGGATGGGTTGAAGATGACAGCAGAATGATACCAAAGGCAACAGCAGCTTGACTGAAAAAAACCATATTCCATGTGAATAATAAACAGGAGAGGAGAAAAATATGGGACTGCACCTATATGGGTAGTTAGCTGCTGGACGAAAGAATAGTTTTAGTTTGATTTGATACAGATATATATTCAAAATACTGGCAAACTTTAATAATAGAGGATATCTTTTACACCATCTTGAAAAAGATTTTAACAGATTCTTCTGATTAAAAAGGCCTCCCCATATTTCATTTAAAAAGTAGTAACAAAGATCTTAGGAAAACATGAAATTGCTAGTAACTCTCCCATGAGGTATTTCAATGAAATGCAAGTAGCTGTTTGGTATAATAAAGTACCTTTCAGGTGGGATATTCAAACACAGCGTTCAATGGATTCAGGAATCATGCCACATTGCAACAAGTCATTCTCAGAGGGCAACCGGCCCCCAAAATACATGGATTTAAAACACACTAGCAGAGTTATACCAGCTTGAGCAAGATTTGAAGATCACGCTTTTTAATATATTTTAATTCATCTTGTTATAGTTATACGAAGCCTGCTGTCCACAGGCTTGCTGTCAACTTCAAGACTTATTTACTAACCAAAGCATAGGACTGTAATTGCTAAATATCATCAAGGATCTAAATTCCCTTCACAGGAGATCTAACTGGATAAAATGTAGGAAATACTATGGCAATGTTTTCAAGTATAGGGGCACATTTTACCCTCAGATGTGCAGGCCCGAGTCTCATATGGGGCTATGGCTTATGTTCCTTTCAAAAAGCACCAGTAAATCCTCTCTGTAAGTATCTATGAACAATACAATTGGTATCATTGGATTTTTATGAGAAGGACCTCATAAATCATCTCACTTAAGGGTTTAGATTAGATGCTATAGTCTCAGATAACTCTTCTTGAACTCATGAGCTTGTAGACCCCCACTAGGAAATGACAGGTTTTCCATTCAGTTTGTTACCAGGTGCAGAGGATGAGACAGGGAAGACCATTTAAAAACTTCTCATTTTTCATATAAAATGAAAAGTCAATAATTTTAATTGGAATTTTATTTTTAAAGTTCTCATTTATCTTCCTCTTCTCCTTTTTTTCTATTTGTTCTGCTGAGCCTGTGAAATAAATCTACAGGCAGTGCTGAAATTGTATTGCCATAGCAAGTTTATTTCAGTGGAGTCCTTCTAATGTTTGCTTTTGACAGAACAGCATGCAGTTCATATAATTGCCTTTTTCTGTTCTCCCCCGGCTCAAGGGGATTTCTACTACTGGGAGTGCCCTTTTATCTGTTATTCAGAGATCTGATAACTTCTGCTGGAATTTAGTTATGGAGTTTTCAGTTTAGCTAGCAGTGCTTAGAATAAAGCTGGTGGCTTGATCCTGATCTAACTTACGTTGTTGTAAGCGGCGACCAACTCCAACAGGGTCCATGAAGTTATACCAAACATGAAATAGTTAAGTGAATCCAAGATCAGGTCAGGTTATTTCTTCACCCTTGGAACATGAGATAAGTCATCTCTGAGCATGAGTAAACAAGCACAGTCAAAAGGCAATTTTAGTTCAAAACTTTTACACCTAATGTGATTCAGTGAAAAAGCCACATTTTGATATTTCCATGAGAATTCATGTATTTTAATGTAAAGTTTATACTGTGGTGCTATACACAATATTACAGGGAACAACTGCTAGCTGACACCACCTGAGGTTCTAGACTTAAAGGATATAAGTCATGAGCTGCATTTTTGACTGGGCAAGAAGTTCTTAATATTCAAAATAGGTGAATAAACTCTGTGGTAAAGACAGCTTTTAGCTAGGATATGAAAAACTTTTTCTCATTCAAAATAAAGCAGATAATATCAGAATATGAGTGCTTTGATATTGAAGTGAGAATGCTCTCTTTTCCCTTTGAAAATAACATTCTAGAGTGAGATGTAGTTCGTTTTCTATTAAAACATTTAATATGTTAAAAGGCAAAACTTAAAATAAAATGCCTCAATGTAATCAAACCATAAGCTAATCTTTCATCAGTATGTTCTCAAGTGGCACCAAAAATAAACATTCTTTTCAGAAAAAAAATCACCACCACCAACAAAAAAACCCTAAGGAATCAGCAAATCCAAGGATATGATGCCAGTTCTATTTTTAAACGGACAGAATAAAAATTTTTCCTCATAAGTCTCTTCAGCATCATTTTTGATGGTGTGAAGCTAACAGGCCTACAATTTTCAACCTTACCTTTTCTTCAGATAAGTGGAGGAGAACTCAACTTTAATTATAAAAAGAATCCCTAAAATGTAGTACTATTTACAGGATAGACATCAGAAAGATAAGAGATATTAGAAACTTACACAAAATGTTGCCTTGGTATGTTTGGCAGCTGACCCCCAGAGCATGCTAATGGGACAGTATTTCTGTTGTGATAATTATATAGCTCCATTGACATCGATGCCTTTACATTAAACCAGAAAAATATGGAACTTCTCGTTTTAAGGAATGCATGCAAGAAACTGTGGGTGGAATTTGCTATGGATGTGAACTGACAAAATAGCATGATAACCAGCCATACACCGGATTCTGCTCGAGTAAGATGTGTAACGACCAGCCTGACTTCATTTCATTCACTTAGAATGCATTTGTTGATCATAATAGATCATTATGATGCCAGGATTACATCAGTTATCGCAGTTTGGCCAAAGTCCACCTCTTCTTTCATGGACTGAAATGCGTGAAATTCAATTGCTCTGGTGAAGTCTTAATTTTATACCAATTTACTTACAAACACTGAAAGGAAAATAAAATTTAAAATGTGCAAAAGATTAAAGCACTCTTGTGCTAATGAGAGCCATCTGTTTATTTCCTTTTTAAAGCATTTTCAATGGGTGGAAATGAAAGACTTCAGAGACATTTTCATGTGTTGAGCCTCCGCAACAAAAAATAAAAACACAGACTCATCATCTTCAGTCAGCAAACTTAACTAAGAAAAAAAAAATCAACCTGGACTGCCAATTGCTTCAGGGCTAATTTTAATTGTGCCATTACCATGCAAGTGACATCAGCCCACAGGAGGATTCTTACCAATGTCAAGAAATCACTGATTTTAACTGTGTTATCATGCCTGGATGGGCTCCCATTTGGGCACAAACTGGTCTGTTCAAGGTGCATTTACAGGGTGGCCAGTCTCAATAGCACCATCACGTTCAGTCTTGCTCTCAAGTCTTGGCAAGCAGGAGGCTGCTCTGCTACTGGGGCATCACGCTAATGCCTCTTTGGCATTTCAGTGCCAGTATAGGAGCGCAGTATCAGAAGGTCTAAAACTAGCCCACAAACAGTTTTCACATATAAACTCCATTGCTTTTTTTTTAAAAACAAACAAACAGAAACAAACGCCACAGTTCAAAGGACTACATTCATACCAACCTGTGTCTAAATGTAACGGTGAGAAAATTCTAAATACAAAATCTGGCAGTGAAAGCAAAGTGCACATCATTGCATCACTGCAGTTCCAATTCCTGGACTCATGCTTTACAGATAAGAAGGAAGGCTCTTCTGGACAAATCAATAAATTAACTAGCAATTCATCACTTCAAGCAATTTTTGCCTGTCAACCATATCTTCAACATCTATATAGACAGACTAGAACGAATTGCAGTAGATGAATGCTTAATATTCAGCCAAAAATAATCTGCCCTAATCTGGCACACGCTACAAGACAGAAGAAGGGGTCAGTTTTATCAGTCACCTTTTCTCAGTGTAGTCTAATGATGGGTGAAAAGCAGGATGTGATTAGTGACAGCCACTTGGAGAGCCAGCACAGGCAGCACTCAGACACCATCACATCCTAAAAGAAGACAAAATGCCAGACAAAAACACTGTAACCAATTAAACATCTGGACAACCAATATTCCGAGAAAAATGAAGACAATCTGAAGGGGGATCACACATGAAAGAATATTTTCCACCCTTACAAAAATTTATACATAAAGTTCCAAAAAAAAAAAAGCAAGACATAATCAATGAAGATTAAGGGCCTGTCAGAATCCTTATGTTTTATGATAATCTCTTCCTATACTTTGCCATATAACAAGAATTGCAGGTTTTAGGACTGCAGTTTCATCTGACCACATACTGGGCCAAACCCCATGTTTGTTATTCCTCTGGTACTTGGAAAAGTAACTAATAACCATACACAGATTTTGGCAGTGGCCTCCTAGGTGAAGCAAGCACAGAAGTCAGGTAAGCAAAATCACTTTAATCTTTCAAGTACGCTCATGATCAAATTTCCCCAAATCCTTAATACATAGGGTAACATTCCAGCTTGCATTTTCCCTTCCTTTTATTCAACCTGGCATACATAGCTGCCTAATAAATTAACACAACCTTGATTTGACAAGCTTTTCCCCAGCCACATTGCAATGTCAAGTAGCAGGGCCACTGCCTTCAGCACAGCCCTGACCATTTGTCATTTTCCTATAATTAATTACAGCTCTCTCAACGAAGACTGCTACAGAAAGCGATAAGACCATTATGCAGCCTTCACTGCTCATTGTCTACAGGACGTTCGCTCTCTTCATTTGTTCTCTAAGGGAGCATTGCCCAATGTTTCAGATGCAAAATTAATTTTATCATTATTAGGAATCCAATGCCTAATTACTTACAAAACTCTGAAACGTTTGCTTCTTTATATTTTGCTAATACTGTGTATGGTAAAGAATGCAACATACTGGCCTTAGCATAGGAAGCACTTACCACGGTTGTGCTGGATCAGTTCGTATCTGAGTCAGCGCTGGAATATTCCGTTTGCAGAAAATGCTTGTATTGCAAAACTTGCTTCCCTCCTGGTTTCTCCCCATGTGGATTTGTCAAGTCCAGCCAAGACCGAAATCACAGTGACCTGGAGCAACTCTTCCCTAAATAGCCTGAAATTTAAGACAAGAAAAACAGGGAAAGATCAACACAAATTTGGGAAAATATACCCAGGTGGTTTGTAGCAGACCAGGGAACAGAAACCGGGTCTGGCTTATATTCAGCCTAATAAATCAAAACATCTTCACCCAAATAAAATGTCCCAGCCAGGCTTCCAGCAACAAAGGACATGATCACCTTTCCCTCTCCCAAATGGTGCAATGCTTTGAATGTTTTGTGCACAAGCTTCCTGTATGCTACTTGAAGAAGCAAGATTTCTTTCATTACACAATTAGGTAAATTGGACAGATGTTCTACTTTATTTTTCCACTTTTTACTGCTGGCATCTATATGTGTCATTCCTCAGCAGCCTGCTCCATTCAACTCCCCATGTTGCTCACTTTGGTTACTAATTGTTCCACTTTTACTTCAACGGCCACATTTATTGATCGTGCACAGTAAGAATCTTTGATCGAGTTCTGTAGCAACACACAAACACCAAATCTACCTAGGAAGGCACTTCTCCCTCTGGATTACATCCTAACTTGGATTAAAAAAAGGGCAAATGAGCTCAACGATCACACCTACTTACAGAATTTACCCTTGTGTCCACCACACAAAAATAGACAATAAATTTTTGGTACTTTCACAAGAAGGTGTGCACACACCTGTCTCCTTATTAAAGAGAAACCCAGCATAAATCTACATTTAGCTGTTTTCAGTACAATATTTATCTCCAAATATACTTCTAGACACTCGTTTACGCATTCTAAAAAACATTTTAAAGAGAATGCATCCCTCTGGAAAGCATCATTCTAAGAAAAGGATGAACATTGGATTGAAACTTAATCATTGACCTCAGGGAAAACATTCAACAGAATCATGAGAAATCTCACTGTTTCTAATCCTGTGTCTGAAAAATTTATCTGAATTATATTAGAAGACATCTGGCCAAGTAATATATGCCATTTTCCATGAGAAGTTTCTACATTTTGTAGCTTTCTCCCCTGAAGGTTCCAGTGAAAGTGTTCAAAGTGTTCAAATACTGTAAAATATTCAACTTTTGATGAAAACGGTTATCTCTTAGCAAAACAGATTATGTTCCAATGTCTTCAATGATGAAGCAGGGATATTTCAATAAAAAGTGAAAATCTTCCTCTGGAAATCCTTATTCTTATAAGAAAAGCTCATTCTCATCCAAAAATATTACTTATTAGTAAAAGTTGAGCAGGTGACAAAGTCCTTTCTACTAAGCAAAAAGAGAGAGCATAGTGACAGAGACAAATAAAAGGGACCTGTAGAAAAGGGGCCATGGTCCCAGCAAACTGAATCCCGATTTTTCTGAAATTCTACCTTCACCAAAAATTCTACTTGAAGTTTCATCTTCTGCACAGAAACACTGCTCTGTGTTCTTTTCTACCCTAAAGGGAGCAAGTCCTGCTGTCACTGAATTCACAGGCAAAACTCCATCAAGTCCCCTTGGAAAGTGATGAGCTCTTTAATGTGCAGTGCTGAACAGTCCACGTAACAGCCACATTCCTCTTGTGCATCAGTGAACACCACATCATTAGGATCACTGGGATATAGACCTTTTTTTTTTTTAATTCCCCATCAGCAAACTATTTGCACTAATCTCTGCCATGAAGCTTCCTAGGAGACTTCAGGCAGTTTGCCTGTATTTACTGAGAGCTCCTCCAATTCATCTACCAATCTGTCACTATCACAGAAAACTGACAGGAAGATGAAGGCAGAGATTGTTTATATTTTGGTCTGATATTGTCTCTCCTGCTATTAATTTTGCGTGGGGATTATTTGCCTTGTCAGAGTATCCTTCTTCTTTTAAGAGAAACACAACAGCAGGATAGACAGGCATGGTAGTTCAATAGCAGAGATACCTGCTATTATTCAGCATCTCCAAGGACAAGTAATTTCAGTTTTAAGGAACAGTTAAGCCTGACATCAAATTAGAGTTGCTCATGGTTACAAAAGCACTTTCACAATAATTAAAATGCTGCTGCTGTTCATCATTGAAGCAATGGAAGTTTTTCTCTTATAGGGTGTGTGAAAATTACCTTCTGCGTTACGGAGAAGTGAGGGGGTGTCTTATTATACACACACACAAAATCAAGAGACAAATCACATGGAACAGTTTTGATAACAAAATCACATGTGTCAGGATCCTGTCTGGATTTGTACCTGGCCAAGGGATGGCTCAATAGAGGTGTCTTTCTAGGGGCCTTGCCCTCACTAGAAACCATACAAATTTATGCCAGATCATTTTAAGGCCAAGTGTCTGTTTGCTAAAAAGGTACTTGGTACAGGTACTTGGTTCTGTGATCCTACCTTTTCTTGCTCTCTTATTGTTCTAACAATGGTCTACAAATACTTCCTTTCATCTATATCTCCAAGGTGAAGTCTTTAATGCAGGTGTTCCTTTGAATAAAAAATCCAGTTCCTCTGATATGGTGTTCAGTGGCCCTTCACATTATGACAGAATACATGATTACGTCTTTCAGTTCTTTACCATCAAAATAGCCTTCTTTGGAATTCATGGAGATTCCACAATTTAAAGCCAACTGCTGGAGGGGGCAGATGCATTTTTTCCAAAGCTAAACCATGAATGACATCCACAAAATTTGACCTGCCAGGAAACAAAAGCCTGCTCAGCAGTGAGAAGTGCCTTTGGTGCATGCTCCAGCCTCGTGTTTCTGGCACAGCAAAGTTCCCTGTACATGGTTAATGCTCCAGCTCTGCAGAGCTGAAGCTCACTCAGAAATATTTTCCTGATGTGCTGTCTAAGGCCTCATCCAACACTCCTAGACAACCCCCTTTTTAGCATTCAGAATTCCACTGCCTCGTTGGTGCTTAGATCCTTCAAACGTTTGTGTGCTGTTATGTCCCTCTGTAGCCTCTGCTCAGCCAAACTGCACGTATTTCACTCTTTTAATGTTTCCTTTTATACGAGCCCCTGCAGCCCACTCTTCTCTCTGAACTACCTCCAACATTCAGTACCTTTCCGATTCCAGAAATCTGACAGTGCTTCAGTTGGATTCTTTTTCCTGCAGCCAGGAACACTCTGTACTGAGTTATTCTTGTGATCTAAACTATCTCTATGAACATATTTTAAAAGTTTTATCTCCTCTACATCTTTCTGGTGTCGAAGTAAAGTTGTGTGTCAGGGTAAAGCAGTGACATGGAATTACTTTAGATCACCCAGTCTAGATGGGTTAGACACAGTTCTCCAAGGCGGGTGGACTGGGTAGAGGACACAGGAGCTGGTGCAGCACTCACTGCAAGGTTAGATCCGTGCCACTTCTCAAACACATATACAGAAAAGCAAGAAATGAACAAAGAACTCAGAATTCTCAAAACAAAACTGCTTATGAAGTCTAGACAAAAGGTTTATGTTGTGAAAATGTAGGTCTAGCAAAAGATTTACGGAGTCGTTTTCATCACATATTTCACAGTTGCCAGAAGGCTAATAAACTTCTGTTTTTCACTCCCCTTCACTCAGCACCTATAGAACCATGCAATAAACAGCATGTGCATCTAACCAATAATCCATTTTCCATATTAGTATCTGTCAACTTGGTAAATTATAGCAAAGCAAATAAATGTATTTGTCACACCTGTAACAAGCAACAACCACACAACCTACACTGTTTTTTGTTATTAGGAATGAGATGGATAAATAGCAAAACTTAAGCAAAACTGGATTAACACTACTTTTGTCTGATTGAACAATCTCTTATCACATTTTCTGTGCTAACCCTGATTAAAACTCTAATGAGAGCTATGGGAATTATTCTGCTTGATTGTCATTCTGCTGACACTCCCACTAACCCATGCCATCAATAAATTAGCTGATGCACTGAAACACTTTGACTGCTGATACACAATGGTAGTAATTTTCATAGGGCTGAAAAATCAGAAACACTTAATGACAGATATAATCATAGTCAATGCTTTGTAAGGTTCCCTTAGAAACAATATTAAGCTCACAAAATACGGAGAACAGAATGTTTGAATACACTGAAAGACAAACACTACAAAAAAAATAAACAAAACCCTTTCAGAGATAAAACACAAGTAGAAGGAGGAAGAGTAATTCATTTTCAAATTCACTAAAATCGTCTAGGCCAGAATTTAGTGTTGTGGTATGTTTTATTTTTTCTTTCAGAGACTGAACTGAAGGTTTCTTTCTTCCCTACTTCCTGGAATTCCAGTGAGATCCAGTTTAGAAAGTAAACTTTTATCTTAAAACTCATGATTCAACTGAAGGAAAAACACGCGACAGTTTTCCTCTGGAGGATTCATTTGCATTTCGGATTTTTTAGTCCTAGCAAAGGCATGCTGGAGATGAATTTAAAATGGGGAACCAGATTCCCAAAGGCCTTCGCTTCTGTAGCAACATCCATTTGCTCCTTGCAAGATCTTCTGGATGTGCAGCCACATAGCAGATGAGTCCACTTCCATTGGATAACTCTGCAGGAGATGACCCTTTCCAAAATGTGGCTTTGTTCAGTCTTTAATGACACCGGAGGTGCTTTGGCTTCTCCATAAGGGGATTATTTCCTGGAGTAATAATTGAACTAATATATCCAACCATGAAATATGACCATTCAGAATTCCAGCTCTAAGAAATGCCAGATTAAGAATTAGGACAAAATCTCAAAGAATATTGTCTCCACTTGTAACTTTAGAGAAAGCAAAGAACAAGACAACCGTATAACTAAAACTGGAACATTAGCAAGAAAGTCAAGAAAACAACCACAACCCTTCTCACCTCAGCTTGAAAACACCGGCTTTGACTTCTGGCAGGCATTACCCAAGGATTTAGGGATTCTCCAGCTAAAATCTGAATGATTTTACAGCTATACACTGAGGGGGGGATAGCAGAACAGGCCAAGAGTGCGGGTGGGCCAACACTGAGCAATGAGTTGTGAGCTTTTATAGCAAGCCTGTGCTTCATGCGACTGCATCCAGAACCTGTTTAATAAAAGTTTTTTGCTTGCTTGTTTGGTGTTTTTTTCCTCCAGAAGCACAGGAATGTTTTTATAGCAAATCTCTTGAGTGCATCTTAATACAGAAGAGGTATTCATCTCCATTCAGCTACGAGATAACACATTCGCTGGAGGTTTTGTGCCTCCTAGTGCTGTTGGAGTTTTGTATTACGGTCAGACTCTCTACCTTAGCCTTGGTAATGCCTGATATGATCTACTAAAATAAGCCGAGCAGGGAGTTTCCAGCAGCAGCTCTGCAGCAGCAGCAGTTCCAGCACGGCTGGGTGTCATCTAAGGAGCACGCAGAGCTCATCCTGCTCCACAGAGTATCCTGACAGGGCTTCCCGCATTTCCCACAGCTGAGCTCTATTAAAATAAACCAGAAAAGCACCAAATGCATTTCTAAATTCACTAGCTTGTGCAGCAATTGCAGTAACTGCTGTGGGGAAACCGTTTGGTCTCCTGTGTTGGGAGAAAAGATGGACAGGAGAGCAGAGAGATCATCATGGCTTTTGCCAAGAGGGAACTGCTCTTTCCTCACTGCAGTCTGCATCTTTGCAAGGCCCAGTCCTTGGATTCTTTCCCTTCTTTTCTGGCTGGCAGATGTGGATGTGGTGTTGAACTCCTCTTCATTTTGTGTAATAGGATAAGAAAATGTTTCCATTTTTATTTGGGGGAATTGGATCTCATTAAGTCTAGTTTTGATCCCTGATGAATCACTAATGGGAAAGCTTCCAAGAGCAATCTTGATAAACCTGATCTCTTTCTACATAATCCCATAAAAGATACCCTTCCTCATACTATTCGGTTAGCGCTATATAATATACAGTTCATCATTAACTAGCTTAAATGGACAATCATTGCATTAACATTAGAATGTTTAAATTTCTCCTCCAAAATAATACGTTAGCGATCACTGCTGTTGTTCTTGCTCCAAGGCACTACTGCTTGTAATCAAAATCTCATTAAAGGAATTCATATATTCTGCAGCCCAAAGGGTCTCGATTTCATTCCTTCTCCTGTCCCTGTGTCTCCCATGCACTAATTTATAAGAGTGTTTTACCTGAGGAAAAACTGTCAAATTTGGCTCAGAGAGAGAGTGTCAAAGGTACAACCGTGTTAGGTATCAGTATTGTTCATATAAGCTGAAGAGCTTTGAAAATTCTTACTTCTTTCTCTTTCTCTATTTAAGCCAAATATTTGAAATATAATTGAAATTGAATTGAAAATTTGAAAATTTCTTTTTTGAAAAAAAAATACATATTGCTCTGACATATAATCAGATGATGACAGCATTTGACACTGTAGTCTAACTGGAGCACTTATGACTTCAGATAGATACTGAGCCTTGTTACTAGCCACCCTATCTTTAGTATTTGCTTCTTCTCTTGACTAAACTTTAATAACCAATTTCTTTTAAACTGAGCTCAGTGAATACTGGAACCAAATAATCTAAAACTAATCCTCTGGGCTAGCTTGCACATTAATTGTATTGCAGATAACTTATCAATCTAAGAACAGATGAAGGCCTCCTTTCACATGGAGCCATGCTTCAAAGTGCTATTTTAAACACGGAGAGGGTGTTACAAGGCATCATTGCCTTGGTTTAATCCATGAGGAAATGAAGAAAAGCTCATGTACCTGTTCTCATCGACAGTGAAATCTCTGCTGGAAACAGAAGCCAAAACAGAAGTTTATGACCCAAATTGACACCAATGTCCAAGTCCCAAGTTTTGACCATAACTGACTTCTTTAGTTGGGACAGGCTCCTTCATATTTTTAATCCAGAACGTTAATTAACACGGTCCACTTCAGTGAAGTTGTTACTTCTGCTCCTAGCAGATCTCCTGTCCAGACAGCATAGCTTCCCTACAAAAATCCTAACGCTCAGCCCTACTTGCAAATAGTACTAAAAATTTTCCAGCTAGCTCTTTGCTAAAGTTTCTGAATTCTGTAAATTATATGTTAGTATCCAAGCCCAGCAGATTCAACATGCCGTTGCTCCCCAGAAGCCCCTTCCTGAGTCATTTTATAGATTGATTGTCTCAAATACAGTTTTGACAGTAGATCTATTATATTTATTTCTTGTGCTCCCTGTTTTTCTCTGTTCT
The DNA here is from genome assembly GCF_000705375.1 of Tinamus guttatus. The sequence continues at coordinate 26,072 of NW_010587606.1, read as the reverse complement.
GGCTTAAGAGTGGCCAGATGGTAACGAAAGAGCTTGACAGAGTAGCATTTAAAAAGAGCATGAATGGATAAGACTCGGAACTGCTAGAGTGGCACAAAAAATCCTGACCTCAATTTTTGGTCCGTACGGAATCCTAAAATATATTTTAGATGAATGTAATGCTTGATTGCTGATGGAGTAGTTGAGAGGCTTCACTGTTTTATGTAGCTTATGGCCTCTTTGAACTTCCTTGTTGTAGGCACAGAGTGTAGGAATACTGCTTGCTTCCTGTCAATTCGCATTGCCCAGTTTGGCTTGAAAAAAATGTATACATTTCCTTCCCCACTTTTCAGCTGTATATTATTTTTGTACTTGTGCATGTATAGAAGAGAGTTTAATGACCCTCTAAAGTGCTAAATGTAATTCATCACTAATTGTTTTTAGAAATAGTTTTCCTAAGGTATTAGTTTAAAATAAGTTTATTTATTGATGCTTACTCATCCATATAATTCATATCTTCCAACTAAAATTACTTCTTTAATATAATGAGATTTTTGTGAGTCCTCTACAGGTTTCCCAAATGTTCAGAGTGGCAGACTGGGGCGCTAATAAAGATTTTATTCGTTCCACATTCTACACAGGGGCTTGGAGCTAGAAGAGGCTATAACCCTCAATTTAGGGAGACTTGCTCAAAGGCAATCTTATTCATGGTCCTTCAGAGCACCACATTTTAAGTTTTTTAACCTCATGTTATATCTTTGAGATTTCATTGCCTCTCACGTAGTTTAAAGAAAGCTTTCCTATATCATGTCTTTAATATTGTAAGTGTAGAAAGTTCTATAGTGAAGGCTGCCAGAGGTGTATCTAGTTGCCTGTGCCTAAGAACAGACTTTGCTATTAAACATCATGTTCATCAACAGTCAAGTAATAATGGGCTCCCTGGGGACAGTCCTTTCTAAATGTAGGCAGTACTTGGTGAGGCTGTGCCTTGCAGCAATGCAGTTCACACGACCAATGTGCACAGCGCTAAAGCAAGTGTTAAATCCATAGTAGATCATTAGTTTCAACAGTCTGAGTGAAATTTCTCAAGCTTAAAAACCAAGAAAGTTCCTTACAGATATCTTAAATCCTCAGCTAAATTTTTAAAAAGTCCATCTTTGTGTAAGAAAGGTGTGGTTTATTTATCTGTACATAGTAGGATACCTTTCTTTTAATAGTATTATTCAGATGTTTTATCCTTAAAGAAGTTTTTGAGGTGAGTTTTTGAGGTATTGGAGTTCACAGGATTTTGTCACTGATATTAATGAAGATAGACTTTGCCTTACACTGAGTCTTCTTCTATATATTTATTCAAATGCTGCCATCACCATGATCAATGGGTTCTGTTATTCTGTAACATGTATATCCACATGTAAGGATCAAATTAAAACAGCTCCAATTAAATCCACTTACCATTCTTCTAAGGAGGAAGTCAAATGTTCTCATGAATTCTCAGATATTTTGAAATTTTTAATCACATTCAAATTGGTTTCATGTGATCTCAATACCTTTGTCCTAGAGCTATCACTTTTGTCTTCTTTTTTTTTCCTGAAAATTTGGGTTTGTGCTTGTGTGAAAGAGGTAAGTCTTTTTCTTAATTTTCCTCTAATTACTGTACATTCCTCTTGGAAGTCTATAGTTTAAGGACACACAAAAAAAAAAAAAAAAAAAGATGCAGGAAAAAGATAAAGCTAGATGCAGGAATATTTTGTAAGTGATTTTTAATTTTTCTTCAATTTCAGTGTTTCCCCAAACTGAATCTATGCTCTTCAAAATTATTCAGAAATTTAGAATTTCCCCATTAGGTCTCACTCTAGTCTTGTATTCCCTTGAGTTTCATCTGAAATTGGTGATTATTGAGCATTAGTTAAGATGCTTTCCTCTGAAATGCCTGCAATTCAAGTATTTTAAATTTGGTTTAATGGTCCAGATGCCATTTAGAGCTCCAGTTGTATTCACAACTGGAATTATAAACTCTTATCTTGCCTCTGGCTAAGGGACATATGTTCTCATGCAGATGTTTCACAACTACTTGAGAGAATCTCTCTTATATATATGACCTTACTATCAAATGGATCCTGTTTCCCCAAACATCAGGAAGTGATAACACTTCTAAGAAATCCTCTCTCAAATTTCAGCCCCTTCTTTTCAGATCACAGAGTTGTACCATGTTATTCCAAACTTCACAGTGGAGACCAAATACAGCTACTAATCATTTGGGTTGCAAAGAGTAAGAGGATCAAGAACAAAGTAGATAAAATGACCTACCTTAGCTACTCATATGGTCAACAACAAAGCAAAAGTGTTTTGTTAAGTGACCTTAGTAATTAAATTTCATTGCCTTTCATATAGTGTAAAATACAGGCCAAAACTAACAGCAGAGTGAGATCTCACAGCTAATTTCACACCTAGACATCCACGAAGGAGTCAAGGAGTCTGCGCACTGGGGACTCTACTAGACTATCAGCTCCTTTTCTCCTCCACATACCCAATGTCACCAAGGCAAACATAGAATCCTCCCCAGTAGTACAATATGCCAGTCCATTTGATACATAGGTCTCACCATAATCCTTGATCATTTCTTCACAACTGAGCACAGAACCATAAATAAGATTAACTTCAGGATTTTAGAAAAATGTCAGTTTATCTACCACATGCTACTTGTGGCATATTGTGAGTAAAAGCGTAGACTTCTCCATTTTTTTCTTTTCTTTCACTCATGTCAGAAATGCCAGACTCCTAAGCAGAGAAAAAAAACTCAAATGTCCCTTCCTGAATCAATCCTCTCTCTGCTAACATGGCAAGACATCGCAAATCTCCAAAGATGCAAAATTGCTTACAACACACAACAGCAAATCAAACACAACACAAACACTGGATCCAGTCCTGCAGGTATTACTCAAATCTGACGCTCAGCAGTTCCAGCAGAATCTATTCCACTAACACCATAGGTTGTATCCTTCACATGCCGCTGCCTATGGTCATGGGGTATCCATAATGGATTTGCAAGTTATCCCTGGGCACAATATTTGCACACACAAACTCCAAACCATTCCAGTTCAAAATCGTGCCTCAGAGCAGACCTATCTGCTGTCTGATCACTGGTGGGTGAGGCCCGAATTGAGGTTAGGGTCTCACTGGCCATGAGGAAAACAAAAGTCAATCTGTACTCTGATGAGTTTTCTTTCTAAATGTACAAGAGTAGAAGAAAAAAGAATTATTAATATCACCATTTTGGAGTTGGTAGCTGAGGGTATCAACTTGTCTAAAATTCCTACACTTTTTGAACATAACAGGCTTTCCCTTCCAGGATCATTCTGTCAAGATATCAGAGGCACTTGTGAACAAAGGCTGTTATGATACAAATATCTCAAGGCTCATTACTGCTCCTGCTAACGACACTGGAATCCAGGGAGAGCATGACTCAGCTTGAAAGAGTAAAAACAAAAGACGGTTGAGAAAAGAGAACGCAGAAAAACAACTGAGCAGTAGCCTAAGTGCAACTGCTAAAACCCTCCAGCAACTCACTAGTGACTCTTTGTATCTTGTTAGTTCTTCTGTTATTAATTTCTTTTGATCTCCCTAATACCTTGAGCTAAGAAAGTTTGGTTAGTGAAGTGCTGCGCAGCTGGTAGTGACTACTGCTGAACTGCATAGCAAGGGAAACCAGCTTACGATGCCCCATTTGCAGAGCTGATCATTACCAGAGTCTTCCATTTATTCCTTCCCAATTGAATATGCTTTACAGAAGTGAAAGGTAAATCGCTGTGCTAAATCAGCACAATGAAATTCCTACTTTCTAGGTACCTTTTCATCCTTCCCCAACCTCAAATATAACAAACTAATAATTGTGAGAAATAGTACCCAGGATGTAGATATTTTGACACTGTTCTGTAAGAGCTGCAACAATGCGAGCAGGTGAGAAGACCAAAATAAAGACCAAGTGAACAAGTCCAAAGGTTCATCTAGTCCAATCTGCTGAATGATGACTGCTTAATGAATGAAGGAAACAGAAGAAAATAAATAAGGACAAATATACAGTCTTATTTCCTGTCAGTGCAGAAACACAGCAAGATACATTTGCTGAACCTGAGGTTGCATTTTTGTTCCTATTAACCCGTGATGGGTCTTTCATTTAACATAATTACTTTTCAAACTCACTTACATGCACACAATGCAGCTAATTATGCGATGTGTGGAAAGGTACATTCATTAAGAATACAATGCTAAAGCTCATCACCAGCCTAAGAATAGCGTCATGATATTCAGGCAAGCAGATGTACTCTGTAGTTTAATGACTATTCTCTATTCATCTACTTTAGGGGAAATATAAGGAATAATACAATAGACTGAAAAAATAAGATGAAAATTAAACAGCAGTATTTAGGGCTGTATTTTGCCCAGAAAACAAATTATTTGAGAGGTAATACCTAACCATATGTTCAAATCATGTTTGATGTCTGCATTATTAGGTATTGGAGCACAGTGATAGGATCAGCCCTTGCCTTTTGTTACCTGTTCACATTGCAAGTAGGCAGTTAGAATACCTTTTAGTGTACACACTCCCAGATGGAAATGCATTTTAATGTTCAAACTCAATTAAAAAAATAAATAATTTTCTCTATGAGAGGATTTTTAATAGGTCATAAAGTAAGCTGGTTATAGAATGTGAGGATTCCTTGTTTATAAAAATGTGATGCATTTAAAGAACAAAAAAAAAAGTGTTGCTTTCTGATTTGACCTATGTTTTGACCTATGTTCTGTTTTGGCTATGGTATGGTGCATACCATATAGGACCCCAACATGCGAGGAAAGCTGTGCTCTAGAAAATGGTGATGGATTTAATCACTTGTTCCCTACTCCTTTGATACTCCTTTAACGAAGGAAGAAGGATTTAAATCTTCACTGCATTAGAATTATCTTCGCATAGGTTCAGTACTCTTGTTGGCCTATCTCATCTTTTCCCAACCTTTCCCTTGGTTTTTGTCTTAAAAGTGTTAAAAAGTGAAGTTCCCCTCAGAATCTTCTCAGTAAAATACTTTTCACCATTACAGCTGCTGAGATGTTGGCAAAATCAACTGTTTGTGTTACCATGCAGAACATTTTCAGTTTTTATCTGCAAAACTTTGACTTTTCCAATAAGCAAAAAAGCTTTTCCGTCACTTATTAAAATTAAAGAGAATCTGTCTGGTATCTTTTGACTAGGCCTCCCTCGAAAATCGTTGTGAATTCTGCAGGAAGAATGGCAGCGGGCCCAAGTCTACATGAAGATCCAGTTTAAATATGACATTCAAAGTGAGCTTCAAATGTGACATGTATATAAAACAAGACCTCAGAGGATATGCCCAAGAATCTGAACCAAACGTTTTTCTGAAATTGAAAAGGTTTAGTAATTTAGTTTTGAAGCTTTGTTCAAAGGCTTTTGGAAGGAGAAGCGCACTCCTTGAATATCCCTGGGGAATTTGGAAATGTCTTTTTCTAAAAACAGCCTCAACACTTAAAATGGCTTACCCATTCACATAGAAAACTCTCCATGAGAAATCTTGCTGTAAGGGACTAGCACAAAATTTGGCCAATTAAGCTGGAAAAGAACTGCAACTCCAAAAGGGCATCGAGCTGCCTGTCATTCTTAGCACTAGAGTGAATTTTAACCCAATTGTAGAACTTCAAACAAAATGGGACAGTCATGTATTTTTGCTTATTTGTCCAGCCAATACATGTTTGTTTAATCTTTAGATAATGCTAGTTGAATCTTGGACCCTGACCCTTTTGACTTCCGAACTCCCTAGGAAATGAGTAAGAGTTAAATCTCCCTCTGTTGCCAGGGCTAACAGAAGGAAGTATGGCTCCAGAACAAGCCATGTTGAACCTCTGTGGGTATATTTCCTTTTTGTTCTCCAACCTTAACTTCCTACTAAGTTAGTTTTTTTCCTCTTCTTAGAGTTGCCTTTGTATTTACTTTTTTTGCTCAGAAAGATACCCTTTTTAAAATCACGTTTCATACAAAGAGAAGTAAGTAATGTCAAAGATTGGAATGATACTTGGCTAAAGTACCACATTTTACCTAACTTGCGGCTGAATAGGAGTAAGAATTTAAAGCCCCACATTTTTAGGATAATTCTCAGCAGGGATTAAATTCAGCTCTAACCACTAAAGCACACAAACCCTGATCAAAGGAGCACTAAATGTAAGTGATAGATATTTCTATACCCAGTTTAAGCAGGAAGAACCGATCAGCATCTGAAAGCCCTTACAGAACTCATTGGGCATGCAGGCACTCCCTGCTCTTATGGAGGGCCAATGAGTAACTCACAGTGTTTATTTTGACCTCAAATTATGCCACATTTACCTACTGGAGAAGAAAAGGATTTGGGGAAAAAAAAAGCTAGAATGTGACTGATGATGTTATGCCAGCGATGCATTTATCAGGCAGCATGCTAAGCTGCAATAGCATCCTGCAATAGCGGGATGTTGCTTGCATAAAACAGATTAAGGACTCGAAACCATACATCTTCCACACATTTCCAAACCTACGATTAAAAGACACAGTGCAGGCTTTTCTGTCACTGGATAAGGCTGACCTTGAACACTAGGGAAAAAAAAAGAACAATGCCAGTGATGTGCCAGATATGATTAATGGGAAAGAAAAGAGAGTTCATTCCAACCAGCATTAGTGATGGGGTAGGGGAAAAAGACTTGAAACACATCAGTGACCAAGCCAAGAGAGCACACAGCACTTCCAGCCCCTCTAAAGCTGCCTTATTCTCCCCTCTGCAACTCATCCATCACCCCCTCCAAAAGGCTTCCACAGAAAATCTCTTCTCGGTTGTGATCTGTGCCCAGACGGGATAACAAGGCAAGGAAAACTCACCATGCTGTCATTTTAGGTAGCATGAAGAAAGGAAAAGAGATACAATTTTGTTTTAGAAGCAAAAGAGAATGGAAGGGAGGAACAAGAGAATTTACTATGATTTCTCTGACCTCTGTGTTGATAGGTGCTATTGGTTATAATCTGGTGAGGTGATCAAAGACATTAGGAAAATCTTTCATTGCCAAAGACTGTTCCATGAGAGATCAAGTTACAGGTGGGCTGCTTCTAAACCTTTTTAGGGGCTGGATGTTGGAGCAGAACAAGTGAGAAGAAGGAATTGTCAGCACTGAAGCTAAGAGAAAGCAGAAGCACAGATCTGCTCGAGTGCCATAGTTGTGATTTCTCAACAGGACCACTGTCCTCTGAAGGTTTCTTCCCAGTGAAAGGAAACAAGACTTTCTGTGCACAAATATACACACACACAGGCAGAAGATTGCACCAGGTCTATATCTAACCCAATCTAACAGTAACAGCTTTAAAAGCTCCCACATTATGGCTACTCACTTGGGACAAAGGAAGGAACAGATATTAGACAAGAGCTCATCAGAATTTCAGCCTGTCACTGATTTCACTCATTTCCTCCTAAAGACATAAAACAGACTTTCACGAATACAATAAAAAACTACCTGAACATTTATAGGTCTAGTCACTTCTTTGGTGCAAAGGAAGATAAAGGCAGAAGAAAGGAAGGAAGATATTTGGAGCTTATGAAAATCATCAGGCTGTCAGCAGTGGAATATCAAGCGAGATACTTGCATTTTGTTTTTCTCCCTGAGGGTCCAAATATTTCCTTCAAAGAACTAAATATATCTCTTCTTTCCCTGTGAAATTCGCTCACATACATTTCTTATAGTATAGTACTACTGAGACATTCAGTTCCTGTCACAAACTCATTATACAACACACTAGATAAGGTTATAGTAGGAGAGACTCTCTGGCAGAAGTCTCCAAACTGAAGAATGAAGGCAATGAGTGGGTATAGACAGGTGAGGGCAAAATAATTAAATAATGTGTTCACTTATAGCCATCTATGGGGTTTGGGACAAAGTGAGAAACAGAATACAGATCTTCCAGGTCCCATGACATAAGGCCTTGACTGCAAAACAAAACAAGGAGGCAACCTGCAGCAAGACCATTGCAGCTTCCAGCTTTGCTCTTCTGCATCTGCTGCACTTCTGCTGCTTCTTCTTTTCTTTTTGAACTTAAAAACAGCAGTATTTTGACAGGGAGGTCTGTCGTGCAATAACATCCCCATTATTTTCTTCATTTTCTCAGAAGTTACTGAACACTACTGATGAGCAATGAGCTCAGCTTTTGCTCAAATTGTTTGATAAGCCTAGGAGTGGACATTTAGATTTCTGTGGGCTTTTGACACTTTGTCTTGTCCTACGATAAATTATTTCTTTACATGCTGCTTGCTCCCTTCATTTAATCTTTCCTGAGGCAGTGAAGTAAGGCACGTAGTAAATTTGTATAGAACCTATCTTCTGCACCTAGCACAATTAAAAGAACTTATGAGAAAAACTGCTTCAAAATCGTCTACATTAACCAGAACCACATAAATTGTAGGTGTTTTTTTTTTTTAATTTACAAGTGGAGATGGATTGACAAATTAATTTCATATTAATTTCAGCTGAAGATAGGAGTCCAATTTTGCATTTCAGAATGGGCCTGAGATTTGGATTCAATAGTAAAACTCTCATTACTGACACTCAGAGGCAGTTGTTCATAAACAACAAGATCCACCATCCTAACTTCTAGATTAAAAGGTTGTAAATTATTAACTTCAGAAACGAAAGGAACACAAAACTCAGCAGATGCTAAGTCATGTTTCTGAGGCCAAAATAGGTCCCCTTGTGTTGTTTTTACATACTGCACCTGTTTCCTTTTCTCTCTCATTCCTCATTCCCATACAAAGCAGAACTGAAGACCACTCAATTTGTTGAGCGGACATGATTTTCACATTGAACTGAACACCAATTTACAGCCACGTTTGTGTAATTCCCATACACGTTGTAACCTTGAGATGTCCTCCACCCTTACACCATAATTTCATGATTATCATTAAATCTCTTTGGTTTGGTATCGGTCAAAATGAATGTGTTAGCTCCTGTAAAGCAGGGCAACTTCTTTACAACCCCTTGCCCGTAGTTAGTACAGACATACCCACAGCTCATGGAAAGTAGCACTACACCACCACAGTATTTTCCAAGGACCCTCCAATTTTGTTGTTGTATGCCTTTTTTTTTTGTTTTTTGTTTTTTTTTGGAAAGTGCCCCCCACTTTTGGAAAGTTCTACTCAATGGTCTTTTCTGTACAACAACCCTCCAGCTTCAAACTCAGCTCCTTGCTGACGCAGAAACATTGAAGTTTGCTGTAAATACCTGCAAGAGCTAATACTCAAGTTATAAGAGACTTGAAAGAAACATTTTTGTCTGAATTAAATAACGTGAATTCTCCCTGCAGCTCCCTGAGCTACTGACAACCATTAGATGCACTCCTTCATGCATTGTTTTTGCAAGTGTGTGTTTTTAATCCTGTTTTTGTTTCTAGATGGATTTCAAACTATCCTGTGCCACGCAGAGAAGTAAATTAAAATTAGCATTGTATAAACCTATAATTAAAGGAGAATTTATTTTTCAGCACTGAAAAATTAAAGAGGAAAATCCCATACTTGACAAAAGAAAAGGCATTGTCACATTTTTTAGTCAAAGTTAATTATGAATTATGGTTCTTTCGCATGATAGCAATACAAAAGTACCCACTGGGCCTGTATCCAAAGTAAAAATGAATTTATGACAAAGTTGATATTGACCCATTATTTATAAAGTCTGTTAAATTCATCTTAGAGTGGGCTTCTAGTAGAAGATGATTTATTAAACTAAGTAATATAAAATGTAATGAAATAGATTGAGTCTCTTTTTGAAATATTGTTATCCATTAGATCTGGTAAATTTAAGTCTGTTTAAACATGAAATACCATTTTAGCAGCTACTCCAGCTCCTACATAAGCGTGGGGTTGCTAATGCTTTACTCTCCTGTGTTGAAAAAATCTTTGTCAGGAAAATAGATGGCAATAATGATTTTATTTAGGCATTCTAAATTATTAATCATCTTTAGGATATCACAACAATTGCAAAACTTTTATGGATCCACAAAGCATACAGATTATTTTCTAATTTAGATGCAGTAAAATTCTACCCTGTTTATCAAGGCACTGCTTAGATTTAAGCAGCCCAAAGACTTTGTGCACGTTCACCAGGGGATTGTCCACCCAGTAAGGAAATGGGAGCAGCATCAGGAGACAGTTTGCACAGAGCCAAAAGCAGCTGCAGTGAAGACACAGCAGTTACCTCTGCTACCTGGGGTGTGTGGGCTCCCCAGCATGCAATATATTTTCCTTACACACCCAGCTTGTCTTTCTGCAAGGTCTCACCAAGTCCATCAAGCATTATCCTGCATTTTACTTTTGGATAAATGAAGGCACAGAGCACTTAGATTGGAGCAAGGCGCTTCATGGTTCCCATGCATTCCCTTCACACCTTTGGCTCTAGTTGGGAATATATTGCTATAAGCAGTAAAAATAATCCCTTGAAATAAACCTCTAGTGTACTGTTTTGAATGGTTTAGCACCTTGCTTCTCCCTATGTTCCAGCAACATTAATGCTGTTGTAATGACTGCTGTAAAGATATCATTTGAATAGTAATGTTTTATCAGTTCTACTTTCCCCTATTTTCCAGAATAATCCATTCTCTTATCTCACTTCTGCTTTTCAGCCTTTGAATGCTTCTAGGCTTTATTGTTTGTGCATAATGCTACCAGAAAAGTAGTTTCTCTCTCTTTTTAATTTATTCATAATTAAAACTCTCATGTTAGTGACAGTTTTCAAATCTGACATGACATTTTTATAATCTAGTTAATATCTCAAAAGGTTTTTCTGCATTGCAGCCTGGGAATTATGCAAATTAAGACAAGAAGAAGAAAAGCATTGCCTCGGTGTTGTGTAATCACAAAGCTATGACTGAGAATTATTATTGTTTTTATTATGGGAAAACTACATTACAGAGTTTTTTTTTCCCCAGCAGCAGGTGATAGCTCAGTACATTTTGCACTGTAAGAATTCTCCTGTTCCTACAGTTTGCTTTTGCAGACAGAAAGATAAAATAATAGATTCACTGTCACTGCAAATATACCTGGCTTTTGTCCAAAGCTAGTGTTGAAGTTAATAGAAAGGCAGATAAAAAATAAAGAATAGAAATTCTTAATAAAAAGGGCTTGTGATCGGGCCCTACATAAATATAATTGACAACTGCCTTACTGGGAAAATGGGAAAGTCCTCCCACTTTTTTCCATGCCATTTGACAGCTTAGGCTGCAAGATCTTGTGTGATCAGACACATCTGCACACCGCGTGTTCAGCGTTGGCTGGAGGAGCTAGATGTCACTGAAGAAAAGATTTTAAATGGGCAGTCTGAAGTTTTCACTTTGTGTTTCTGCACTTAATTACTGCGTTGGATTTAGTGGGATGCTCTCAGTGCAAAGGCACCTATGAACTGCATCATCTCCATACATCTCAACTGACCCTTAGCAAAGACTGGCTTTGGCAGAGCCATGCATGGGCACTTCAGAGTTCACAGAGATCTACTTACAGAAAAATAATATGGCTTTATTGCACAAAGGGATGGCAACTCAAAGATCCACACTGCTCTGTGAACTACCGTATGGGGACAATCAGTAGAGGAGAAACTGCCCCATATGCAGAATTCCCCCACTACCAGTGCAAAGCAATGGGACAAACACTGACAATAGGATGTGTCCAATGCAGAAGAATTTTTGGAAGAGGGGTTATGCATTCCCTGTACATTTGCCATAGCTGACTCCACTTTTCTATGCATGCAAGCAAATAGTGCTGTGGGTGCCTAAGCTGTGAAGCGTGCTTTGAGCTGAACTCCTGCAGCCAAATGATTTATAGTGTATTTACTTCTTCTGGCCATCCAGCCAGCAGTTGCCTGTGAGCTGCCATCATTACTATGTCGCTGAAGAGTCTATTACTGCTCCAATCTCTCACTCATTTTACACTCTGCTCTTTCTAATAATTGAGGGCCAGGCAGGGTTTATTACACCTAGACTTACACTGTCACAGAGTTCCTGAAACATCTGCAACTACCAGTTATTTTTTGGCTTTGCAAATGATTTCCTTGCATCACACAAGACTACACATGCAATGCCTTATGTACGTGTCCAGCTGGCCCAAAATATATTCAGTTCAGTTGCTGTCTGCACTTGCTTTGTATCCTGTGTGACATGCAGATCTGGAGGATTTCTCCCACTAGAAATCTTTTCCAGAGCTGTGCAGAAGTGATCCTGCCACTGCAAGCGTTAGGGCAGCTCTATAAAACTGGCTTATTCCCTTGTGTAGAGTATAAAGGATTTTATTTTGAAGACTGAAATTGCCAGATGATCATTTATGTTGTTAGACACAAAAGCTGACCGCAGGCTCCTTCCTTCTTGTCATTTCCCTTCATCAGAAATGACTCATTGAGAGTGAAAGATCAAAAGTAAAATCAGTGCAAGGGACCAGGGAAGAGCACGTCTGTGTGGGTGCACGTGTGGGTGCTATGAGGGATCACAGCAAAATTCACAGGGATGGCCACACAAACAGCCCTTCACCCAAATGCTGCAGCTAAGGATGGTCCCTGGGAGTGGGCACTGACCACTGGCCTCAAGCCTGGGTTCTAGCTGACAACTCCTGTGTAAATAAGTGAGTTAACCCCATGGGTTTGCTTAACTCAGGCCAGACTACCTCAAAAATGAAGGGAAGGGAACCTCTCTGCTCATCTGTCCTATACCTGAGCCATGAAACTTCCTCATTTCCTTTGGATCAGCAGAGATGTGTGAATGCTTTGGTTTGCAAATTGTGACAGGCTGTAGGAAAAACTCTAAGAATAGTAACTATAGTAACGGCAAGGTCAATCTCGCACATATGCTATACATACTATGACATATATATTTTCATAATACTGCAGTCTAGAACAAGCCTTAAATATAAAATTTTACTGCATACATTCATTAGCTTTATAATAATCTACAAATACCTAAAGACAGAAATTAATTTACATACAAGAATGATTCTTATATAACTCAGAAATGCCTTTAGCATAATTTATGAAGGTTGCTTAGCTGATATTTACAGCAGCTGCAGTAAATCTAAGATGTATCTTCAAACACAACTCACAATATTTCCCTAAGATGTAACCTAATAATGTCAGGAAGCGTCAGCTTTAAACAAACAGCAAAACACTGTACTAAATAAAGATTATGACAATCTAATGCTGATCTTTAAACTTGAGCTGTTTAGGCACAACTCTCAGAATTGAGGATTAGGAAGAAAAAAAAAAAAAAAAAGTCAACCAGAAAGTCAATCACAGAAGTCAATCAGCTCACAGTCCTCAAACACTTTTTTTTACTATATCTTAATTCTTACTACAGAAAGCACATTATGAATTTGTTGTGTCCCTCCAAGGTGGTGGTGGGGAGTATGACGTAGCATCTCAATTTTAGTGAAATATAATACCACTGATTTTACTGGTGAAAAATGCAATTGCAAGGAAATGCTGGGTTCATTTAATGATAAAATCTACAGCCATTGCAATGTCTTTCATTGCATTTGTTCCACCCTTCTGAAGACCCAGTATCCCTTTTCTCCTGCAAGTATCTGAAGACCAAGTATCCCTTTTCTCTCTCTCTACCTGCTATACTTTATATCAACACATATTTAGTTAGTGTTGCAGCAGTGCTAACAACCCTAAGCAGTTCTAATCCCCCCACTACCTCTGCCCCATTTATTTCTCAGTTGGCAAAGAGGGTTATGGCAAAATGGGCAGCAAAGTGAAGTGACAAGACCCGTGTCATGCAAGGGCTTCGTACTAGAGTCCAAAATATAACCCAGGTCTCAAGCCTCCTGCTGGAGCCTTCTCTCTTATATAATGCTGCCATTGAAAATAAATACCAGTTATAGGTTCACTGGTTAACAAGCAAACGCTGCTTTGCAGAAAGGACAAGTGAGAGGCTGGAGCCTTCTCGTCTCGTCACGACTGCTCCGTGTCAAGGGGAGAGATGTTGTCTTTGGAGATCCAGTTTTGAGAAGGAGGGAAGAGGGCCACCAATTCCCCCAGGAGAATGCACTTGAAAAAGCAAGAGAGGATTCCTAAGAAGCAGCTCTAATAAAGCTTCTCCACTTGAAAAATAAAAAATCCTGACAAAATCGGTACTTAAAAACATTTTTTCAATCATGAGCAAATACAGCACTGCTTCTCAACAACTGAAAATTTGGAAAATTTGGGTCCCCTCCTTTCTTTTTCTCACAGTCCTTTCTTTTTTTTTTTTCCTTAATTTGCTCAATTTTGCGATTCTAAAGACTGTTTTCAATTTTAAATGCATTTATGCAGAAAGTCAAAATATACTTTGCAGCTTTCCATAAAAGCAACTAGTCTTTTTTTTTTCTCTCCTTTCCTTTTCTAAGCTGTTCCAGAGGCACTAAAAGGGAATGCAACAGGCGCACTACATTTTTCTACTGTTACAGTTTCAGCTTGACAATCTCTGGTAAGTCACTAAGCAAATATACAGACAGAAAATTAAAGAAACAGACAATTTTACTGAACAAAACTACCCATAGAGCCCCAAGTCACAACACTACTAATGCTGACTTTTCTCTCCTTCCTCCCCAAGCAGGATCCTTTATTAAATCTAGTGTTTCAGCCCTTATTTTACTGCTATAACCAATTTGCATAATCATGTATCCACAGTTATTTCACTCATCCACATTCTTTGGGTGTGCAACAGGCTGTCACACGATGTTTAGAAACATCCATGCTGTGAGATATTCCCTTAATATTCACCGTATTGTCCTTTATACTCACTTTAGAGCCAGAGCAATGGCAGACTCAGACCTCTGGGTTTAGAAATATCATTTGATTTTCCTCCTAGCTTTTTTCATGGTTCAAATTTAAATGTAGAAGCAAGTAAAATAGAAGGAGGGGGGACTTTATATGTGACTTTACAGAATCATGAGTAGAGCTCTTTTTAGCTGGGAAGGGCTGTGTAGATTGCTCCCTGCCTTTGGAAACCCCCTCCCCATGCATGTCCTCTCCTCTTTCTTACCCATCTTCACTCGGAGCTCAGTGAGCAGAGCAGACCCCAATATCCTGGTTCCTCAGGGACCACGCTATCTGACCAACAGCCTCAAGACATCGCTCCTAAAACTTGGTTTTCTGTGCTCTGATTATTGAAGACAATCCATTGACAAAAACCCTTGGCATCTCTAAGGTCAAATTTACATAAAACACAAGAAATAAGGGAGGTTTTCTCACACAAACCAGCTGTTCTTCGATACCTGTGCCTCCAGGATTAGGGCCATTTTGTACGCAGTTTTCCTCCTAGCCCTGAAGCAAGAGGTCTTACCAGCAAGCTAATGTTTCAGCAGCTTGAATGATTGCCTTAATAGAGTTGAAATGCTCTTTATCCCATTGCTTTGATCAGCCAGTCCTGAATTAGCTCCATTTTTTTTTAAAGCTAAGTGCAAATTTCATTTTCAAGTGTCCCACCCTCGCTTTGATATCGGATTGCTTCCCTTTTGTCTCCGCTATGCTAAGCATTGTGATCATCACTCTCATGATTAACCATACCTTTACATATTGCTTAAAATCCTTACCTTATGAAGACGGTATGTAGAGAGGATGAAATATAATCAATTGCTAAGTAAATTATTATGACACATTGGACAGCTTAGGTAAGTAATTAGCATCTTACCTCTCATGACAAGGTAGGAATCAGAGATAACTCATCACGCTACAGCAACAGAACTATTCGAGCAAAACTTCAGATGAGTGGGGAGGAGAGGAGGAGGAGATTACAGCCTATTTTGTTCTATTTATTTTTAATTCTACTGGTGCTGCAGAAAGCACTGTAGAACAGCAGGCTACAAACTCAGATGGAATGCAAGGGGTTATAACAAGTTTATCAATTGAATTAGGATCTTCCCCCACTGGAAAACGTAAGCAGCCTACAAGAGCAAGAGCTGTCATTTCAGCAATGTGTGTCATTGGATTTCCGTCCTCAGTGAGCTGTGTGGGTACACGGCATCCAGGCTCAGATGGCCTGGATGAGATTTTTGGAAACAAAAGCAAAAATATTTTTAAATCATCACACTGCACTTGTCTATAAAACTGTTACTTAAATGTAGTTCTCCTGAGTAAGAGGAAGATAAAACAGACATTTGAGGGACTTCTCGTTTGCATCAAGTTCTGAAATGAAATGATCAGTTCAGTTCAGCTAGTTTTATAACCTGTACAAATGTCATAAATTCTCGCATCTGACATTTAATACTTTTTCCTGATTAGATTCTTAGTTCAATACCTCTTTAATGAATAATGAAATGATCTTACCTTTTTTTTTTTTATTGTTTTACTGCATGGATTGAAAAAGGAAACAAGCAGGAAAAGGTCGTACATGAGTACTTGACTTACAAATCCTATCCAAACTGCATTTTAATAGCGAACTGTAACAACTATGACTCCCAAGAGGCCAAGAAATGTGTTTTCAGTAAATAGAAAAGGCAAGAAAACAACATGTTCTGGACTCCAGGGAGATATACTCCATTGGCATAGCATAGAGCGAGGAAGAGGGTGAACAGACAGTTTGAAGTGACCATTGGAAGTTAAATATTAAAAGATAGCAAAAAGCCAAAAAAAAAAAAAAAGCAGTCCCCACTCAGTTCCCATTCCTAAGACTGCCTAACATAGTTCTGTTTCCTATGATGCCCTGAATATTTCAAAAGGAAGTAGTTTTAATGAGCGTGAAAGGCATATATGGGTGCATGCACGACACCAACTAGCACATTGAGTTTGTAAGAAGGGTTGAGAATTCTGAATGCATCATTTTTTAAGAGTATTTTATTTGGGCTACTGAACAGGCAGAGCTCTGGTCTTGACATTATACATGTGTATGGGCTGTTCTATATGCATGATTTCCACTGTACTTGGATGTTTTACATATAGTGTCAGCATGCACTCTTTACAGCCACTTAAGTTAAACCATCAAGAAAGAACACAGATTGTGGAGGTGTCAGTCCTCCTTAACTGGCATGGACACTGTCAGAAAAAGACAGAAGAAGGAAAGTGTGAAACTTCTAAACTACGATGCTCTGGAAATCAAAAGGCTAGACTTGTAACTATTTATAATTATTTAATTGGAACTCTTCAGTTAATGCTGCATTAATGCTTTGCATAATCTAATCTCTGCCTTGCAGAAGCTCTATTTTAAGCTTTAAAATTTCATGTGGCAATTTTCAGGATAAAGAATTTTGATTGTAATGATAGATCAGAGACTGTTTGAGGAAAGTGACACAAGACAAGAATGCAAAACTGATTTTTTTTCCCTGGCCTCAGCTCTCCTCTTGCACTGTGCTGCACTGAATGTGGAGCAAAGAACGAACCTGCTATTAAATTAATTCTGCAATTGATTGCAAAAGGTTCAATGATTAAAAACAACCGTGAAGAACCAACAATAAAAAAAACAGACCCAAACACTGTTTATGCACCAGCAACTTTGTTAAAAAACAGAAAAAAACCTCAAGCTAGAGGAACAAGCCCAAGGTTTAATTTATATAAATTGCAGCCACCTGCTCACTCAATTTCCAAAAGAAAGCTTTTTCTGTGCGCTATAAATCAATTTCTCCAGCTAAAGGAACCTCTGGGAGTCTTACTCATTTAATCTTCCATCTAAGTTTGCCAACCTTTCCCCTCCAAATCTGCATTATTAGAAGATTAGTAAGCAGTTACCTTCAACCAACCAACCATCGGCTGTCCCTAGACAAACAGATGTATATACACATATGTATTAAAAGCAACAATATGCGGAAAAAAAAGTACAGAGGCAGGGAGTCCCCCTGCCCTAATGAAATACTGATCATTACTGCAGACCACTCTACAAAGGCACTAATGACTGTGGAGTGAAATTCTGACATATGGTCTGAGGAGCTGTCGGCAAATGAGGCTTTATATAACATCTCACTTGGCACTAAAATATTGTCATTAGGTGGGTTTTTAGTCAATTGTCACTATCTGAACAGCAGCAAGTGTCACTTAAATAGCTGAATATAAAGATATATAGCTTATATATGTTTATAATATAGCTAATGTTAATAGTTCATAAAAGTATTCAAGTTAGAGCTTACTCTTTTTGCTGTATAAAAATACATTTTCCATTGTATCCCATTTACATAGGAATATACTTCACCATCAGTAGCTAATTTTCAAAACTTAGTCACAAGGGACTCAAATGATCCAAAGTGTTGCCCAAAGTGAGAGAGGAAACTTATATCCTCCAAAAGGTCATTTGCTGCCTCAAGCAAGCACGCTTACTTTTGGTCTGAAGAGCTTGCAGACCACCAGATCATTTCTTTTGACTTACCAGGCCAAATTCATCCCTTGTTTAATTCCACCGATGTGTACGGAAGATTCCCACCTTTTCAAAAGAGCTTGCAAGTACTTCAAAAGTAGGTCTTCAAAAGTACTTTAAATATGTTAACTTGGAGGGACTACTTGAAGTAGGATGTATGAAGGAACTGAATGATGCTGGACTAGAACTGACAGATTTAGAAATCTTTCCTTTGTACTGATTTTAATTCATTGTAAGGAAGTTTGCAGGAGGAAAAGGATTGTATTTGCCAGCCACTGTTATTTTATGTCAATTGATGTTCTCTATGGCTGCTTCTACAGCATCAAAATGCTTCACTATCTTATATTTGTCATCGATATTAGCATAGTCAAAGAAAGGATAAAGAAAAACTACAAATCTTTGTCTTTATCTGATATAGCGCAATATGCCATGCATGCATGCTCTATGCACACTAATACATATATACCAACTTTAAGTTATCTGGAAAAAAAAAAAAAAGAAAAATAAAATAAAACACCTAGATAGACAGGAATCTTTTTGTCCTTTAAAAAGAATAACTCTACACTGGTCATACTATGAGCTGAAACAGGAGCAACCTAGAAGAAAATAGATGATACTCATACGATACTCATTTGCACTAGGCAAAGATGTCTGATTTGAAGATCTGGTTGAGGAATCCACAGCCTTTCTCTGCACGGCTTTGCCCATCGCACGACATTCCCGCTCGTGTGGGAAGGGATAAGCTGTGAGACAGGAGTGCTCTGGAATTTTAGTCATCAGAGAGATTTAAGAACTGCCAGGAGTGGCTTGGCTAGAGCGGATCCTTCCTCATGGTAGGATGTAGTCCTAGATAACCTTGGACTCCCTTCTAGGTATTTTCCAGCTGCTATCATCAAAGAACATATAAGAAACATGCAAACCTATCTCATGTCTGTCTACCACCATGAGCTGACAAATGTCACCTTCTGCTCCCCTCAAATTACACATAGAAAGTTCATTTATCTTCATTTTTTCAGAGTAAGAAGAAGATACATGCTCTAGAAGCTAGGAAAGTAGAGAAAACCACAGCTGTATAATAAATACTAGTTTTCTCCTCCCTCATTCAGAATCATCACACAACTCATTTCTGCCCAGATGCTGACTCCAGAATTAGTTTTCTGTTTTCAATCAATTTCACAGCTTCCAAGCTTTTATCTTGGTATTTTTCTTCGCTTTGGAGGAAAAAAAGGAAAAAAAAAAAGAAAAAAAAACGCACCACTGCTAAGTTCAGCTTTGAAACACATTTCTGTGCAGAAACAGTCCACAATTCAACATCTGTAACTCTGAGATCACTTCTATCTTCTTGTTTTGCAAACTTATTATTTGCTGTTAAGCTAGAACTTTTCTTCTGAATTAAAGGAAAAAAAAAAAAAAGTCCTATCACATTTTTTGGAAATGATTCGTCCTGAAAATGGCATTCTTTTTCCTCCCTTGACACGGTTGCTGCATGAGTGCCATGTAGGGCAGATGGCTTCAAAAACACTTTCAAAAAAATGCACAAATGTCCTCTATTTCTTACCAGAAAGTCTCTGCAAAGAAGCAAGCAGCTTTAACCTGACGACCTCTAGCAGAGCTGCCCTTGACCATAACAACACAGTCCCACACAGGAGCAAAGATCGCAGCAAGTGTAAAGGCTGAACTCGCTCCTGTCACCCCGGAGATGCTGGTACCTCAAGACCAACCACTAGAAGATGACAGCATAGGGATGCTTATACTGGGGTAGTCTGCAGCACCAAAAGAGCTGTCATGAGCACTTGGCACGACTTTTAGGACCTTGCCATACAAATCATATCCC
This sequence comes from Tinamus guttatus, assembly GCF_000705375.1. The sequence goes on along the minus strand of NW_010587606.1, from coordinate 5,892 downwards.
TGTCATATTTCATCCGTGGATCTGCAGCATGCTTCCATTGAAACTGGTGGTTAAACTGAATGGAGGAGCAAGTGCTATGTGCTACATGATCTAAGAAGCTGCAAGTCCTTTTCTTGAAGCATTCAGGAAGGATCTGTTGCTCTTTACCAAAAGACACAACGCGGCACTAATTAAGTCAAAGTTGTGATTTAGTAGGGAGTCAAAATAAAGAAACAGAATTGCATATATAAGACTAAACCTCACAGGAAGCTCAGAATCAAAAATTTTATACTGATGATTAACTCTTGGCAACCTATTGAAATTCAGGCGATCTAAGAAAATAGTGATCTGAGCTTTTGGCAAGAATCAGAACTATTGATTTTGCTGCTCTGCAGAAAATATAACAATGGCTTAACTAAAGGTATTTTTTCCCTTTGTTATTGAAAACTTTTGCGAGTGGAGGAATATATGGGAGAAGGGTTGCTACCTGCTATTAAAGTAACTTGTACATACTTCAATATACTCATGTATCCTGCATGTTTGTTGTTTATGGGTAATTAATCTGATTTATGAACTGATATTAATGTATATCGTTTACTTGTGCAGACCAAGATTTGGTGCAGCAGTGCCTGGCAGCAATGAGGTACAGAAAACCTCCTGGTTCTCCCTAAGAAATGACTCAGTCGTTACAGTAGGGTTTGGATGTACTTTTGAATCAAAATAAGACCTTCATTTCAGCTAATAAATATTTATTTGGGGAAGAAAATGACCTTCTTTTAAAGTTACCAGCTGACACTTCCTACTTACTTTCCTCTAAATATTTTTGCAAACATTTTTGTGAAAATTTCTGTCCCCTTTTTTCAGCTTTTCAGTTTGGGGACTACATTTTACCAACGCACTGTGCAATGTGTTTTTTTTTCTCTGATTTCTCAACTCATTTTGCATAGTGCAATTCCTCTTTTATAGCAAATGTTGAGTCTTCCCAACTCCTACAAATTTGGTCATGGCTATACTGTAAATATGCAAGTCAAATCCCCGGTGTAATGTGGATACTGCAGTTCCACTCCATCAAATGCCTAATTTTCAGGCCATTCCATGACTTTAGATTTTTTTTTTTTTTAAACAGCAAAATCACAAATAATTACAGGTAATGCTATTCCATCAAATCAATAAAACAGAATGAAGGAGGAATGTTAATAGCAAATATGTTTCTCTGTTCATGGTGAAGATGTCAAATTTGTACGTGTTTAAAGAAGGAAAAACATTTGACTGGATTATAAATTACTTGCCTTCTATCTTAAAGGTGTTATGTAGGAAGGCTGAAAAAGCAGCTATAGCTCCATTAGAAAGCACTACATTCTCATGCTCCCTGCTTATACTTTCAGGGCTTTCATGTTTGATTAGTCAACTTGGAAAGATTTGACCATAATCTCATATAACTATAAATGCTATTACAATGCAGATAGGAGTAAGAAAAAGGACACGTAGTAAGACATGAAATCACAATGAGAATCACACTGCTCTCAGAAAGGCCTGGGCAAATCTCAGATTTGCTAGATGAGAAACCACAGAGCTCAATTTCGCTCAGGATTTGCTTTAATCATCTTCATAGTGGCTGAGCCCTTTTGGTTTTCAGTGACTTTTGGACCTAGAGTTCCCTGGTTCCACTGTTCAGGACTGGCCTGGTTGTGAATATGGGCTGCAGGCAGTCTGATAAAGCAAGCCATGGAGCTATAGCACTATACATCCACACATATGCCCCATTGGACTCAGTGATAGAATTAGCCTTAGATTGTATTCAGAAAGCTCTGTTTTCATGAAGGTGCTGGAGGAAAACAGATGACTAATTTTTAATTCACACTATTGTGCCTTTCAATTATAGCACATATGCTACATAAGAAAAGAGTGCAGAAAGATTTCAGCAGCACTCAGCTGCAATAGCATATGCTAGTGAATATTCACTTTATTCTCTGCCTTTTCTTAAATTTGTCTTGCAGATTTGAGTCAACTTTTTGGGTATGAGTCTGATCTATTCCCGCTTGTAAAACTGCCAATGAGAATCTCAGCTCCAGCAAAAGTACATGAGTATAAAATTAGGATGTCTCAGATTCAGCATCATATCTGTTATTTGTTGCATTCAGAAGGGGAATAGAGCCATAGCGATAGATGTCTCCTTAAAAAATGACTATAGAACTATGATAAAAGACCTATGTTTGACTTGATGAGCACTTTGCACAGTAGGTCAAAGTGCAGCAGGCGAAATATCCCAATCATTGTATCCCTGGCCAAATATTTATTGCATAAGAGATCTTTAAGCCTGAAGAGAAACCTATGTCATTCAACACTTAAGGAGACTGTACTGGAGGCAAAGGACAGAGAGGCCTCTAAGGAGAACGTTTCCATTGCAAGACTGTGGTCTGTAACCTATACATGATGCAATACTTTTGGGCTGACATACACCACTAAGGGAACAGTGGTCCTCAATGCATTTTTACAAGAAAGAGGACTGAGATAAGCTGCCGTTAGAGAGACACAGCTGTGAGATGAAGGAGACATGATATTAATGCAGATTGGGGCTACCATTTTACCCTTGTTTTTGCAAGAAAAGATGATTAATGGAATACAAGTGTGGGAGACAGAAGTGAACTTTAACAAACTCTATAGCAGCTGAAAGATAGGATTTGTGAGCTGTATTTTCTCTGTGGGCCTTCCCATCTACGCATCATAAACATGCACGTTGACTACAGACGAGAACAGAGAATTCTGTCCTGGTCTTAAAATCCGTGAACCTCCTCCCTGTTCATCTTGCCTCTCTGTGCATGTCTTAACCTTTTTTTGGATAATTTTTAGCTGCATCCTCTTTATACGCTAAGCTCAAAGATGAAACATAAGAATTAATAGCTGGATACCTGAATGCTGATGAATTACAAAATCCAGATCAATTTAAACAGTAGTTCCCGCTTATAAGTTTTTAAGTCTGAGACTCTACTATCCAGGATAGCAACTTTTTTTTTTTTTTTTTTAAAAAAAAAGAACTCTTTGATTTTAAACTGTAGATAAAAGTTAAACCCACAAAGCAGTTGAGAAGAAGCAGAAAAATCAATTATTCCCTTACTTCCAAATGCTACTAATTGCCTCCAGCACCATCTTAGCACTATGGAACAAATCAGAAATCAAAAGCTATTTAATGTGAGCACATCCAAACTATAACAGTGGCTTGCACCAGATTATTAGAAAACAATTTTCTTTATGATGGGACTTGCATCAAATTTCAGCCTTACCTAAGCCTTGGTAAGGCAACAGAAGAGTAAATGCTAACTGCCATTCCACGGAGAATATTTTTCTTTTTGGATTTTAGAGATCTTTGTTACCTGCATTCACAGAGACCTGGTTTACCCTTGAGAGCACTTGGCACTTGAATAAAGAAATTCTATTACAATTGCTCTTCCTTTCCCTTCACATTATCCTAAGTATTCCAGTAACACTGCAGGAGACGGCCAAATGTCTGAGTTACAGCACAACAAAGTTTTCAATCATGCTTCTGCTTCAGAGCTATATCTACAATTGACACTAATGATACAGGCAGGGAATAAAGTCCCCAAAGTTAGTGCATCTTATCCTACCTCCCTCAGACGAGATGCAGTAACTGACATTACATAAGATGAACAAATATTACACAGCTTCCAAAGGAGTAGGATACCAGTACTTTGGCCACTGGAAAAATGCCCACACATTACTTGCACACAGTATTTTATATACGGTTAGCTGAGATTTTTCTCTTTTTTTTTTCCATTTTGTTTTCCATAATGTTTATTAGCCAAAACAAGTTTGTCAAGGAAGAGAAAGAGACAAATAAGGGGAAATACAATGCATACGAATTCCTGCCTTGCAGCTGGTCAGAAAGTTTCCTATTCAATTTTGTCTTGAAATAAGTGAGGAAGTTCTGAACTCTGAGGAAAGCAGTAAAGTCTTGACTCGCTCCTTGCCTTCGTGTTTTTTTTTTAAAGCATTTTTAAAAAGCCGTTTCTGATCATTTCTATCACCAAGAGCTCCATATTTTTCCACTAGAGGACTAGGAGATGCAGGCAGCCCTTTTTAAGCAGTTCACTACACTGTTTTTGTTACCAACTGTGACTTTTGCCCCAGGGACATATATGCTGTACTATGAAATGGAATGAGAATATGTGTTTAGCCAGGAATTTTCATTTTATGTAATAGTTCAATGGTCATTTTATTTCTACAATTTTAATGCTTTCCTTTCAGAAGCGTCATTGTGCAGGCATCTGCAGCTGGGTTTAAAGTGGTTAGGTTTCAAACAGGGACCCTTTGTTCTCAGTTTTGTTTTAAGTGTAAAAGTGTGCTCTCAGTTGGTAAAATAGATCCATTATTATCAAAAGATGGCAATTATTTAAAAGCAGCAGTTTCCAAATAACATTTTTATAGCATGGAATTAACTCCTTCGTTATTTTGACATTAGATCATGTTTTGGAGACAAGGCAGTGACAGATTTTGAATCAAGAATGATTCTACCTTACTGAGTTCAAAGCTTTGCTGAGGACAACCTGGTCATGGGGAAGAGGGTAGGAATCACAGATTGGTTGAGGTTGGAAGGGACCTCTAGAGATCACCTAATCCAACCGCCCTGCTCAAGCAGAGTCACCTAGAGCGCATGGCACAGGGTCACATCCAGGCAGGTTTTGAATATCTCCAGAGAAGGAGGCTCCACAGCCTCTCTGGGCAGCCTGTTCCAGGGCTCTGTCACCCACACAGGAAAGAAGTTCTTCCCCATATGGAGATGGAACTTCCTGTAAGGACAGAACTTCCTGTAAGGTGTTTCAACACTTGCCTGCACTTCCCAGTGAACTCCATTCTACTACCAACATGATGTTCTTCACTTCTGCAGTGACAAGAGAATACTATTTCATTTAAGGCATCCGAAAGATACTCTTCGGCCTTCCCTCTCTTAAAAATACACCTGAAGTATGTCAAAGTCAGAAAACAATGAAAATCTTTACTTGTAGTATTGAAATATATGTCAGAAGAGAGGTATTAGCTTCAATTTGTGTAGAAGTTACTGAACAGGAAAGGAAACTGAGATCATGACCAACACAGCCTTAAAAAAACAAAACAAAAAAACCAAAAGCCCTTATTACATAAAATGCTTATATTGGTAGGAAACGCTTCTTAATCCTTCTCTCCCAATTTATCTCAAATGTAATCCCTAGCCAAACCACCTCCTTTTTCCTCCACATTCATCTCTGTCTTGCACTTGTCTATGTTCAGTTGTATTGTAACCCCAACAGGTTGACTGATGCTGTTCCCCTCAACAACCACAGAATTGCAGATGAAAAGGGTAAAGATTGCCACAGCAGATGCTGGTTGTGGTCTAGGCCTTGACTTAGAAAGCAGTTTGGAGACGTATCATGTTCTACGCATGTGAGTGCTGTGTTGAACAGCAGTAACCTTCTGAGGGTAAGATAAGGATACAGCTGTGGAGAACATGGGTGCATCCACATTTTACAAGACATGGCAGAGCTATTATTAAATAATATTTTGCTGCTGAAGTGCTAGGCCTTAGGGCAGCTTGACTACTATTGGTGACACCAGGGAGCCACTGGAGCCCTGTCAACGTAGCGTGGTTGAGAACTGCTCAAACGTTGCCCCAGGCAGGCTGTGAACCTGCGCACTTAGCGATTGCCTTCTGGGGTACACCACTGCCAAGGCTTCTAAGGACAAGAAGGGACACACGACACAGGGTGGATTCACCTCCTGAAGGCTACCTCGAGGCTGCCTGTGGACAGGATGGAGGTGTACCAGCGAGCTGGCCGCGCTCTAGACTTTGCTAGGTGTACCAGCGAGCTGGCCGCGCTCTGGACTTTGCTAAGAAAGACAGAGGCATAGCCATGGTCTGGA